>CAUYUJ010014589.1:7500-100000 GCA_963575745.1 Prorocentrum cordatum | reverse complement strand
CAGGATTCCTGGAACCTTCAAAACTTACTAGTTTTGAATAAAACAAGATATGCGTATACACAAAAACTCCTCAGGAGGAATCGAGGATCCCCGGGCTCTTCACACATATATACGCCCCCCCCCACCCCCCCCCACCCCACACGCGCGCACGCACGCGGCGCACACACACACACACCACGCGCGCGCGCACCCAACGCGCGCACGCACGCGGCGGCGCGCGCCGCGCCGCCGCGCGCCGCCCGCCCCGCCCCGCCCCGCACCCACGCACACACACACGCACAAGCACACACACACACACACCACCATCACCACCACCACGCGCACACACACACACTCTCACACGCACTCTCACACACACACGGGGACCCCATCTTAATAAGGAAAAGTAGAAGACAAAGTGAGCAAGAGAGACAGAGAGAGAGAGAGAGAGAGAGAGAGAGAGAGAGAGAGAGAACGGACAAGTAGGCGGACCAGGGTCCGTCCGCGAGGCGCACTGCGGTGCGACAACCCGCAAAACACTATTAGCGGCGGTGCAGCCTTAAGATACGAGGGCGGGCAACAGACCCCCTCCCCCGGCGCATTGCGTCTGAAGCTACGGACGGCGGACAGACTGTGAAGATCTCACGTGTCAGACCGCGTGACGAAGAAGGCCCCAACAAGAAAGGCGACGTGCGGACACGTGGCTAGGCGGCTTGGCAGACCGCCAGTTGGGCGCTTGGCCGCAGCGCGGCGCGCAGGGACGGGGCACCCCCCGCCCCCACGCCCTGACACCGTGGACGCGGGGCCACGCGTGCACACGGGCAGGCAGAATGGCGGAGATTAGCGCGGGGCTCCAGGCGGAGCGCCGCGGAGCGATGACAGCATAGCATGGAGGGTGAGTGGCGGCGCAGCACCATCGGGCGGGGGTGTAAGCAGCTCGGCGAAGGCACGACCGGCGCGGTGGAGGCGCTGGAGCAAAGGGCCTTGACGGGCTTGGGCAGCGGCAAGGTCGGCGGCGAGAGCTGCGCACCTCTGCTGGAGAGCGGCCATAGACTGGGACAGCTCGGCTTCGCGGTCGGTGCGGGGCGGCTGCTCTGTGCCCGCGGCCGCGGGCCTCGCGGCGGGGACGAGGTCATCGGTGCGCCTGGCCAGGTGGTGGACCAGCGCGGTGCGGCGGTCCGTGCGCTGGCGGCCGTCGCCGTGGCGAGGCGACTGGAGGGCGTCGCGCGGTCCCAGGGCTGAAGCCGCTGGGGCCACGCCCCATGAGGGCGGAGGAGCCGCAGCCTCGCAGCCTGCAACAGTAGGAGCGTGGACGGGGCGCGACGGCCTGACTGGCTCAGTGCCCTGCGGGGGGGCTGAAGCCGCCCCCGCGGGCTGGCGCTGGTGGGGGGACGGGGTTGGTGGCACGGAGGGGCCAATCATGATGCCGTGCGAGGGCTCAGAGGTCGGCCGCGTGACCGGGTGGCGACTCGATGAAGCGGCGTCGTCGGCAGCGTGGGGTGTCAGCGGGACGTCGTCTATGCTGCCACCCAATCCGAGGGGATCATAAAAGTCCGCGTCGGCGTCTTGGAGGTGAGCGACGTCATCATGTGGGTGCGGTGCCGCTCTCGGTGGCGGGGTCGAGGTGGGCGTCGTGCGGTTGCCCGACGGGGCAAGGTTGGCGCTGGCTGGCCCGTCGTCCAGGAAGTCTAGTCCCCCGCCGAAGCCGAACGGGTCGTCCTCCTGTTCGTCGTACATCGCCCGTTGGGCCTCGGCCCAGAGCTCGTCAGGGTTCTGCGGGATGTCTGGTCCAGCCGCGGGTGGTGCCTGGTCCGACAGCAGGGGGTTCGGTTCCATTTTGCTGAGTTCAGCCGCTGTAAACCCAGCCCTGCGGTGTGGGAGCGGCAGAGTACGGTGTCTGCGCTCGTAGATGGCGACAGCGACCCCGTGAAGCACGGTCGCTTGGCGATGTCGTGTTTTGGCAGCTTCAACGATGTCATCGGGGAGGTTGTGCGTGCGTGCCGCCGCTGTGGCAAGGGCGTCGGCCTGACGGTTGAACTCCTCCGCGATGGGCCCGATGAGCCCAAGGTCGATGCCCAGGTCTCCCAGGTGGCTGGCGACTTTTTCGACGCGAAACATGTCGGGCTTGGCCATGACACATCGGTGAATCATTGCCCAGAGCTCCGCGTGCGTGCCCTGCGGCGCTGGATGTCCGTCGATGATGCTTTGAAACCCATCGACCACCGCCTGGTTGTCCACGAAGACGTGCACGGGCCGTTCGGCACACGCCGTAAGGTGGACGATGGCAAGGGTCTCCGCAACCTGGGCGTTCTGCGTTAGGCCGTGAACGCGTGCACTGTAGTTCATGCGGTGGTCGATGCCGTAGTAGACGCCGTAGCCCGCTCGTGCTAGGAGTGGGATGGCTTGGTTGGTGCACGCACCGTCCGTGGCAGCATAGACCCATGTCCATCCAGTGTCGTTGTCAAGGTAGGTGGTGTAGGTGTCCTGGGCTGAAGCCGCAGGATCACCCTCATGGGGGGGCCGCGGGATGGGCTGTGGCAGCGGGTCCCTCGCGAGGTCGGCCTGCAGGTCGAGGAGGGCTGGGTCTTCGTCGAAGAGCCCGCAGTGTCTTGTGTGCGGCGGAAGACGGGCCCACTGGTCGTCACTGATGAGGGTGGTGAGAGGAACTCTTTCTCGGGCCCAGCACTTACAGTCGCGGACAGTGTGCTCCTGAGTTTCCTCTTCCTCGTCGCAGTAGCGGCACATGGGGCTGGGGTCTGCCGACGTGTTGGATCGGGATCGTCGCTGTTGGGTGTGGTCCCCGCCCGACAGGTAGTTCAGGAGGAGCGCCAGCTGCCAGGCAGTGCATTTGGCTGCTCCTTTGGTTCGCGCGAGCCACGTGCTGGCGAAGAGGTCAAGGCCCTGTCTGACCGAGGCGAGGTAGCCAAGGTCGTGTCGCCGTGGCTTGATCTTCCGCAGAAATGCCCTGCGTTGTGAGGCCCGCAGCATGTGCAGGAAGGCGTTTTGGGGTAGATTCAGCCAGCTGATCGGGCAGCCCCAGTCATCGTACATGATGCCAAATGTGGGCCAGGTCCATCGGAGCTGCTGGAGCGACTGGACGAGTCGCCCGACGGGTCCTCCACCAAACAGGGTCTGGACGTGGTGTTGGAGGTCTCTGGCGAGCCCGCAGAGTGTGACGTCGCGGTTAACCTGACGCCGCAGGCACAGGAATGCTTCACGCTGCGTGATGGCGTCGATCTCAAGGGCGTGTCCCGGCACGCACACGGCCATGAGAGTCCAGAACTCGACCCACTTGTTCCCCTTGGGGCGGATAGCCGCCTTGAGGGCGTGGTTGTAGGCAGTCTTGGCTGGGCCTGATGGTGCTTGGATGTCGGTGCCCGTGGTGCAGACGCTGGCGGCCAGGGATCGGGCGTGCCGCGCCTTGATAAGCATCGGCGACGGGAGCTTGCCAATGCGCGGCAGGCGGATAGTCGCCCTCCGCACACGGGCGTCTGCGGTGGCCGTGAGGTTAAGCGCGGCTGGAGCCGGCGCTGCCTCGGCGTTGATGTAACTCCCGACGAGCTTGAAGGAATCGACCACTCGGAGGGGGCGATCCGCCAGTGTGAGCTGGGTGACGGCGGCGTGCAGCTCATCGGTGAGCGCCCACCCTGCCACTTTACCAGGGTGAATGCGTTGACCGGAGAATCGGTCAAACTTGGCGGCTTCGTCGAGAGATTTCTGCAGCTCAGGAGCGGTGTGGGTAGTGGAGTTGCTGTCGTCAACGAAGGTAGTGCTGAGTGATCGAGGAACGTATCGGTGCTGCCTCTTTGTCCACACGCACATGAGCAGCTTGATGTCATCCAGGGACCACGAGCTGCCCTGGAGGTGACCGTTTGTCCTGGCCAGGTCCCTGGAGTACGCTCCGTTCATGCGGATGTAGCGTTTGTGGTGTCTGTAGAAGTTTCGGCGGACAGTAACGATGTCTTGTGGGCACCCCGCGTGCAGCGCAAGGTTTAGACAGATGTCCGTGATGAGGTAGTCGAAGCACTTCTGTCGGTCAAGGGCTGCTCCAGCTAAGGGGAGGAGTAAAGTCCTGGCGTGTTCGATGCGCAGGGCGAGAGAAGTGCTGACATCCCCAATGGTGGCTTTGGGAACGGCGCCGAAGCTCGTGGCATGGGTCCATCCTTGCCGCCAGGTCGTGAGGCTACGGTAGGCCGGCGCCTCCCACGCATACATCCACACGGAAAGAACCGAGAGAAGCCGTTGGTCCGTCGGGAGTTCCCCTCGGCCTTTTCGGAGGCACGGGTTTGGCACGTGCAGGAGGGGCTCGGGGATGGTGCCAGTGCGTTGCATAGCACGTAAGACGCTGGCGAAGAGGCGAAGGATGTCGTCGGGTAACTCCTTTGCCTCCTTGGTCGTCCAGCCGTCGAGTCCCCCCGCGCGGCGCGGTGAACGGGTGCGAATGAAGTGGATGAGTTGGTCGTCGGTAAGGTGGAAGGGGGCTGCTGGTGATGGCGTAGGCAGCTCTTGGCGGTATTCGTCGTAGAAGTCCGCCCACGTCGGCGCAGCTTCGGCGCCATGGCCCGCGCGAGCGCGGCACGTGGCCAGGATGGGCTCCCAGGTGTCGACCATGAGCTTGAGCATGTCTTTGGTGTTGGCGACTATAGCGTTGGCGGGGAGGGCGTCGGGGACCTGGGCTGGTAGTGGGCCACGAATGGGGCCGTCGTCGTTGTCCGTGTCGGGCGAGCTACCGTCGCCGGGGCTGAAGCCGCCGGCGTCGGTGTCGGCGTCACTGTCGCCCGTGCTAGCTTGGTCAGGGTTGAAGGCGGTGATGTCGCAGTGGAGCTGTGCATCGTCGGGAGTGGTAGGCGTGCGGAGATACGCCGTGGGCGAGCAGTCGGCAGCCCGTGCGTATATGGCCGCCTTTCGCCCGCTTGGCTCGCGGACGCCCTCAGACCAGATCTTGATGCGTTCAGCTTTGGCTCGGTTTGCACGTCGCGCCAGCTCCGAGTCTAGATTTTGGATCAGACGATCGAGCTGCTCTCCGCGTGGCGCTGGCACGTCGGGGGTCCAGGCGTCAGGAAAGGCCAGGAGGGCCGTGGGGCGCAGCTTGTGGCAGAGAAGGCGGGCCGCGGCCCACGTGCAGTCGATGCGTTGCGCCAGGTGCGGCGGGATAGCACGGCAGTCCATATGATGGTGCAGTCCGATGAAGCGAAGCTCGCAAAGTTGCCGATGGAGCTTGCGAAGGCGGTTCATGTGAATCGTGGAAGCTCCGTAGGTGGGAAAGGCGCGGGGGACAGCGGGTCGCTCCTCGAACGTGGGTGTGAGCCCGTGCATGGTAGGGGCCTTCTTTTTTGGGTGGTCTGGCGGTGGGGGCGGCAGGTCCCGCAGCCGGGTGAGATGGTACTCATGGCTGGCCTCGTTTGCCAGGGCGAACATGCGTTCCACATCGTCGCGTGCGTCAGCCTGCTCCATGCGGTCGTGGTATCGTCCGGCGATGTGGGTCCCTAGTGCCTGGAGTTCGTGGTCCTCATGAGCTCCGTCGTTTGGAGGGTATGGCGTGGGGGCCAAAAGGCGTGGGGCCGTGTGATCGAGGCGGCTTAGGTCGAGTGTGACCTGCAGGCCAACATGGGACTTCGCTGGCAAGTCACGCAGATAGCAGAAGTCGGTGACAAGGGATCGCGCAGCTTGGTTGGCGATGACATAGTCGATGCGCGAAGTGCGGGGGCACTTGGTGACGCGGTCCCAGTCAGGGATATTGCCATATGTGTGCATGGTGTGGTCTGGTGTGCCTTCAGCGACGTTGGACCATCCGTGCTGCATCATGTGCAGCAGGTGTGGATTGTCGTCGATGTTCGTGTTGGCGTCCATACAAATGAAATACGGGGCTGAGCCGACCCTCGCGGCGGCGCAATCAGCAAGCCGAAATATATCGGTGCTGTCCCCTCCAGCGACCCCGTAGAGGCTCGCAATGTAGATCCCAGCGGGACCGTGGTTGTTTCGTCGCCGCCTGCGGCGGTGCTGGGTGCAGAGCGGGAGGAAGACCTCGTGCCATCGTTTCTTGGCCTTGAGGGTGGCGATACAGGTCGCAATGTCGTCGACGGTGGAGTCGACGATGGCGTCCTTAGAGAGGATGGCAACCCCGCCCGAGGCGCCGGTGTTGCCCTCGACCGTGTGGTCCGTGCCACCGTGAGCAGCTTTGCGCTGGGCACGCGCCAGGTCCAGGTCAGGTCCCAGACTGGCCTGGTATCCTCCGTGGTGTGGATTGGCGGCGTTGGTGGCGATGGCTTGCCTGGTAGGCTTGGCATGACGGGTCTCCTGCAGCGCTATGACTGCGGCGTTGTGGTCGACACCTAGGGCGGTAATGGTTGGCCAGTTCGCTGGAAGACTCGTGATGTTGAGGCTGACGAGGTGGATGGAGCGACCTGGCCCATCTCCGTCGGTGGAGCTGGGGTTAGCACGCCCCGCACGGTGGAGGGCGGCCTGGCCGTCACCCAGGTAGGAGGCTTGGCCACAGTAGGAGCTCATGGCGTCGCAGCAGATTGGCTTGGACAGGGCTGAAGCCGCCATCGGGCCAAAAGTGCAGGCAAGGCATGGTCGACGCTGCGCCGGGGGGGTTTCATAAACATCGGCAAAAATGCCTCGAAAAAACCTCCTCACCCCTGTACCGTGGGGGGCGGAGGGAGGAAAGGTGAGGCGGCAGCAGGGGGAGAGGGAGGCGACTCCTCGATCCATCCTGCCGAGCGCAAGAGCAAGAGCAAACCAGCGGCGGCAGCGCGGCGCGGCAGCGGCGTAGCGCGCGCGCGAATACTGCGCACGCGACACCGCTGGTCCGTCCTGCGGCGGCGCGCCCGCCCCGTCAGTGCCGTGATGAGCAGCATCAGCTAGCTGGAACAGCTTGTTCGTGTGCGCCCTCCGCGCTCGCCTCGGGCGGTGGGCCCTGTGGCAGCGGCGGCGCACGCCCTGCCAGCGCGTCAGCCACTAGCTGGGCGTGGCGAGCGGCGCGGTCGGTGGCCTGGCGCTGGGCCTCGTCCATGCCCGCCGCCGTGAGGCTCGCGTTGCGGACAGGGCTGACTCCACGCGGGGCCGCCGCTGCCGCGGCAGCGGCAGAGGTGGCGGGGGCGCCGCCGTGGCTCTGAGGAGACAGCGGTGAGCCGCCGCCGAAGCCCGCCGCGAGGTCCTTGACGGAGTACTTGCGCTTGTAGGGGTCGAAGGTCGGCGCCTCGTCGGGGGCGACGACGCGGGTGAGCGGTGGCAGCTCCTGGTCCGTGGACGGCGTCGGCTCGAGGTCGACCTCGTTAGGGTCTTTGGCGCCGGCACCGAAACGTGGCACCACCTCGGGGGCTTGGGCGTCAGCCTGAGTCTCGCGGGGCGGCAAGCTCGTGGAACTCCCAGGGGGCTTGCGCGAGCTGTGGCGGCTGCTGGGCCGGCTGCGCGGGACGCGCCCGCCCGTGTGGCGGTCACGTGGCGAGGCCGCCTGGGCGTTGGCGCGCGCAGAGTCCGCCCTGCTCGGGGAGCGGATCGGCGCTGCGCTGGGTGCTGGGCTGGGCGGGCGGGAGCCGCCTGTGCCGCCCGCCGCCGAGGCTGCAGCCTGGTCAGGGTCGGCGGCGTCAGGCCGGGGGCTGACGCGGTGGGCACTACCCTCGCTGTGCCGCGGGGAGGCGCTGTGGTGTGCCTGGGTGTGCGTGAGGACGAGCGGGACGAGCGGCTGCCGCTCGCGCTCAGGGGGGGCGGGCTTTGCCTGGGCAGGGCGCTGCGCTGCGGCCACGTTTGGCGGGGGCGTGTGTTGGCGCGGTTGCCAGGCGCGCACGTTCGCCTCGCGCCATCCTGCGGGGCGCCCTGTCCTGCCGCGGCTTGGCGCAGCCCCCTGGGCTGAAGCCGCAGGGGGTGCCGCTGCGGACTGGTTGCTGGCGGTGCTGTCGTGGCGGCCTGGGTAATGGCCCCAGGCACGCGTGGACCCTGGCGCGGGCGAGGTGGCCCGTGGGGGAGCCTGCGCGAGTGCGCGCGGGTAGCCGACGACCGCTGGGTGCACCCTGGCGTGGGGGACGTGGCCGTAGCTGGAGGCGGCTGCCCCTGCCGCCGCGGGCCTGGCACCAATGGGGCCACGGTGGTAGGCGGCGCCTCCGCCGTACACCGCTCTGTCGCCTGTCGGGACGCGCGCGGGAGAGCGGTTGCGTGGCGTGCTCGGCTGACCTGCGTCGCGTTGGTCGCGCTGCTGGGTGCGCTGCTGGTGCTGCTGGTAGCGCTGTTGGTCGGCTCTCGAGAGCGGGCGGGTGTCGGGGAGGATGGGCGGCACGTCGGGCCGCCGCCAGCCCTGGTAGACGTGCTCGAAGGCGTGGTCTGGGTAAGTCTCCCCGTCAGGTGAGTAGCGCCGCACATGCTCCACGAAGTCAATGTTCTGCGGCTCGGGGAGCACCGTGATGTTCACAGCCCGCTGGTGCGCTGGTCCATAGAGACAGAAGCTACCACGGTTGCTGCGGTCGTGGTTCAACTCGGCTTCGGTCGTGGCACGACTCACCATGGCGTCACAGAGGCGCATGTCGTAGTCGAGAGCTTGAGGCCCAGGGCCGCCCTCGGCATCCCAGTACAGTACCACATCCCGCCAGCGCGTGCGGGTAGTGTGGATGCGCTCGGCGATAGACTCGCAGACGGTCCTGACTGTGACACGATCCCTGTACATGTTGGTGATGGCTAGGGAGTAAGGTCGGCGCACCGCTTTGTTGAAGATGAAATCTTCCTTGAGGGCCTGGTGCGGGCCGAAGAGCACGTAGCCTTCCTTCCACAGCGGTTGGTCGGGAGACGGGTCTTCAGGCATCCCCGTCCCTGTGAACCCTGGTGGCCGCCTCGTGCCGTCGGGCAATCCCTGCTTGGGGACGCGACGCGGCCTCGGTGGTAGATACCATTGGCCCTGGTATCCTGCTTGGCCTGGTTGCGGAGGCTCCCCCCCGGGGCCTGAAGGCGCTCGGGGGGGCTCCATGAGGTCGTGCTGGGCTGGCGCGTTGCCGTATTGGCGGGCGAGGATGTGCGGAGGCATCCCTGTGGCACGGACGTCGAACAGGCTGTGCGGACGAGGCGGATGTGGGCATCTGCTGGAGAGGCAGCATGTGTCGGCGGCCCTGTCGTCGGTGCTGTACACGCACGTCCAGCTGTTACAAGAGTAGTCCGTGGACCAGTCCATAGGTGCACGCAGTCCGCTGAGGGAGCAGTCCGGGCACGTCGGTTGGCCCGAGGTGCCGAGCTGCGCGTTGCGGCGGGCAGCACAATACTGGCAGCATTGGAATCGGCACTGTAGGCAAATCCAGCGTCCTGGTAGGGGCGGGAACGCTTGCTCGTCGGTGACTGCGTCGTCTGGGTGGGGTCGGGGTCGATCCCACAAAGGCCAGACGTCGGCGAACCAGGACTGGCCTGTAGTGCGGACCGCCTCCGCGGGGAGGCGAGCGTCGTCAGCATGGCGCTGGATCCACTGGGGCCCCAGGTCCGCTGCGATCATGACCGTGCGCCAAGTGTCGTCCGCCTTGACGTGGACTTGGGTCGGTGCCCAGAGCCTGGTGGTGGTGTCGCCGTGGTCGTGGTGAAGGATGACCCAGCCATCGCGACCCGCAACCGCAGGGTCAGTAACGCGGTGGCCCACAACGGTCGCCCCCCACGGTAGGTAGGCGCCATCGTGATGCTCGCCTGGGTCGAGCCAGACCTCGACGCCAGGGGCGTTCACACGGGACCGCACATCGCGGACGTGGAAGGCGAGGACGTGGTAGGCGGTCGGCTCCTCTTCCGTCTCGATGTGCTCCCACGTATCGATGTCGCTGCTGTCAGAGGCGGAGTTTCCGCCGCTCTGCCGTGACGAACGCGAGGCGGAGCGCCGTGAGCGAGCATGGCCTCGGGCGAGGGCGGCGGCCGCGCTGATAAGGGACGGCGTACGGCGGTCGTCGGCTCCCGATGCCGTCGGCGAGCGGTCTGGACTGTGTCCCGAGGCGGCACCTGGCTGAGAGGTGTGCGATGGGCCAGACGCGGCCCCAGGGCTGGAGCCGCTGGGGCGCGGCGCTCGTACGTCAGACTGCCACCGCTCGGGTACAGCCTGCGCCGTGGCAGTGTACACCAGGTCGATCAGTGGCTGCGGGTCCAGCTGGAGCTTGCGAAGCGAGGCACGCGGACGGGGCTGGTTGGGGTCGGCCCTGGTGGCTGCTTCGGTGTCGTAGTGCTGTGTAGCCCATGCTCGCGCTGCCTCTGGCGAGTATAGTGCCTGTGGCGGTGGCCACGCTGCCACGGTGTCCAGCCGGCGCCAGATCTTTGCCCCCTGGTCGCGGGCTTCAGCCGCCTCGCGGAGGTCTGGGTGATCGAAGCCGGCAATGTGGAGGGCGTGCGTGCAGTCGCCCATGCCACAGGTGTGCGGGAGGGCACGGCACCTGGAGGCAGCTTCGGTGGGGGCACACCAGTCCATGCGGATGAGGAGGCCCAGGACCCGTGGGTAGATGAGAGAGAGAGAGAGAGAGAGAGAGAGAGAGAGAGATGGAACAATGATCTTTTTCATTCCGAAGCCGGAGAGACACATTGCACACTCCCCAAGTGCATGCAGGATCGCACTGGCAGCCCTCTGCATGGACTGCCCGCGGCGCAACTCGCGCGAATCGAAAGACCCAGGGCCCCCGAATAGCTCCCCGCGCGCTGCGGCGCAGCACCTATCGCGCGAGCTTCGAGAGAGCCCCCCGGGGCCCCACCTCGTGAAAACCCCATTTCAATACCCCGTGGAGTGCCGTTGTCTGCAGGAAGGCAAGGCAATCGACGCCCTGCTCCATCTGCAGCTGCAGGAGCTGCGCCTCCGCGAGCACATGCGGCGCCGCGGCCGCCGCGGCGATCATGTGATCGAGATGCGGGGGGGTGGGTGGGCAGATGCTGCCGCGGCGGCAATCCTTGATCAGACGCAGCTGAACACGCGGCGTCGACGACGGGGGTGGCCGCGACGCCGCCAGCGCCCAGCGCGGCACTGGCCAATTGCGCCTAGAGGAACTGCGCTGGTTCCGATTGAAATCAGCGAAGGCGGGGTGGAGTAGAATGGAACAGCATTGCCCGCAATGAAACAGGGGAGAGAGAGGAACGGCGATATGGAATCACATGGGAGAACGTAGAGTAGAAGGAAAACAATAACAACAAACACTGAAATAACTCATATGAACAGAGGGAATGGCGAGGAGACAGCGTGGAGTAGCATGCGGGCATAGCAGGAAGAGAAAGGAGCATGGCCGACCGTCGCATCGCCCCCCCCCCCCCCCCCCCCCCCCCCCCCCCAGGAGGAGCGGCGGCAGCAAGTGGCCCTGAAGCGGCAGCAGCACGCAGCGGGCAGGCAACGGCAGCCATCGCAACGCTCTCGCGACGTGCCCAGCAGAGTCAACCGCGGCCGCCACTCAGACGCGGTAGATCGCGGGCGTCGCGCGCTCCGACATGACCACGCGGCCCCCTGCAGAAGTGAGCCCGCCAAGTCGGCGGGCATGCCGGGCAGGTCCGCGGCGCGCGTGTAGATGTAGCCGACGACGGTCTGTGAGCACACGCTGAAGATGAAGCTCCACGCCTCCGGCGTCGCCGTCGAAGCGCTCGCATTGGCCGCGCCGACCGCGCAGCGATGCGATGCCGCAGTCGAAGTCGGAGCGGCGTCTTATGCGACTTCGCCACGATGCCCGTCGCCAAATACTCCCTTTCGCACGCGTGCGAAAGGGGCCCGTGTAAAAGTGCATGGTATCAGCTCCTCCTCCTCCGCCTCCGCCTCCTCCTCCTGCATAGGTGCCCCCTGGTGATTCGCGTGGCCCCCTGGAGCTTCCTGGGGCCTCATCCAATGGAAAACAATGAGAAAACCTTACACATGAAAACAATAAGAAAACCTTACAATGGAAAACAATCAGAAAACCTTACAATGGAAAGCAATAAGAAAACCTCACAATTGAAAACGATAAGAAAACCTTACAATGGAAAACAATACGAAAACCTTACATTGGAAAACAAAAGGGAAACCTTACACTGGAAAACAATAAGACAACCTCGCAATGGAAACCAATAAGTAAACATTACAATGGAAAACAATAAAGAAACATTGACCATCCAAAGCAATCAGAAAAACTTACACTGGAAAACAATAAGAAAGCCTTACGCCGGAAAACAACAAGAAAACCTTACAATGGAAACCAAGAAGAAAACCTTACAATGGACAGCCAAGCGAAGATTTCACAATATAATACAATAAGAAACCTTACAATGGAAAACACAAAGACAACCTTACAATGGAAAACAATAGGGAAAACTTACACTGGAAAACAATAAGAAAACGTCTTGGACACACGAAGCGCCCGCAGGGACTGGGGGAGAAAAAAATAATATTATACATATATATATATAACAAAAAACTGGCAGGAACTGAACAAAAACCAAAATCAAAGGTTCCGGGCCCTCCGCCGAGATCCGCCCAACAATGGAAAACACTCAGAAGCCGTACAATGGAAAACAAGAAGAAAACCTTACAATGGAAAACATTAACTAAGCTGCACACTAGAAAACAATAAGAAAACTTTACAATGGAACACATTATATATATAAATAAAAAAAAAAACTTACACTGGAAAACAATAAGAAAACCTTATAAATAAAAGCAATAAGAAAACGTCTTGGGCACACGAAGCGCTGGCAGGGACTGAACATACGAAGAAGATTTTTTTTTTTATTTTTTTTTTTTTTTTTAAAAAAAAAAAAAAAAAAAAAAAAAATAAAAAAAAAAATCTTCTTCGTATGTTCAGTCCCTGCCAGCGCTTCGTGTGCCCAAGACGTTTTCTTATTGCTTTTATTTATAAGGTTTTCTTATTGTTTTCCAGTGTAAGTTTTTTTTTTTATTATATATATAATGTGTTCCATTGTAAAGTTTTCTTATTGTTTTCTAGTGTGCAGCTTAGTTAATGTTTTCCATTGTAAGGTTTTCTTCTTGTTTTCCATTGTACGGCTTCTGAGTGTTTTCCATTGTTGGGCGGATCTCGGCGGAGGGCCCGGAACCTTTGATTTTGGTTTTTGTTCAGTTCCTGCCAGTTTTTTGTTATATATATATATGTATAATATTATTTTTTTCTCCCCCAGTCCCTGCGGGCGCTTCGTGTGTCCAAGACGTTTTCTTATTGTTTTCCAGTGTAAGTTTTCCCTATTGTTTTCCATTGTAAGGTTGTCTTTGTGTTTTCCATTGTAAGGTTTCTTATTGTATTATATTGTGAAATCTTCGCTTGGCTGTCCATTGTAAGGTTTTCTTCTTGGTTTCCATTGTAAGGTTTTCTTGTTGTTTTCCGGCGTAAGGCTTTCTTATTGTTTTCCAGTGTAAGTTTTTCTGATTGCTTTGGATGGTCAATGTTTCTTTATTGTTTTCCATTGTAATGTTTACTTATTGGTTTCCATTGCGAGGTTGTCTTATTGTTTTCCAGTGTAAGGTTTCCCTTTTGTTTTCCAATGTAAGGTTTTCGTATTGTTTTCCATTGTAAGGTTTTCTTATCGTTTTCAATTGTGAGGTTTTCTTATTGCTTTCCATTGTAAGGTTTTCTGATTGTTTTCCATTGTAAGGTTTTCTTATTGTTTTCATGTGTAAGGTTTTCTCATTGTTTTCCATTGGATGAGGCCCCAGGAAGCTCCAGGGGGCCACGCGAATCACCAGGGGGCACCTATGCAGGAGGAGGAGGCGGAGGCGGAGGAGGAGGAGCTGATACCATGCACTTTTACACGGGCCCCTTTCGCACGCGTGCGAAAGGGAGTATTTGGCGACGGGCATCGTGGCGAAGTCGCATAAGACGCCGCTCCGACTTCGACTGCGGCATCGCATCGCTGCGCGGTCGGCGCGGCCAATGCGAGCGCTTCGACGGCGACGCCGGAGGCGTGGAGCTTCATCTTCAGCGTGTGCTCACAGACCGTCGTCGGCTACATCTACACGCGCGCCGCGGACCTGCCCGGCATGCCCGCCGACTTGGCGGGCTCACTTCTGCAGGGGGCCGCGTGGTCATGTCGGAGCGCGCGACGCCCGCGATCTACCGCGTCTGAGTGGCGGCCGCGGTTGACTCTGCTGGGCACGTCGCGAGAGCGTTGCGATGGCTGCCGTTGCCTGCCCGCTGCGTGCTGCCGCCGCTTCAGGGCCACTTGCTGCCGCCGCTCCTCCTGGGGGGGGGGGGGGGGGGGGGGGGGGGGGGCGGAGGCGGGGGGGGGGCGATGCGACGGTCGGCGACGGTCGGCCATGCTCCTTTCTCTTCCTGCTATGCCCGCATGCTACTCCACGCTGTCTCCTCGCCATTCCCTCTGTTCATATGAGTTATTTCAGTGTTTGTTGTTATTGTTTTCCTTCTACTCTACGTTCTCCCATGTGATTCCATATCGCCGTTCCTCTCTCTCCCCTGTTTCATTGCGGGCAATGCTGTTCCATTCTACTCCACCCCGCCTTCGCTGATTTCAATCGGAACCAGCGCAGTTCCTCTAGGCGCAATTGGCCAGTGCCGCGCTGGGCGCTGGCGGCGTCGCGGCCACCCCCGTCGTCGACGCCGCGTGTTCAGCTGCGTATGATCAAGGATTGCCGCCGCGGCAGCATCTGCCCACCCACCCCCCCGCATCTCGATCACATGATCGCCGCGGCGGCCGCGGCGCCGCATGTGCTCGCGGAGGCGCAGCTCCTGCAGCTGCAGATGGAGCAGGGCGTCGATTGCCTTGCCTTCCTGCAGACAACGGCACTCCACGGGGTATTGAAATGGGGTTTTCACGAGGTGGGGCCCCGGGGGGCTCTCTCGAAGCTCGCGCGATAGGTGCTGCGCCGCAGCGCGCGGGGAGCTATTCGGGGGCCCTGGGTCTTTCGATTCGCGCGAGTTGCGCCGCGGGCAGTCCATGCAGAGGGCTGCCAGTGCGATCCTGCATGCACTTGGGGAGTGTGCAATGTGTCTCTCCGGCTTCGGAATGAAAAAGATCATTGTTCCATCTCTCTCTCTCTCTCTCTCTCTCTCTCTCTCTCTCATCTACCCACGGGTCCTGGGCCTCCTCATCCGCATGGACTGGTGTGCCCCCACCGAAGCTGCCTCCAGGTGCCGTGCCCTCCCGCACACCTGTGGCATGGGCGACTGCACGCACGCCCTCCACATTGCCGGCTTCGATCACCCAGACCTCCGCGAGGCGGCTGAAGCCCGCGACCAGGAGGCAAAGATCTGGCGCCGGCTGGACACCGCGGCAGCGTGGCCACCGCCACAGGCACTATACTCGCCAGAGGCAGCGCGAGCATGGGCTACACAGCACTACGACACCGAAGCAGCCACCAGGGCCGACCCCAACCAGCCCCGTCCGCGTGCCTCGCTTCGCAAGCTCCAGCTGGACCCGCAGCCACTGATCGACCTGGTGTACACTGCCACGGCGCAGGCTGTACCCGAGCGGGGGCAGTCTGACGTACGAGCGCCGCGCCCCAGCGGCTCCAGCCCTGGGGCCGCGTCTGGCCCATCGCACACCTCTCAGCCAGGTGCCGCCTCGGGACACAGTCCAGACCGCTCACCGACGGCATCGGGAGCCGACGACCGCCGTACGCCGTCCCTTATCAGCGCGGCCGCCGCCCTCGCCCGAGGCCATGCTCGCTCGCGGCGCTCCGCCTCACGTTCGTCACGGCAGAGCGGCGGAAACTCCGCCTCTGACAGCAGCGACATCGATACGTGGGAGCACATCGAGACGGAAGAGGAGCCGACCGCCTACCACGTCCTCGCCTTCCACGTCCGCGATGTGCGGTCCCGTGTGAACGCCCCTGGCGTCGAGGTCTGGCTCGACCCAGGCGAGCATCACGATGGCGCCTACCTACCGTGGGGGGCGACCGTTGTGGGCCACCGCGTCACTGACCCTGCGGTTGCGGGTCGCGATGGCTGGGTCATCCTTCACCACGACCACGGCGACACCACCACCAGGCTCTGGGCACCGACCCAAGTCCACGTCAAGGCGGACGACACTTGGCGCACGGTCATGATCGCAGCGGACCTGGGGCCCCAGTGGATCGAGCGCCATGCTGACGACGCTCGCCTCCCCGCGGAGGCGGTCCGCACTACAGGCCAGTCCTGGTTCGCCGACGTCTGGCCTTTGTGGGATCGACCCCGACCCCACCCAGACGACGCAGTCACCGACGAGCAAGCGTTCCCGCCCCTACCAGGACGCTGGATTTGCCTACAGTGCCGATTCCAATGCTGCCAGTATTGTGCTGCCCGCCGCAACGCGCAGCTCGGCACCTCGGGCCAACCGACGTGCCCGGACTGCTCCCTCAGCGGACTGCGTGCACCTATGGACTGGTCCACGGACTACTCTTGCAACAGCTGGACGTGCGTGTACAGCACCGACGACAGGGCCGCCGACACATGCTGCCTCTCCAGCAGATGCCCGCATCCGCCTCGTCCGCACAGCCTGTTCGACGTCCGTGCCACAGGGATGCCTCCGCACATCCTCGCCCGCCAATACGGCAACGCGCCAGCCCAGCACGACCTCATGGAGCCCCCCCGAGCGCCTTCAGGCCCCGGGGGGGAGCCTCCGCAACCAGGCCAAGCAGGATACCAGGGCCAATGGTATCTACCACCGAGGCCGCGTCGCGTCCCCAAGCAGGGATTGCCCGACGGCACGAGGCGGCCACCAGGGTTCACAGGGACGGGGATGCCTGAAGACCCGTCTCCCGACCAACCGCTGTGGAAGGAAGGCTACGTGCTCTTCGGCCCGCACCAGGCCCTCAAGGAGGATTTCATCTTCAACAAAGCGGTGCGCCGACCTTACTCCCTAGCCATCACCAACATGTACAGGGATCGTGTCACAGTCAGGACCGTCTGCGAGTCTATCGCCGAGCGCATCCACACTACCCGCACGCGCTGGCGGGACGTGGTACTGTACTGGGATGCCGAGGGCGGCCCTGGGCCTCAAGCTCTCGACTACGACATGCGCCTCTGTGACGCCATGGTGAGTCGTGCCACGACCGAAGCCGAGTTGAACCACGACCGCAGCAACCGTGGTAGCTTCTGTCTCTATGGACCAGCGCACCAGCGGGCTGTGAACATCACGGTGCTCCCCGAGCCGCAGAACATTGACTTCGTGGAGCATGTACGGCGCTACTCACCTGACGGGGAGACTTACCCAGACCACGCCTTCGAGCACGTCTACCAGGGCTGGCGGCGGCCCGACGTGCCGCCCATCCTCCCCGACACCCGCCCGCTCTCGAGAGCCGACCAGCAGCGCTACCAGCAGCACCAGCAGCGCACCCAGCAGCGCGACCAACGCGACGCAGGTCAGCCGAGCACGCCACGCAACCGCTCTCCCGCGCGCGTCCCGACAGGCGACAGAGCGGTGTACGGCGGAGGCGCCGCCTACCACCGTGGCCCCATTGGTGCCAGGCCCGCGGCGGCAGGGGCAGCCGCCTCCAGCTACGGCCACGTCCCCCACGCCAGGGTGCACCCAGCGGTCGTCGGCTACCCGCGCGCACTCGCGCAGGCTCCCCCACGGGCCACCTCGCCCGCGCCAGGGTCCACGCGTGCCTGGGGCCATTACCCAGGCCGCCACGACAGCACCGCCAGCAACCAGTCCGCAGCGGCACCCCCTGCGGCTTCAGCCCAGGGGGCTGCGCCAAGCCGCGGCAGGACAGGGCGCCCCGAAGGATGGCGCGAGGCGAACGTGCGAGCCTGGCAACCGCGCCAACACACGCCCCCGCCAAACGTGGCCGCAGCGCAGCGCCCTGCCCAGGCAAAGCCCGCCCCCCCTGAGCGCGAGCGGCAGCCGCTCGTCCCGCTCGTCCTCACGCACACCCAGGCACACCACAGCGCCTCCCCGCGGCACAGCGAGGGTAGTGCCCACCGCGTCAGCCCCCGGCCTGACGCCGCCGACCCTGACCAGGCTGCAGCCTCGGCGGCGGGCGGCACAGGCGGCTCCCGCCCGCCCAGCCCAGCACCCAGCGCAGCGCCGATCCGCTCCCCGAGCAGGGCGGACTCTGCGCGCGCCAACGCCCAGGCGGCCTCGCCACGTGACCGCCACACGGGCGGGCGCGTCCCGCGCAGCCGGCCCAGCAGCCGCCACAGCTCGCGCAAGCCCCCTGGGAGTTCCACGAGCTTGCCGCCCCGCGAGACTCAGGCTGACGCCCAAGCCCCCGAGGTGGTGCCACGTTTCGGTGCCGGCGCCAAAGACCCTAACGAGGTCGACCTCGAGCCGACGCCGTCCACGGACCAGGAGCTGCCACCGCTCACCCGCGTCGCCGCCCCCGACGAGGCGCCGACCTTCGACCCCTACAAGCGCAAGTACTCCGTCAAGGACCTCGCGGCGGGCTTCGGCGGCGGCTCACCGCTGTCTCCTCAGAGCCACGGCGGCGCCCCCGCCACCTCTGCCGCTGCCGCGGCAGCGGCGGCCCCGCGTGGAGTCAGCCCTGTCCGCAACGCGAGCCTCACGGCGGCGGGCATGGACGAGGCCCAGCGCCAGGCCACCGACCGCGCCGCTCGCCACGCCCAGCTAGTGGCTGACGCGCTGGCAGGGCGTGCGCCGCCGCTGCCACAGGGCCCACCGCCCGAGGCGAGCGCGGAGGGCGCACACGAACAAGCTGTTCCAGCTAGCTGATGCTGCTCATCACGGCACTGACGGGGCGGGCGCGCCGCCGCAGGACGGACCAGCGGTGTCGCGTGCGCAGTATTCGCGCGCGCGCTACGCCGCTGCCGCGCCGCGCTGCCGCCGCTGGTTTGCTCTTGCTCTTGCGCTCGGCAGGATGGATCGAGGAGTCGCCTCCCTCTCCCCCTGCTGCCGCCTCACCTTTCCTCCCTCCGCCCCCCACGGTACAGGAGTGAGGAGGTTTTTTCGAGGCATTTTTGCCGATGTTTATGAAACCCCCCCGGCGCAGCGTCGACCATGCCTTGCCTGCACTTTTGGCCCGACGGCGGCTTCAGCCCCGTCCAAGCCAATCTGCTGCGACGCCATGAGCTCCTACTGTGGCCAAGCCTCCTACCTGGGTGACGGCCAGGCCGCCCTCCACCGTGCGGGGCGTGCTAACCCCAGCTCCACCGACGGAGATGGGCCAGGTCGCTCCATCCACCTCGTCAGCCTCAACATCACGAGTCTTCCAGCGAACTGGCCAACCATTACCGCCCTAGGTGTCGACCACAACGCCGCAGTCATAGCGCTGCAGGAGACCCGTCATGCCAAGCCTACCAGGCAAGCCATCGCCACCAACGCCGCCAATCCACACCACGGAGGATACCAGGCCAGTCTGGGACCTGACCTGGACCTGGCGCGTGCCCAGCGCAAAGCTGCTCACGGTGGCACGGACCACACGGTCGAGGGCAACACCGGCGCCTCGGGCGGGGTTGCCATCCTCTCTAAGGACGCCATCGTCGACTCCACCGTCGACGACATTGCGACCTGTATCGCCACCCTCAAGGCCAAGAAACGATGGCACGAGGTCTTCCTCCCGCTCTGCACCCAGCACCGCCGCAGGCGGCGACGAAACAACCACGGTCCCGCTGGGATCTACATTGCGAGCCTCTACGGGGTCGCTGGAGGGGACAGCACCGATATATTTCGGCTTGCTGATTGCGCCGCCGCGAGGGTCGGCTCAGCCCCGTATTTCATTTGTATGGACGCCAACACGAACATCGACGACAATCCACACCTGCTGCACATGATGCAGCACGGATGGTCCAACGTCGCTGAAGGCACACCAGACCACACCATGCACACATATGGCAATATCCCTGACTGGGACCGCGTCACCAAGTGCCCCCGCACTTCGCGCATCGACTATGTCATCGCCAACCAAGCTGCGCGATCCCTTGTCACCGACTTCTGCTATCTGCGTGACTTGCCAGCGAAGTCCCATGTTGGCCTGCAGGTCACACTCGACCTAAGCCGCCTCGATCACACGGCCCCACGCCTTTTGGCCCCCACGCCATACCCTCCAAACGACGGAGCTCATGAGGACCACGAACTCCAGGCACTAGGGACCCACATCGCCGGACGATACCACGACCGCATGGAGCAGGCTGACGCACGCGACGATGTGGAACGCATGTTCGCCCTGGCAAACGAGGCCAGCCATGAGTACCATCTCACCCGGCTGCGGGACCTGCCGCCCCCACCGCCAGACCACCCAAAAAAGAAGGCCCCTACCATGCACGGGCTCACACCCACGTTCGAGGAGCGACCCGCTGTCCCCCGCGCCTTTCCCACCTACGGAGCTTCCACGATTCACATGAACCGCCTTCGCAAGCTCCATCGGCAACTTTGCGAGCTTCGCTTCATCGGACTGCACCATCATATGGACTGCCGTGCTATCCCGCCGCACCTGGCGCAACGCATCGACTGCACGTGGGCCGCGGCCCGCCTTCTCTGCCACAAGCTGCGCCCCACGGCCCTCCTGGCCTTTCCTGACGCCTGGGCCCCCGACGTGCCAGCGCCACGCGGAGAGCAGCTCGATCGTCTGATCCAAAATCTAGACTCGGAGCTGGCGCGACGTGCAAACCGAGCCAAAGCTGAACGCATCAAGATCTGGTCTGAGGGCGTCCGCGAGCCAAGCGGGCGAAAGGCGGCCATATACGCACGGGCTGCCGACTGCTCGCCCACGGCGTATCTCCGCACGCCTACCACTCCCGACGATGCACAGCTCCACTGCGACATCACCGCCTTCAACCCTGACCAAGCTAGCACGGGCGACAGTGACGCCGACACCGACGCCGGCGGCTTCAGCCCCGGCGACGGTAGCTCGCCCGACACGGACAACGACGACGGCCCCATTCGTGGCCCACTACCAGCCCAGGTCCCCGACGCCCTCCCCGCCAACGCTATAGTCGCCAACACCAAAGACATGCTCAAGCTCATGGTCGACACCTGGGAGCCCATCCTGGCCACGTGCCGCGCTCGCGCGGGCCATGGCGCCGAAGCTGCGCCGACGTGGGCGGACTTCTACGACGAATACCGCCAAGAGCTGCCTACGCCATCACCAGCAGCCCCCTTCCACCTTACCGACGACCAACTCATCCACTTCATTCGCACCCGTTCACCGCGCCGCGCGGGGGGACTCGACGGCTGGACGACCAAGGAGGCAAAGGAGTTACCCGACGACATCCTTCGCCTCTTCGCCAGCGTCTTACGTGCTATGCAACGCACTGGCACCATCCCCGAGCCCCTCCTGCACGTGCCAAACCCGTGCCTCCGAAAAGGCCGAGGGGAACTCCCGACGGACCAACGGCTTCTCTCGGTTCTTTCCGTGTGGATGTATGCGTGGGAGGCGCCGGCCTACCGTAGCCTCACGACCTGGCGGCAAGGATGGACCCATGCCACGAGCTTCGGCGCCGTTCCCAAAGCCACCATTGGGGATGTCAGCACGTCTCTCGCCCTGCGCATCGAACACGCCAGGACTTTACTCCTCCCCTTAGCTGGAGCAGCCCTTGACCGACAGAAGTGCTTCGACTACCTCATCACGGACATCTGTCTAAACCTTGCGCTGCACGCGGGGTGCCCACAAGACATCGTTACTGTCCGCCGAAACTTCTACAGACACCACAAACGCTACATCCGCATGAACGGAGCGTACTCCAGGGACCTGGCCAGGACAAACGGTCACCTCCAGGGCAGCTCGTGGTCCCTGGATGACATCAAGCTGCTCATGTGCGTGTGGACAAAGAGGCAGCACCGATACGTTCCTCGATCACTCAGCACTACTTTCGTTGACGACAGCAACTCCACTACCCACACCGCTCCTGAGCTGCAGAAATCTCTCGACGAAACCGCCAAGTTTGACCGATTCTCCGGTCAACGCATTCACCCTGGTAAAGTGGCAGGGTGGGCGCTCACCGATGAGCTGCACGCCGCCGTCACCCAGCTCACACTGGCGGATCGCCCCCTCCGAGTGGTCGATTCCTTCAAGCTCGTCGGGAGTTACATCAACGCCGAGGCAGCGCCGGCTCCAGCCGCGCTTAACCTCACGGCCACCGCAGACGCCCGTGTGCGGAGGGCGACTATCCGCCTGCCGCGCATTGGCAAGCTCCCGTCGCCGATGCTTATCAAGGCGCGGCACGCCCGATCCCTGGCCGCCAGCGTCTGCACCACGGGCACCGACATCCAAGCACCATCAGGCCCAGCCAAGACTGCCTACAACCACGCCCTCAAGGCGGCTATCCGCCCCAAGGGGAACAAGTGGGTCGAGTTCTGGACTCTCATGGCCGTGTGCGTGCCGGGACACGCCCTTGAGATCGACGCCATCACGCAGCGTGAAGCATTCCTGTGCCTGCGGCGTCAGGTTAACCGCGACGTCACACTCTGCGGGCTCGCCAGAGACCTCCAACACCACGTCCAGACCCTGTTTGGTGGAGGACCCGTCGGGCGACTCGTCCAGTCGCTCCAACAGCTCCGATGGACCTGGCCCACATTTGGCATCATGTACGATGACTGGGGCTGCCAGATCAGCTGGCTGAATCTACCCCAAAACGCCTTCCTGCACATGCTGCGGGCCTCACAACGCAGGGCATTTCTGCGGAAGATCAAGCCACGGCGACACGACCTTGGCTACCTCGCCTCGGTCAGACAGGGCCTTGACCTCTTCGCCAGCACGTGGCTCGCGCGAACCAAAGGAGCAGCCAAATGCACTGCCTGGCAGCTGGCGCTCCTCCTGAACTACCTGTCGGGCGGGGACCACACCCAACAGCGACGATCCCGATCCAACACGTCGGCAGACCTCAGCCCCACGTGCCGCTACTGCGACGAGGAAGAGGAAACTCAGGAGCACACTGTCCGCGACTGTAAGTGCTGGGCCCGAGAAAGAGTTCCTCTCACCACCCTCATCAGTGACGACCAGTGGGCCCGTCTTCCGCCGCACACAAGACACTGCGGGCTCTTCGACGAAGACCCAGCCCTCCTCGACCTGCAGGCCGACCTCGCGAGGGACCCGCTGCCACAGCCCATCCCGCGGCCCCCCCCTGAGGGTGATCCTGCGGCTTCAGCCCAGGACACCTACACCACCTACCTTGACAACGACACTGGATGGACATGGGTCTATGCTGCCACGGACGGTGCGTGCACCAACCAAGCCATCCCACTCCTAGCACGAGCGGGCTACGGCGTCTACTACGGCATCGACCACCGCATGAACTACAGTGCACGCGTTCACGGCCTAACGCAGAACGCCCAGGTTGCGGAGACCCTTGCCATCGTCCACCTTACGGCGTGTGCCGAACGGCCCGTGCACGTCTTCGTGGACAACCAGGCGGTGGTCGATGGGTTTCAAAGCATCATCGACGGACATCCAGCACCGCAGGGCACGCACGCGGAGCTCTGGGCAAGGATTCACCGATGTGTCATGGCCAAGCCCGACATGTTTCGCGTCGAAAAAGTCGCCAGCCACCTGGGAGACCTGGGCATCGACCTTGGGCTCATCGGGCCCATCGCGGAGGATTTCAACCGTCAGGCCGACGCCCTTGCCACAGCGGCGGCACGCACGCACAACCTCCCCGATGACATCGTTGAAGCTGCCAAAACACGACATCGCCAAGCGACCGTGCTTCACGGGGTCGCTGTCGCCATCTACGAGCGCAGACACCGTACTCTGCCGCTCCCACACCGCAGGGCTGGGTTTACAGCGGCTGAACTCAGCAAAATGGAACCGAACCCCCTGCTGTCGGACCAGGCACCACCCGCGGCTGGACCAGACATCCCGCAGAACCCTGGACGAGCTCTGGGCCGAGGCCCAACGGGCGATGTACGACGAACAGGAGGACGACCCGTTCGGCTTCGGCGGGGGACTAGACTTCCTGGACGACGGGCCAGCCAGCGCCAACCTTGCCCCGTCGGGCAACCGCACGACGCCCACCTCGACCCCGCCACCGAGAGCGGCACCGCACCCACATGATGACGTCGCTCACCTCCAAGACGCCGACGCGGACTTTTATGATCCCCTCGGATTGGGTGGCAGCATAGACGACGTCCCGCTGACACCCCACGCTGCCGACGACGCCGCTTCATCGAGTCGCCACCCGGTCACGCGGCCGACCTCTGAGCCCTCGCACGGCATCATGATTGGCCCCTCCGTGCCACCAACCCCGTCCCCCCACCAGCGCCAGCCCGCGGGGGCGGCTTCAGCCCCCCCGCAGGGCACTGAGCCAGTCAGACCGTCGCGCCCCGTCCACGCTCCTACTGTTGCAGGCTGCGAGGCTGCGGCTCCTCCGCCCTCATGGGGCGTTGCCCCAGCGGCTTCAGCCCTGGGACCGCGCGACACCCTCCAGTCGCCTCGCCACGGCGACGGCCGCCAGCGCACGGACCGCCGCACCGCGCTGGTCCACCACCTGGCCAGGCGCACCGATGACCTCGTCCCCGCCGCGAGGCCCGCGGCCGCGGGCACAGAGCAGCCGCCCCGCACCGACCGCGAAGCCGAGCTGTCCCAGTCTATGGCCGCTCTCCAGCAGAGGTGCGCAGCTCTCGCCGCCGACCTTGCCGCTGCCCAAGCCCGTCAAGGCCCTTTGCTCCAGCGCCTCCACCGCGCCGGTCGTGCCTTCGCCGAGCTGCTTACACCCCCGCCCGATGGTGCTGCGCCGCCACTCACCCTCCATGCTATGCTGTCATCGCTCCGCGGCGCTCCGCCTGGAGCCCCGCGCTAATCTCCGCCATTCTGCCTGCCCGTGTGCACGCGTGGCCCCGCGTCCACGGTGTCAGGGCGTGGGGGCGGGGGGTGCCCCGTCCCTGCGCGCCGCGCTGCGGCCAGGCGCCCAACTGGCGGTCTGCCAAGCCGCCTAGCCACGTGTCCGCACGTCGCCTTTCTTGTTGGGGCCTTCTTCGTCACGCGGTCTGACACGCGAGCGGAGCGCCGCGAGCGAGCATGGCCTCGGGCGAGGGCGGCGGCCGCGCTGATAAGGGACGGCGTACGGCGGTCGTCGGCTCCCGATGCCGTCGGTGAGCGGTCTGGACTGTGTCCCGAGGCGGCACCTGGCTGAGAGGTGTGCGATGGGCCAGACGCGGCCCCAGGGCTGGAGCCGCTGGGGCGCGGCGCTCGTACGTCAGACTGCCCCCGCTCGGGTACAGCCTGCGCCGTGGCAGTGTACACCAGGTCGATCAGTGGCTGCGGGTCCAGCTGGAGCTTGCGAAGCGAGGCACGCGGACGGGGCTGGTTGGGGTCGGCCCTGGTGGCTGCTTCTGTGTCGTAGTGCTGTGTAGCCCATGCTCGCGCTGCCTCTGGCGAGTATAGTGCCTGTGGCGGTGGCCACGCTGCCACGGTGTCCAGCCGGCGCCAGATCTTTGCCCCCTGGTCGCGGGCTTCAGCCGCCTCGCGGAGGTCTGGGTGATCGAAGCCGGCAATGTGGAGGGCGTGCGTGCAGTCGCCCATGCCACAGGTGTGCGGGAGGGCACGGCACCTGGAGGCAGCTTCGGTGGGGGCACACCAGTCCATGCGGATGAGGAGGCCCAGGACCCGTGGGTAGATGAGAGAGAGAGAGAGAGAGAGAGAGAGAGAGAGAGATGGAACAATGATCTTTTTCATTCCGAAGCCGGAGAGACACATTGCACACTCCCCAAGTGCATGCAGGATCGCACTGGCAGCCCTCTGCATGGACTGCCCGCGGCGCAACTCGCGCGAATCGAAAGACCCAGGGCCCCCGAATAGCTCCCCGCGCGCTGCGGCGCAGCACCTATCGCGCGAGCTTCGAGAGAGCCCCCCGGGGCCCCACCTCGTGAAAACCCCATTTCAATACCCCGTGGAGTGCCGTTGTCTGCAGGAAGGCAAGGCAATCGACGCCCTGCTCCATCTGCAGCTGCAGGAGCTGCGCCTCCGCGAGCACATGCGGCGCCGCGGCCGCCGCGGCGATCATGTGATCGAGATGCGGGGGGGTGGGTGGGCAGATGCTGCCGCGGCGGCAATCCTTGATCAGACGCAGCTGAACACGCGGCGTCGACGACGGGGGTGGCCGCGACGCCGCCAGCGCCCAGCGCGGCACTGGCCAATTGCGCCTAGAGGAACTGCGCTGGTTCCGATTGAAATCAGCGAAGGCGGGGTGGAGTAGAATGGAACAGCATTGCCCGCAATGAAACAGGGGAGAGAGAGGAACGGCGATATGGAATCACATGGGAGAACGTAGAGTAGAAGGAAAACAATAACAACAAACACTGAAATAACTCATATGAACAGAGGGAATGGCGAGGAGACAGCGTGGAGTAGCATGCGGGCATAGCAGGAAGAGAAAGGAGCATGGCCGACCGTCGCATCGCCCCCCCCCCCCCCCCCCCCCCCCCCCCCCCCCCCCCCCCAGGAGGAGCGGCGGCAGCAAGTGGCCCTGAAGCGGCAGCAGCACGCAGCGGGCAGGCAACGGCAGCCATCGCAACGCTCTCGCGACGTGCCCAGCAGAGTCAACCGCGGCCGCCACTCAGACGCGGTAGATCGCGGGCGTCGCGCGCTCCGACATGACCACGCGGCCCCCTGCAGAAGTGAGCCCGCCAAGTCGGCGGGCATGCCGGGCAGGTCCGCGGCGCGCGTGTAGATGTAGCCGACGACGGTCTGTGAGCACACGCTGAAGATGAAGCTCCACGCCTCCGGCGTCGCCGTCGAAGCGCTCGCATTGGCCGCGCCGACCGCGCAGCGATGCGATGCCGCAGTCGAAGTCGGAGCGGCGTCTTATGCGACTTCGCCACGATGCCCGTCGCCAAATACTCCCTTTCGCACGCGTGCGAAAGGGGCCCGTGTAAAAGTGCATGGTATCAGCTCCTCCTCCTCCGCCTCCGCCTCCTCCTCCTGCATAGGTGCCCCCTGGTGATTCGCGTGGCCCCCTGGAGCTTCCTGGGGCCTCATCCAATGGAAAACAATGAGAAAACCTTACACATGAAAACAATAAGAAAACCTTACAATGGAAAACAATCAGAAAACCTTACAATGGAAAGCAATAAGAAAACCTCACAATTGAAAACGATAAGAAAACCTTACAATGGAAAACAATACGAAAACCTTACATTGGAAAACAAAAGGGAAACCTTACACTGGAAAACAATAAGACAACCTCGCAATGGAAACCAATAAGTAAACATTACAATGGAAAACAATAAAGAAACATTGACCATCCAAAGCAATCAGAAAAACTTACACTGGAAAACAATAAGAAAGCCTTACGCCGGAAAACAACAAGAAAACCTTACAATGGAAACCAAGAAGAAAACCTTACAATGGACAGCCAAGCGAAGATTTCACAATATAATACAATAAGAAACCTTACAATGGAAAACACAAAGACAACCTTACAATGGAAAACAATAGGGAAAACTTACACTGGAAAACAATAAGAAAACGTCTTGGACACACGAAGCGCCCGCAGGGACTGGGGGAGAAAAAAATAATATTATACATATATATATATATATAACAAAAAACTGGCAGGAACTGAACAAAAACCAAAATCAAAGGTTCCGGGCCCTCCGCCGAGATCCGCCCAACAATGGAAAACACTCAGAAGCCGTACAATGGAAAACAAGAAGAAAACCTTACAATGGAAAACATTAACTAAGCTGCACACTAGAAAACAATAAGAAAACTTTACAATGGAACACATTATATATATAAATAAAAAAAACTTACACTGGAAAACAATAAGAAAACCTTATAAATAAAAGCAATAAGAAAACGTCTTGGGCACACGAAGCGCTGGCAGGGACTGAACATACGAAGAAGATTTTTTTTTTTATTTTTTTTTTTTTTTTTAAAAAAAAAAAAAAAAAAAAAAAAAAAAAAAAAAAAAAAAAAAAAAAAAAAAAAAAAAAAAAAAAAAAAAAAAAAAAAAAAAAAAAAAAAACGCTGGCAGGGACTGAAAAACAACAAAAAAATAAATGTTTCGGGCGGATCTCGGCGGAGGGGGCCCGGCATGGATTTTATTTCCCGTCCAGTTCCGCCCGAAACCTTTCATTGTTGGTGTTTCCAGTCCCTGCCAGCGTTTTTTTGTTTTTGTCCCGTTTGCTGTTTTGATTGTTTTTTGTTGTGTATATATATATGTATATATATATAGATATATAATCGCTGCCAGCGTTTCGTGTACCCAAAACGTTTCTTATTGGTTTCCATTATAAGGTTTTCTGATTGTTTTCCATTGTAAGGTCTTCGTATTGTTTTCCATTGTAAGGTTTTCTTGTTGGTTTCCATTGTAAGGTTTTCTTATTGCTTTCCAGTGCAACGTTTTCTTGTCGCTTTCCATTGTAAGGTTTTTGATTGGTTTACATTGTTGGGCGGATCTCGGCGGAGGGGCCGAAACCTTTGATATTTCTTGTTTTCAGTCCCTGCCAGCGATGTGTTGTGTCGTTTTGTTGTTTTTTTTTCAGTCCCGGCAAGCGTTTCGTGTACCCAAGACGCTTTCGTATTGGTATCCAGTGTTAGGTTTTCGTATTGTTTTCCATTGAGAGGTTTTCTTTTTGTTTTCCATTGTAAGGTTCTCTTATTGGTTTCCATTGCAAGGTTTTCTTACGGTTTTCCATTGCGAGGTTTTCTTATTGATTTCCATCGTAAGGTGTTCTTTTTGGTTTCCCTTGTAAGGTGTTATGTTTGCTTTCCTTTGTAAGGTTTCTGAGTGTTTTCCATTGTTTGGCGGATCTCGGCGGAGGGCCCGAAACCTTCGATGTGTGGTGTTTCAGTCCCTGCCAGCTTTTTTTGTTTGTTTTTTGTTTTTTTGGTTGTTTCAGTCCCTGTCAGCGCTTCGTGTCCCCAAGACGTTTTCTTATTGGTTTCCAGTGCGAGGTTTTCTTACTGCTTTCCAGTGTAAGGTTTTCTTGTTGTTGTCCAGATATCGGCGGAGCAACCCCTTTTTTTTTGTTTTTGTTTTTTTTCTTCAGTCCCTGCCAGCGTTTGTTTTGTTTGTTTTCTCTGGTGGCTTTTGGTTTTTTTTCCCGTCCCTGCCAGCGCTTCGGGTACCCAAGACGCTTTCTTTTTGGTTTCCATTGTGAGGTGTTCTTAGCGGTTTCCATTGTAAGGTGTTCTTACTGTTTTCCTTTGTAAGGTTTTCTGATTGTTTTCCAGTGAAAGGTTTTCTTATTGGTTTCCATTGCAACGTTTTCTTATGTGTTTCCATTCTAAGGTTTTCTTATTGGTTTCCAGCGCAAGGTTTTTGAAATTGATTCCCAGTGTAAGGTTTCTCTTATTGTTTTCCATTGTTGGGCGGATATCGGCGGGGGGGCCGGAACCTTTGATGTTTGGTTTTTTTCCAGTCCCTGCCAGCGTTCTGGGGTATGTTTGTTTTTTGTGTTGTTTCAGTCACTGTCAGCGTTTCGTGTACCCAAGACGTTGTCTTAGTGTTTTCCATTGTAAGGTTTTCTTATTGGTTTCCATTGTAAGGTTTTCCTGTTGGTTTCCATTGTAAGGTTTCTGGTTGTTTCCCATTGTAAGGTTTCCTGGCTGCTTTCCATTGTAAGGTTTTCTGATTGTTTCCCATCGTAATATCCCTTATCGCTTTTTGATCGTACTCGTTCTTAGTATTCTTGAGTGTATGGTTCTTATTGTGTTTGAGTGCACGGGTGTCCTTTTTTTTGCAAACGTTCTTGCAATAGCACATGATCAACTTCTACATCAACATATGAACGAACTTTTTCGTTTAAAGCTCTCGGGCTTGCATTTGTGAAGATGGGGTCCCCGTGGGGGGGGGCTACCATATATATACATACATATATATAGAGGCCTCAGCACCCACCATGAAGACCCCTTTTCTCTTGGAAGACGCCAAGAGAAAAGGGGGGCGGGTGCGGTTGGAGTTTCGGGTGTCGCGTCGTGTTGTGGTGGTTGGATCTGGAGTACTCGTGTGCGTGTTGGAGACGGAGGGGGCCTATTGGGTATCGGGTGTTGTGTTGGAGAGGGAGGCTGTTGAGTACTGGGTGTCGTGTTGGAGACGGAGGGAGTTGAGTAGAAGGTTATTTTCAAGTTCAGCTTGGGGAGGGAGCCTGTTGAGTATTGGGTGTTGTGTTTGAGAAGGAGGCTGTTGAGTACTGGGTGTTGTGTTGGAGACGGAGGAGTTGAGTAGAAGGTTATTTTCAAGTTCAGCTTGGGGAGGGAGTCTGTTGAGTACGGGGTGTTGTGTTGGAGAAGGAGGCTGTTGAGTACTGGGTGTTGTGTTGGAGACGGAGGGAGTTGAGTAGAAGGTTATTTTCAAGTTCAGCTTGGGGAGGGAGCTCGTTGAGTATCGGGTGTTGTGTTGGAGAAGGAGGCTGTTGAGTACTGGGTGTTGTGTGGGTGAACATCGCTCCGAACTTGAGCCCAAAAAGTCTTCCCAAAAAGAGCCTCAAATTTGAGTCCGAAAATCGTGAGAATCATATATAAATTCAAATATAATCAGGGAGTTGAGTAGAAGGTGATTTTCAAGTTCAGCTTGGGGAGGGAGCCGGTTGAGTATCGGGTGTTGTGTTGGAGAAGGAGGCTGTTGAGTACTGGGTGTTGTGTTGGAGACGGAAGGAGTGGAGTAGAAGGTTATTTTCAAGGTCAGCTTGGGGAGGGAGCCTGTTGAGTATCGGGTGTTGTGTTGGAGAAGGAGGCTGTTGAGTACTGGGTGTTGTGTTGGAGACGGAGGGAGTGGAGTAGAAGGATATGTTCAAGTTCAGCTTGGGGAGGGAGCCTGTTGAGTATCGGGTGGTGTGTTGGAGAAGGAGGCTGTTGAGTACTGGGTGTTGTGTTGGAGACGGAGGGAGTTGAGTAGAAGGTTATTTTCAAGTTCAGCTTGGGGTGGGAGCCTGTTGAGTATGGGGTGTTGTGTTGGAGAAGGAGGCTGTTGAGTACTGGGTGTTGTGTTGGAGACGGAGAGTTGAGTAGAAGGTTATTTTCAAGTTCAGCTTGGGGAGGGAGCTTGTTGACTATCGGGTGTTGTGTTGGAGAAGGAGGCTGTTGAGTACTGGGTGTTGTGTGGGTGAACATCGCTCCGAACTTGAGCCGAAAAAGTCTTCCAAACAAGAGCCTCAAAATTGAGTCCGAAAATCGTAGGAATCGTACATAAATTCAGATATAATCATGAGAAAGGGGGGTTATTGGTGGGTTCGGAGAGCTATATATATATATATATATATGAACCCCAGATTCCTGGACCCTTCCAACAAACCTGCCAAAATCCTCCTCAAGAAGAATCCAGGATTCCTGGAACCTTCCGAAAAAAACCTTCCAAAAACCCGCGCCACGAAGAGTCCAGGATCCCTGGAACCTTCCAAAGAACCTTCCAAAAACCCTCCTTACGAAGAACCCAGGAGTCCTGGAACCTTCCGAAAAACCTTCCAAAAACCTTCCTCACGAAGAGTCCAGGATTGCTGGAACCTTCAAACATAACTTCCAAAAACCCTTCTCGCGAAGAATCCCGGATCCCTGGAACCTTCCAAAGAAAACCGTCCAAAAACCCCCCTCACAAAGAATCCAGGATTCCTGGAACCTCCCAACAAAACAAACCTTCCTAAAACCTTCCTCAGGAAGGTTTCCGGAGGGGGTGGCCGAACTGCCGCACCCAACTGCTGGGCGGGGTGTGCTATCCGGCCCCCATCGGCGATCGATCGGAAATTTGGAGTCGATATATCCCCCCCTGCTGAGCCTGTCCTCCCCCTTCCCCCCAACGTCGCCCTCGGCCTCCGCGGAGAAAGGAAGAGCCGCCAAGGGCAGCGCCCACTGCCCCTGTCGTTACCACTGCCCCAGGAGGCAAATCCCGGGTCCTCAATCGGCGGCGAGCGAGGGGGGAAATGAAAAGGGGAAGGCCTTAGCGGAAAGGCGGCGGGATTTCTCAGAAGATCCCATCGGGCCTTCTGAGAGGTGTTCTGTGTCTTCGCGGAAGGCTCAGAAAACTTCCCAGAAGGCCAGGGGACTTCCGAGCCTTCTGAGAAGGCCCGCCCCTTCCTCGTTCCCCCCCCCCCCCCCTCGCCCGCCGCCGATTCAAGAGGACCAGAATTCCAACTCACGGAGCGCGGCGCGTGCATTCTGCGGTTCCCCACCAGATGTTTGGAGTTTCGCGCCGAATTCTCCTCGAGGCTAGAAGGCCCCAAGGCGGGCCCACAAGGTCCCACGAGGCCTTCAAGATTGTCCAGGAGGCCTACGAGACGGCCCAAAAAGCACTCCAGGACGGTCCAAGATGGCCTACGGCCCAAAGTGCCTCGAAGACACCTCAAGAGGGGCCTAAAACAGGCACGCATCACTGATTATGAATTTTGGCGTTCTCGCTTTTTCGGTCTCCCAACGCTCCAACGCGGGCCAAACGGCTCTCAAGATCGCTCCAGAACGGTCCAAAAGGCCCCCGAGTGGGCACCAGAGGGCCCCAGAAGGGCCCAGAGAGGCCCAAGAGGGGGAGCGCGAACTGACACTCCGAGCCCTTCGCCCCAAGATAATCCTCGAGAGCGCCAGCATGCTCCAAATACGTAAGCCTCCCACGAGAACCGAAATGACCCCCTGCCCCTGAGATTCACAGGGCGGGGATAATAAACCTCGGGGTCTACGGAGGGTAATGAACTTCTTCCTGGGGAAGAGGATGTTGAGGAGAATGCTGAAGATGCTGATGCGGATGCTGATGGGAACAAAAGGGAGGGTCGCGCGTCACTAGCAGCGGCTCGTTTTCTCCTCGGCAGCCGCGACGGCCTTGGCGGAGCGCCGCAGAAGGGGTGAGAGGAGCAGGAATCCCAAGGATGCGATGGTATAGCGATACCCTGCTCGCTATGGCGGGGCCTCCCTGGACGGGTGGGCGGAGTAGGAATCCTGAGAAGTACGATGGTATAGCGAGCCCCTGCTCGCTGAGGCGGGGCCTCCCTGGAAGGGTGGCAGGAACACGAATCATGAGAAATACCATGGTATAGCGAGCCCCTGCTCGCTGAGGCGGGGCCTGCCTGGAGGGGCGACAGGAGTAGGAACCCAGAGAAATACTGTGGCATAGCGAGTTCTTGCTCGCTGAGGCGGGGCCTGCCTGGAGGGGTGAGAGGATGGGAATCCTGACAAATACGATGCTCTAGGGACCCCTTCTGTTGTCTCGGCGGCGAGGTGCCCCGGTGTGTTGGTGTCTCGGGCGTGGCAAGTTGTCTCGGTGGCAAGGTTTTCCCACTCGGGCGATAGCGAGTGGGTCGAGAGGCTCGCGCACAACACAAGGGAAACGACTGTCGTCCAGCGCGCGTGGCTCGGAGGCGCGTGGTTCGAGACGGTCGCGCGCCACTCGCTCACTAGCAGCAAGTCGCTTTCTTCTCGGCAGCCGCGACGTCCTTGGCGGAGCGCGCCAGGAAGCACTTTTCGCGAATCGCCTCGAAGTGCGCGCCCATGCAGCATCGGCACCCTATGCTGCCGTCCATGTTGACCAAGCACCTGGAGCAGGCGTTGGCTGCCGCGAGAGCCTCCTCGAAGGTTGCGTGCCTGGGCTCTTTCTCGAGCGGGTCCTCGAAATCCTCGTCCTTCGCCGCCCCGGCCTTGCCTTTGACCTACCTTTGGCCTTGGCCTTCCCCTTGGCCTTGGCCTGAAGCATTGGTCTACGTCACGGACTGGGACGGCGTCGTAGACGGCTGGTTCGCAGGCCTTACGAATCAGCCGAAGGGTTAGGATGCCGACCTGTGGCGTCAGATCGGTGTCCATATACAAAGCCGACTGATTGCGGTGGTCTTCACCAAGTCGCACTTGACGGCTAAAGCCTTGGCCGAGGGTAAGGACACTGCAGCCCTCAGCGTCGGGAATGCGGTGGCAGGCCACCTGGCGGCTGCAGCGGCAGGGGGAGCACGGGTACTTGAAGCAGGCAGGCATCGTGCGCTTCAACAAGAGCATCAGATGTTCAAGATGCGGAGATGCCTGTGTTGCGCGCCACCTTGGATAGTATGTCGGTCACGGAGGCCGAGGAGAGTAAGAAGGGGAAAACGAGCGGCACTTCTGCTGCTGCTGCCCCTCCTCCTCCTCCTCCTCATCCGCCTCCTCCTCCTCGTCCTCCTTCTCCTCCGCCGTCCGCCAAAGCAATAGCTGCGCGTGTGTCGAGTCACACGCCATCTGACGATAAGCAAAGATGCCTGGTTTGTTTTTGTTCGGCCACCAAGGCCACTATGAAAGCTGGGTGGGCTACACCGCACCCAGTGTTATATAACGTCGATGGTGTGTGGTAAGTCTCCGAAGGTGGGGCAGGGGGGGGGTCGATTTCGCGTAGCGAGGGGCTGGGCTAACGAGTCGCATACCCGAATGTGCACACCTCCCTTCGCACCTGGTTTTGCACGAAATGTGGGTCAACTGCCGGGAAACACTTTTGTCTCTTGGGCAAGCCGTGCACAGGGGTTACCAGTAAGCATCGGCAGAAATACCTCGATCGGACTGCGGCGCACAGAGGGCCGAAAGTCCTCAGCCAGACCGAGCAGAAGGGCAGGCGATCGAGTGCGAGCTCGTCCGAGGCTTCATCATCAGCAACGTCCTTGCACAACGGGCTCCGATACACTCCACTCCTCCATCATCGTCACCGCCACCCCATCATCACCATCATCATCTTCAGCAGCAGCATCATCCTCATCATCAGCATCATCACCACCACCATCACCATCAACAGTATGATTATCAGCAGCATCTTCATCATTAGCATCATCATCGGCAGCATCATCACAATGCATCGTGAAACATGATCATAATCATCAACCTCACCAGCATCACCAGCATCATCATCAGCATCATCGTCATCATCAGCATCAGCATCATCATCATCAACAGCATCATCATCATCATCATCATCATCATCATCATCATCAGCATCATCATCATCATCATCATCATCATCATCATCATCATCATCATCATCATCATCATCATCATCATCATCATCATCATCATCATCATCATCATCATCATCATCACCATCGCCGTCAACATCATGATTCATGATCAACATCCACTCCCTGCTTGTCCCATTGTCCCTGTTCACCCAGTTGGAGGAAGAAGCAGCCTTAACCAACGCGTTCATCACGTTCCGTACTCTCTGGTCGGGAGCGGCCCCAGACTGCGGGACGCGGGGGGGGAGACCTGATCTCGCCTCTTTTCTTATCTTCCTCCTCCCCCTCCTCCTCCAACTCCTCCTCTTCCTCCTCCTCCTCCTCCTCCTCCTCCTCCCTCCTCCTCCTCCTCCTCCTCCTCCTCCTCCTCCTCCTCCTCCTCCTCCTCCTCCTCCTCCTCCTCCGCCTCCTCCTCCTCCTCCTCCTCCTCCTCCTCCTCCTCCTCCTCCCTCCTCCCTCCTCGTCCTCCCTCCTCCTCCTCCTCCTGCTCCTCCTCCTCCTCCTCCTTCTCCCTCCTCCTCCTCATCCCGAAGCCGCGCCTGGGCGCGCGGGGGGCTGGGCGCGCGCAGCCAGGGCGCCCTGGGGTTGTGCCAGCAGCGTGCTGTGCGCAGGGACTGCATGTGCACGAGTGGAGCTCACCCTCCCCGTCGGCTGCGAGGTTGAGTTCGAAGTCAAGTGCATGGTCAAGGTTTGTGGCACCGTCGCTTCCGCCTTCACCGGGCGACCTTCGTGCAGCAATTCCCCAAACATCCTGGATAGGAGCACGGAGTCAGCCGCAGGACACTTCATGCCAAGAATTGCTCATGGCATCTACGCACCCGCAGTACCCAGGCTTCACTTCCGTACTGGACCAAATCCACATGCAAGAGTTCATGGCATTGGGCAGGGAAACCATCAGCACGCGGCGCGCGAAGAGTGGGTGCCAGAAAATATAGAAGAAGAACCCGAACAATAAGAGGAAGGAAAAGAAGAAGGGAAGACGTTCAAGCAGAGGGCGAAGCAGAAGAGCAGCTAAGGGTGAGCAGCAACGCGGGCAACTTCCAGAAGATCCGTTCGGCGACGGTCCAGCCACCACCCGCGCCACGTGATCAGATACTTCGGCCTCCGTATCCTCCGAAGTCGGCTATCAAGGAAACGCTCACGAGCGTCAAAGTGAAAAAGGTCGTGACGGAGATGCCGCTGCCAAGGTTCCCGCCTCCGCCAACGCCGCCGCGTCAGGAGGCGAGGTGTGCGGTGGCGCCCACCAGAAGATATGGGAGCACGCTGACGGGAAGCTGGGGACTTGTACGAGGTGGTCGACGGGGCAGTCGGCTCAGACCCATCGAGCGTGACAGCGGAACAGTACAACATCGCCGAGTGGATTAGGATCACACCCACGTTCATGGACAAGCTCTATCTTGTGGGGAATAATGGAGTGGACCTGGAGCTCTGCAGGGCGATGTTTCTAAAGATCAGTTGATTCATGAGATGGCCAGAAGAAGGAGAATTTGGACGGGCATTGTGATGATAATGAATATCATTATCTGCCTGGAGGTGTGCGTGCTTCGAGTGCGATGTCAGCTTCAGCGAGTGAGGCATCGGGTCAGGCGTATGTATACGACGAGTGCGAGGTGCTGAAGGACATCATCGCCTTGTGATAGTGCGCGCCCACGCAGGTTCCAATAGGTTAACGGAGGCGCCTCGAGGCGAGGTATCGTAACGCTTTGTGGCGCGCTTCGCCCCTCCTGCGGCGGGCCCATGGTTCGCTCGCGCGCGCTGGCCGGATGGCCTTTTTACTACCTCATCGCCAATTTCGAAATTGGTGTTGCGCACGAGTGTGCTCGTGCCAGTTCGAGCTGAGGTCTTCCCTGGTCGGTTTCACCTTGGGCGACAACCTCTGTTTCAATGGGAGCATCGCGGCATACTTCGTAGTCAGTTGCGCGTTCCTCATTTCAGGCGCAGGTTCGGCACAAAGGACTTCATCGGCAGGTAGGGGCCCGTGCTCCCGCCACGTTTCAGCCTGTGACTTCGTCCCCTCGAGACCGTTTCAGACGTGGTCCACAGCAGAGAAAAACACATGCTTTCCTCCTCCTCCTCCTCCTCCTCCTCCTCCTCCTCCTCCTCCTCCTCCTCCTCCTCCTCCTCCTCCTCCTCCTCCTCCTCCTCCTCCTCCTCCTCCTCCCTCCTCCCTCCTCCTCCTATCCTCCTCCTCCTCCCCTCCTCCTCTCCTCCCTCCTCCTCCTCCTCCTCCTCCTCCTCTTCCTCCTTGTCCTCCTCCTCTCCTCCTCCTCCTTTTCCTCCTCCTCCTCCTCCTCCTCCTCTCCTCCTCCTCCTCCTCCTCCCTCCCTCCTCCTCCTCCTCCCTCCTCCCTCTCCTCCTCCTACCTCCCTTTCCTCCTCCTCCTTCTCCCTCTCATCCTCCCTCTCCTCTTCCCCCTTCCTCCTCCTCCTCTACTCCTCCTCTCCTCCTCCTCCGCCTCCGCCTCCGCCTCTCCGCCGCCTCCGCCTTCCGCCTCCGCTCCGCCTCCGCCTCTCATCCTCTCGGCTCCTCCTCCTCCTCTCCTCCTCCTGCTCTCTCCTCCTCCTCCTTGTCCTCCTCCTCCTCCTGCTCCTCTTCCTCCTCCTCCTCCTCCTCCTCCTCCTCCTCCTCCCTCCTCCTCCTCCTCCCTCGGCCACCCACGACAACACGAAGGGCATGGTCTTCACGCCCAACCAGTAGACCTCTCCACAGAAGGCCCGCAGGATGGTCTGGTCGCTCTCGCGCAGGGTGTCAGTCGAACGGTGGCGGCCTCCATCGGCTGGTTGAACTTCTCGAATCTTGTCCGCGTAGGCGTGCTGATGAAGAAAGAAGCCCTGGTCGTTTTCCTCGATGGTGACACCGCACTGCTCGAGGCTCTTGATGGAGTCGTCGTTCATGTCCTCCCAGGTGCCCCACTTGTAGAGCTTGCGAATCTGCTCGACGATGCTCGTCCAGAGGCTGTGGCTGTTGCCACCAGCCAGGATGAAGTCGTCCACATGAGCCATGGCCAACCCAATGAGACGAGAAGTCCTCGGACACCGAACTTGCCATAGACAGGGTTCCAGCTCGCATGCTTGAAGTCCCAACTTTGCGTTCGCAAAGTTGGGACTTCAAGCGACGAGAAGCTTCACCGATGCCGTGCCCTGGCTTCAAGTTGGGACCTTCACGGTTCCCCACCAGTGACGAGAAGCTTCACCGATGCCGTACCCTGGCTTCATGACCTTGAGCACCTCGCCTTCCTTGACGTTGAATGCGCGTCGTAGCACGGGATCGGGTTCAACGGAGAGGTCCTTCTCGAGCTGGTTCGCCTGAAGAAATGCCGATGTCACGTCGCCTTTGATCAACTTCCAGTGGTTCGCGGCGGCCACTGTCAGCATGATGTCGCGAGCCCGCCGGGAGGCCGTTGGACTGGCAGTGGGCTCCTTCCCGAGGTCCTTCGTCTGGTAGCCAAGGAGGACGAGCCGCGCCTTAGCCTTCCCGTCCGACTTTCTTGTGAAGAGCCAGCGTGCTCGAATGACATCTGCAGCATCCTGTACTCGTTCGGCTGGCACGGGCCGTAGTCCCTGATGTTGTTGCCAATTGCCGACCTCCTTCGCGATGGCCACCTCAAACTCCTTCCGTTCCTCGGCGTTCATCTTGGACCAGGTCAGCTCGACTTTGTCCTTGCGGCGCGGGTTGGTCAGGAAGCTATCGGCCATGTTCGGAGCCGCAATCGTCTTGGTGACCTTCTTGCCGTTCTCCTCGCAGAGGTACTCGAAGTAGACCGTCGGGAGCTCGTCGCTGCCGAGAACGATGTCCAACTTGTCCTTGTACAGGTCCACGTAGAGGTCCATGTCATCATTGGTGTCGTTCCCCTTCTGCCGCTTCTCGGGTGGTCGGTGCAGGTCGAGCTCCGGGCCGCGGTGGGTCATTCGATTGCGAGGTCGTGGTTGTGCTGACGATGCCCTTGATGATGGAGACGCCCCGCTCGGTCTCGGTGGAACAGATGCTGCTCGTGCTGCTGGTGCCGCGGGTCCTGGTTCACCAGGAGGTGGAGCAGGTGGCTCTTCGGCAAGAGGTGCTTCTGCAGGAACTGCGGGTTGCCCTTCCTCCGGTGGAGCTGCAGGTTCGGCTTCAGGCTAAGCTAAAGATCTCGGCGTCGTCGCCTGTGACGCGGCGGGCGCGTCGTTCGCCTCGGTGTCCGCTGAAGGTGGTAGCGCGGCAGGTTCTCCTGAAGCTGGTTCGCCCTGTCTATCGTCAGGTTCGTATTCTCGGAGTCCTGGGCGCTGATGGTCAAGAAGGTCCTCGAGCGTCCCCGACTTGGCGGTCTCCAGAATCTCCGTCATCGTCTCTCCAAGGTTGGCTTGCTTCTGCAGCTCGTTGATCACCTTCTCAGCTTCCGATGCGGCTCGGAGTTGTTCGGGGGCACAGCGAATGAACGTATTGCCATGTGAGATCCAGACCACGGATGTCACCCGGGTCCGGCCGTCCACGCGACGCTTCTCTTGAACAAGTACTCGAGCGGGTCCGTGCCAGCCTCCTTTCTTCCCAGGTCGGTTCTCACGTCCTTTGCCGTCTCGCCAGAAGTAGACCATGTCCCCTGGGTTCCACAGCTGGTAGACGCGGTTCCGGGCGTTCTCAGCATGTCGTCGCCGCTCAGCATACTCGCACTCCAGATAGCTCTTGCGCGCGAGGAACCGTCTCTGCTCATGGGTCTCCCCAGAGTCGTGGTCGATGATCGCGAACGGGTTTTTCGAAACAGACATCCCCGACACTCCCAGTACGCGTTCGAAGGGGGAGTGGTTCCCGACCTTGTCCATGGAGCTGATGGCGCTGACTGCCCAGGATTCCAGTTCGTCGACTGAGCACTCTGGATCGTGGTGGGCCATCTTGGTCATCAGGCGCTTGAACAGCTGGATCCTTCTCTCGACCTTGCCCATCAGCCAGTGAGCTTCACCCGGTGCGATCCGCATCTCGATGCCGTTGTCCGATGTCCACTTGGCCGCGGCTTGAGAGCAGCGGCAGCCCTCGGCGTCCAGACGTAGGAGAGAAGGTCGGCGATAGTGAGTACACCACGACTCCCAAGTGCTGATCACCTCCGTGGCTGTGCGGTTGCTGCTCTGGTCGCCCCTCTTGCCGTGATACGTGACGCTGGTGAGTCCAGAGCCTTCGTCCAGGTTCAGCGTCATGAAGTGCGAGCTCTGGTCGGGAGATAGCCACTCGAGACCATCCGATGCCAGTGCTGAAAGCACCCCGGGGATCTCCACTCCCGAAGCCACTCGAACAGCCTTAGGTAGTTTCCCAACATGACAGCCGTGACGCTTGAACTCCAGGGCTAACTTGAGGACCTGGGACGGTGCTCCTGATGCCTTCAGGATCTTGTAGAGCGTCCTGTTGCTGGGATGTCCGAGGTCACGGCGAAGTCGAGAGAGCCGTTGTTCGATCTCGAGCGCCTCCTTTCTCGAGGTCGCTGTCGAGGCCCAAGCCCTTGAGCGTCGTCGCGGCGTCCTCCATCTCGATGTCCTCTGGGTCGTCCTCGGCGTCTGGCATCTCGGTGTCGTCTTCCTCTGGGATCTGCTCAAGACTCGTGAAGATCTCCATGCCGAACTGCGCGCTGTCGTTCTTCTTCAGGATGTGCTTCGCCCAGGCCTTACACAGCGCTGGTGGGTAGTAGGCCGTCTGCGCGACCACGGGACCGTCCTCGATGGCACGATGGTGGCGGTTGTCAGCACGTCCAAGTCGGTTAGAGCAGTGACGGCCCAGCTTCCCGGCGAACTCCGAGTCTGTGGAGCACACGCGCCAGCCCTTCTTCATCAGTAGCCCAGAACGCACGTCTCGGAGTCCATAGGCACATCCATGAATGATCGTCTCGTGCATCTCAGACCGCATCTTCTTGAGAGATGGTGAATGCTTCCAGCTGCGGCTGTTCCATGGCTGCTCCAGGTCGATGTGGCAATCTAGGATATGCTTGGCTTCCTTGTAGAGCAAGGGGCACTTGCGCTGAATACGACGGGCCTGACGTATCTTATTCATGAGCTGCTTCCGCTGATCCTCGATCTTCTGGTTGAGGTTCTGAATCGGACAGTCCGCGGTGCACGGCGGGCTGAGTGCCAGACGTCTCGGCCTGGTCCGACGCAGGCGATGCGCAGCTCGTCGTTTGAGGGAGTTTCTTTGGAACTCACGTCATCCTCACCCTCGGCGCGAAGAGCGCGAGCCCACTTCGAGAATGGTGGTTCTTATGCTAGTTGCACCATAGGTACAGCTAGGTATAAGATACTTATAGCAAGGGATAAGTACCTAAGTATTTCTAACTATTTCTATGTGCCCTTAAGTATTTGTCTTGTCGCATAACTATACTTAGGTTAGTTATAAGTATTTCGCTGATTATTAATGAAGCTGGAAGATACTCATAACTACCGCTAAGTTACTGACCCGTGCTGAGATGCAATACTTATAAGTAACATATATGTTACTTATAAGTAGCTTATAACTTCCTTCCATCCCTCCTTCGCTTCTCTTCCCCTCCCGCCGCGCGCCCGCCCGCCGCGCCGCAGGGGCGCCGCGGCCCGCGGCCCCCGCGCAGAGGAGGGCGAGGAGGAGGGCGAGGAGGAGGGCGAGGAGGAGGAGGAGGAGGGGGAGGAGGGATGAGGAGGAGGAGGTGGATGTAGTTTTCAGGAACGATTTTCGGATTTGGGGAAATCTTTTTTTGGATTTGGTGAGGTTTTCTGGATTTGGAGTGGTTATCTGGATTTGAAGAGGTTTTTCAGGATTTGGGATTTGCCCATCGACCTGGAGCTCGTCGCGGCGCCGCCTGGTGGGTGCTCGCCGCGGCAGCGATGGCGATCGCTTGGGTGAGGAGGAGGGGGATGGGGAAGGCAGCGATGCCGATCGCTTGGATGGGGAGGAGGAGGAGAAGCGATGGCGATCGCTTGGGTGAGGAGGAGGGGGATGAGGAAGGTAGCGATGGCGATCGCTTGGAGGAGGAGGAGGAGGAGGAGGGGGAGGAGGAGGAGGAGGAGGAGGAGAAGCGATGGCGATCGCTGGGGGAGGTGAAGCGATGTCGATCGCTTGGAAGGAGGAGGATGAGGACGGGAAGGAGGAAGAGAAGCGATGGTGATCGCTTGGGGGAGGGCGGGGTGGGGGGAAGAGGACGAGGGGATAGCGATTACGATCGCTGGTCTTTTGTTTTCGCGCTTGCGGGCGCGCGGCGCGCTCCGCGCTTGCGGGCGCGCGGCCTCGCCGCGGAGGCGGAGTCGACGGCGGCGGCATTTGCGCCTTCGCCGCCGCTGGCGCCGCTGGCGGCGCTGGCGGCGCCTTCGCCGCCGCTGGCGCTTTCGCCGCGGCGCGCGCCGCCTTGGCCTTCGCCGCCTTCGCCGCCGCCTTCGCCTCCGCCGCCGCCTCCTTCTCCTCCTTCTCCTTCTTCTCCTTCTTCTTCTTCTTCTTCTTTCCGCCTTCTCCGCCCTCAGCTGCGCAGTTTCCGCCTGAAGGCGCGCCTGCCCCTCCCTCCGCAGCAGCTGCGCCTCCTGCGCCTCCTTCCTCAGCTGCGCGTTCTCCGCCTTCAGCTCCGCCTCCCGCCGCAGCACCGCGCCCCTCTCGCCGATCGCGATCACTAGCTCGCGCTCCGCCTCATTCGTCGTCGTCGTCGCCGCCGCCGTCGTCGTCGTCTCGTCGTCATCGTTTCCCGCCTCCTCCAGCCACGGCGAGAGCTGCACGGCGCGCTCTGTCTGCTCCGCGTTGACAGTCTGCAGAGGCGGGGGGAGGGGGAGAGGGGCGGTGGAGTGAAGGGAGGAGGGGGCGGGGGGAGGGGTGAGGAGGGGGAGGAGGGGGAAGGAGGAGGTGGAGGAGGAGGAGGAAGGGGAGGAAGCGGAGGAGGAGGATTCGGGGGAGAGCGATGGCGATCGCTGGGAGGAGGGGGTATCCGCCTCCGCGAGCTGCTGCAGCAGGTTGTCGCGCTGGCGCCTGAGCGCCAAAGCGCGAGCCCCCTGCGCGAGCTCGCGCGGAGCACCCCACATCGCGCCTCCGCGCCCCGCGCGCGCGAGCCCCGCGCGCCTCCACGAGGCAGAGCGGCTGCGCGCGGCGCTCAGTGATCTCCTTTATCATCATCCACCTTCCTTTCAGCGATCGACATCGCTTTCCTTCTCCTCATCTTTTTTCCTTCTCCTCATCGTCATCGCCGTCGCTTCACCTCCCCCAGAAGGAGGAGGAGGGGCGACGGGGGGAACAGCGATGGCGACCGCTTGGGGGAGGGGGGGAGGGGGGAGTAGGACGTGCACGGACCGAACCCTACGGGTTGCAAAAACAAGAGAGGAGGAGGAGGAGGTGGAGGAGGGATCATAGGAGGAGGGGGAGGGACGGGGGATGTAGCGATGGCGATCGCTTGTGTGAGGAGGAGGGGGATGGGGGGAGGTTGCGATGGCGATCGCTTGGAGGAGGAGGAGGAGGAGGAGAAGGAGAAGCGATAGCGATCGCTTGGGGGAGGGCGGGGAGGAGGAGGGAGAAGCAGAGAAGCGATACCGATCGCTAACTTAAGTAGGCGGCAATCGTTTTGAACGATCGCTGTGCATAGCCGTTGTCGGCTTTGCAGTCGCGCCGCGTGCGCGACGCGAGTGACGCCCGCGGGCGCCATGGCGGCCGACCTGGTGAAGCAGCTGAAGGCCGCCAAGTCGGTCCTCGCCCAGATCGGGAAGAAGTCCGACGCGTACAAGGAGATCGCGGAGGCGCAGAGCGCCATGGCGATGGCCATCATGGCGCCGTGGACCTTCATCTCCGCCGAGGACTCGGCCATGCTGGTCCTGGAGATCGGCCAGATGCCTTTCGGCAAGAGGGCGCTTGCCACGCTGCTCGGCCGCGTCACGACGTTGGCGACGGCCTCAGCGCAAATGTTGGCCGCTAACGCGGCCGCAAGCGCGGAGCTGGCGGGGTCGGGCAGGGCGCCGATGCAGGACTTCTCGTCCATCCTCGCCTACCTCACGAAGAGGCAGTGGGACAAGATCCTGGACGAGCGCAACGACTTCATGGGTCGGGTTGCGGTCGTCCTGCAGGCTTGCGAATCCCTCGGGTGGCGCACGCTGCATGAGCCGACGGTTCAACTGGCGGCGTGCGTCGCCCTCCTCGTGGACGGCTTCGATTGGACGATGCGCATGTGTCCGATGGCACAGTGGGGCTATTTCAAGCGGGCGAAAACATACGCCAAGAAGCTCCCGCCGTGGAAGTTGTGTAAGCAGCTTGCCGCGACCGAGCCGTCCTTCGTCAGCGAGCTCCCTGCGGACCCGACTGACATGCCGAAGGTGCGCCCCGAGTGGTACTCGCGCGCGTATGGTGGCGGAGGGGAGGCCCCAGCAAACGAGCGCCCGCTGGACCGCACCATGTTGATGGTGCTGTGCGACGCGGTCCCGATGCGAGAGTCCAAGGCTCGCCTCAAGGCCACGTCCGATGGCAATCGGTCGTCTGGGGTGTCTTTATCCTCTCGCTTGGGCGGTTCAGCATGCAAAAAAAAAGTTAGGGCGTGTGTTTCATCTACATTATGATTTCTTTATTGTGGTTTTGGACAGAAGGTGAAGGAAACTAATATATGTTAGGTTCGCTGGGGGGGGGGGACGATGAGAAGCGAGCGGAAATTGAGAAGGGAGGAGGAGGACGGAGGGGGGAGGTGGAGGATATTGGTTGCACCCAGCGGCTAAGTTCACGTGACCCCGAGGGCTCTGGTCGTGAACGCGCACCGAAAACAAAAGCCCTCGGCACCGAACAGTATGGATTTCGAAGCCTCGGGGCCCTAACTTTGACGTCGAACAGCCTTGTGATTTTCTTGCGAACGCTCCAAATCGGCTCTCTCTCGGCACGTGTCGGGCTGGAGGGCGGTGCATTTGGTTGCACCACCCCGCGGCAATGCACTCGTGCATTGCCTCGCTCAAGTCGAGGGCGCACCAAGGCCTACAACCCACATGCCTGGTGCCCGAGTGCCCTGGACGAGCGAAAGATACATTCTTAAAGAGAACCAATCAACGAAACAAAATGCCAAAACGAAGTGATGGTATACAGTGCGCTCTGTGCGCTGGCGATTGCTATGACGAAACTTCACATCGTTGAGCTATTCCTGCGTCTGGATTCCCCCTATCCTCCTCCCACGTTCCCCTGTTCTCCTCTCTCTCATCCTTCTCCTTCCCCCCTCCCTCAAAGCAGCGTCAAAGCTCAAGACATGCCAAAAATCCGCGCCGACGCAGTCCTGCCCGAGACAACCTCGCCTGGGGAGTTGGCCTCCGTCCACTCGAAGGCTTTGCGACGAAGAGTCTCGCCTGCTTTGAGGGGACGGTTGGATTTCAAGAAAGGCCTCTCGAAAGTGAAAACCTTGGCAGTCGAGTCGACCTCGACATCAAATTGCACGGTCTCGAATTCGACAGAGTGCGTGTGAGAAAGCTTCTTGCGATTGCCAGCCTTCTTCGGCTGTGGTTTTGCTGGGGGTGCTGCCTGCTGCGCCTGCTGCGCCTTGGCAGCGGAGGCGCCCTTGCGCTTCTTGCTGGGCGGCTGGGCACCGCTGCTGCTGCCAGCTGCGCATGCACCAGCCTCAGGGTTGGCCGCGCTGTCCACCAAGGGGGCAACATCGGCGTTGGTCTCACCGTCCACGTCGTCCTTGATCATCGGGAGCATCCATGCGATGCATGCGTCTGAAACCAAAGGGTTGAGGAGCTTCGAGCCATCCAGGAACAAACTCAAACCATTGCTTGTCCCCAGTGGAAGCAGAGTGCCACGCGGAAGGCTCCTCGCAGCGATCGCATCTACCACCCTGCCCCAACAAACGAACTCGGGAGCCTCCGTGGTCGTTGCGTCTGCCGCCAGACGAGCTGTCAAGGTCCCCACGCTCTTCTTCCTGGAAAAGTCAATCAGCACGTCGCGGAGAAAGCGGCCTTGCAGTCCGTCAGCGGGTGGCATGAAATGGCCCTGCACAGAGGCGATCACCCGCGCCTTCGTCGCGCTGGTCATGGCAAGGTGGTCGGGCCCGTTGGACTTCAGCTCCTCTCGAATTTGGGAGGAAAGGCGGGGAGAAGAAGTGAGGGCGAGAAGGAAGCTGGTGTCATTAATATTGTATGTTAGTTTCGAGCGGTCCTCATCGGTGAGCATGCTGATCCACTGCGTGACCCCCAGGCTGGTCAGGTTGAAGTCGCCCTGGGGAATGCCCTTGCCGTCGTCGACGGCGATGGGGACTGGTTCCTTGGCAGTCTTGGTTGGAGTAGTCGTCTGCCCCGCAGTCGGTGCCACGACCGCCGCTGTTGCCGCCGCAGTTGTAGTGGTGGCGCTTGCCTTGGCCAGCTGGTCGCGCAGGATCGCCACCTTGTCGCCAACGTTGCCGACGAGGATCGTGGCTGCCAAGGTCGTGTCGGTGCACTTCTTTTCAACCGCAGTCATGACATCCTCTACCAGCGCAGCTTTCACAGACGAGAAGATTCCCATGGATGGCGGCACCTCGATACTCTGCAAGCCCTGCGACACGACGAACTCCTTCATCTGCGTATGAGTGAAGCCCTGCAGCTTCCCCCTCAGGCCCGCGACGAGCGTGTGATGCGCCTTCGCCTTGGTCGGGCAAACCTTGTTCACCGTCACCGCCAGTTCAGCAAACGCCTCCAGATAATATGCCACATCTTCCACGTCAGCTGGCCTCCTCCTCAGGAGGGGGCTGGCTAACGTGGTTGTGGTGACATATATATGGCACTGGCAGCCTTGCTGAAACAGTCGCCGAAGACAGCCATGGACACGTCGCCGTCGATGGCCTTGGTGATGATCTTGATATCGATGGGCTCCTGCGCTCCGCACCGCTGGCTCTCGATGGACTCCGCGATCTTCTTGAAGACGTCCTGCACAGACAGCAAGCCAAACATGTATTTCGGAGTGCCGTTGAGGGGGACCTGCATCGTAGATAACGTGCTGCACACTGCGAAGAACGTGTTCAGCCTGACCATGTTCAGCTTCTTGCGGCCGGTGGCCCCGATCACGCCCATCTCTTCGCACGTCTTCCTCAGAAGCTCCGTGTCGGCATAGTCGCTCCTGGTTGAAACAGTTGTCAAAGCAAATTTGAATTCCGACAATTGTCCAAAGTTTATCACTATCTCGTCGAACGCCAACGGCATCTCATCCATGACGGCAGTGACCACGCGCTTCGTGGCCTCTTCGATCAGCTCACGTTGGCTATCTGGAGTTCCAGACTTGCCCTCTGCACCACCGCATGCTCCAATCATAGACGTGTAGACCTTGCTCGTAATCCCGCAGACTGCCATGTGCAACTGGATCGGCTTGTCGATCGGGTTCACCATCAGGTAGGACTTCATGCGGGCCGCCGAACCGTTGTCCTGCAAGGTCTTGAAGGTGTCCAAGAGCGTCTCGTCAGTCTTCTCCTCCAGAGGCGCCTTGCTGGGCGACTCTGCAAGCTGGCTGTCGTCCCCTGCGTCGGCGTAGTAGATCTCAAGGTCGCTGGGCTTCTTTGCCATGCCAGATGCTTTGAATGCAGCGTTGATGATGTGGCGCTTCATCGCGGTGTATCTGCTGATCGTCCTCGCTGGGGTGTTGCCATTCCCTGGAACTTGTACTCTCCCTGCAGCTGGCAGAAGCACAGGATCGACGAGTATGCGTTCAGGTTGTCCTGGGGGACGTTCAGCTTGTGCTTGAGCATCGCGGTGAACTGGATCACGTCACTCAGGAAAGACACGTCGTTGTCCCCATCCGATGCGCACGCGCACCCCGCAGAGACCTTCGCCTTCATAGTCGCGCTGTCGGCCATGCTCGCCAGTAAGTTCCTCACCATGGCCTCTGACAGCTTTCGCAACTTGCCCTGCGGAATGCCATCTGGCAGCGCTGGGCACGCCCCGAGGGGTTCAGACTCGAGGTGCGGGATCACGAGGGCAACGACAGGAACGACGAAGTCGGGATAAGTAGAGCACAGCACCTTGCAAATGCAACTGATGTTCTGGATGACCGCGTTCGTGTCCTTCATGTACTCATGCATGTAGTCAGCCTTTGTCTCGAAATAAGATACCATCTGATCCCAAATTGAAATGCCTGCTGATGTCATCGTTGTCTGCAAAAGGTTGTAGGTGTTGATCGTCACGTCGAGCGCGTTCTGTGAGCGCCAGCGGCCAGAGAATACAGTGTTGGCATAGGCATGCCTGCGAGCGTAGAGCGTAAGCGCCCCGCCACAACCGTCACCAGTAGCAGTTACCTTTTCCTTCTGGATTGCCCATCCAGAAAGAATCGTCTCGGTAGACATGAACACCTGGAGCACCGTAACCACCAAAGTGCTGGCGTTGGTGGCGTTGCCTAGCTCGATGACGTAGTCTTTCACATCGTCTGGTAAGTTCGGGTCGAACTCCACAGCAGAGTCACAACCGGCCTCGAGAGCGATCCAAACCGTCCTGTTTTTCTTGTGGGGATCTTTCTCCATCGCCATCTTGGCACCTTCAAGCAAGCTCGCCCAGTGTAGAACAGTCCATTGATTCTCGCCTGCTGGAATTACCCATGGCCCCTTACGGACCTTGCATATGCCAATCGTCTCAACTGACTTGCACCTGTCCAAGACTGTCGCCATATTGTACCTATGTTTCTGTTTCTGAAGAAGAAAACGAACGCTTAAGGACGCAGTAATCATTAACCGTGTGCGTGTGTCCTTAAGCGTCCGTTTTCTTCGGGGCACCTCCTGTTGGCAGGGTCCCTGGTCATGGTGAACTTGCCCTCGTGCACGAGGGGCAGCCATCGGGGTTGACGCGCGTACAGCCTGAACACTAGATTCTCGAGCTCGGGGCCCGCCACGTAGCCGACGAACCTGTCGTATATCGTCGGAAACCTCGCACGGTCGTTAAGGAACAACGTGGACGGGTCTGCAATCTTGGGCTCGGGCCCCTTGGGCACGAGCGCCATGTCGCCATGGGAGCTGGCAGCTGCCATCGCTGGGAGTAGCCTGGCGGAAGCAAGCGTTCGCAGGACAAAAGAAGAACTGGATATGAGAGAGAACGTGGGCGACGATGGCAGGGGAGGAGAGGAGGAGAAAGAAAAGGAGCAGAGGACTTGGCAAAGGCAGGGGAATGGAGGGGGGAGGGTGGGAGGATAGGATAAGCGGACAGGAAACGGCTGACAGGGAACGTCATGGGAAGGCCACCACAGGCCACTCATCTCAGGGGTTCCAGGGCCAGCGCTCGGAGGACGAGGGCCAAGGTCGAGCAGGGCCGCGAAACTGCCTCCAAGGGTCTCGCCACAAGGGGGGGGGTGAAAAAATAATGGCGCGGAGAGACGGGCAAACATTTGCACTGAGAGCTCACCCCCTGCCGCGAACCACCGGCCTTTGGCTGCCGGCCCCCTGGCCCCTACGGCCTCGGCACCGCGGAGGCCCCGAGAGGCGGTGCGGACGAGGGGGGTGGGGCGGGGTGGGGGAGGCGGGGGGGGGGGGCGGGTGGAATTTTTCGGAGCGCCCCCCCCCCAATCCTCCTCCCCTCCTCCCCCCCCCACCCCCCCCCCCCCACCCCCCCACACCCCCTCCCCCCCCGCCCCCCTCCCCGCCCCCCCCCCCCCCCCCCCCCCCCCCGCCGCCCGCCCCCCCCGCCCCCCCCTCCCCCCCCCGCGCTCCCCCCCCCCTGGCGCTTCGAATTTTTCGGCCCGCCCCCCCCCCCCCCCCCCACGGCCCCCCCCCCCCCCCCCCCCCCCCCCCCCCCCCATCCCCCCCCCCCCTCCCCCCTCTGGGCCCCCCTCCCTCCCCCACCCGTCCCCCGTTGTTCTGGCGCTCCGAATCCCCTCCCCCCCCCCCCCCAGGACCCCCATCCCCCCAGGATCGCGAGGTCGTCGAACCCCTCCGAACGGCCGCCCCGCAGCTTTCAGGGATGGGTCGGCAGCGCTGCGCGGCGCCGCAGGGGGTCGGTCTAGAGCGGACCCAAGACTCACGAGACCTAAAGCATCAAAGGTAGACATCAGAATAATCCAACGCGAATCGAAGCGGATATTAGAAAAATTCTGAGCGACCCGATGTGGAGTTTAGAAAAATTCTAAGGTCACTTGGCTGTAATAAGAAACAATATATAAAGATCAAGTACCTTAGAAAAATTCTAACATCCACCTCAAGCACCTTAGAAAAATTCCAACATCCACCTCAAGACGCTTAGAATTTTCCCAATATCCTCCTCTGTGAGCTTGGTATTTTCAAGGGTCAGACTGCCGTTGCATTTCTGATCTTACAGCGTTTGGGAGGCCCCCGCGACATGGAATTCACTGTTCGGGATGCCGTGCGCTCCCTCCCTCACTCCCTTCCCCTCCATCCACCCCGACCTTCTCCTCCTCGACTCCTCCTCTCATATCCCTCGACGAGCACTCTTGGGCGCAGCGTTTCCTCGTTCCATCGGCATCTTTTCCTCCCCCCCCGCCTCCCCTGTCCTCCTCCCGTCCTCCTCCCACGCTCCTCCCTCTCAGTCGCCACGTCGAGGCTTTCTTACACCTGCGGCAGCACCAACATATCCCCTGCGGTGCGCACCAATGGTTCAACCCTGACCCCACAGGGCAATGCATTCACTCGTTCAGACAAATGGGGCAAACGAAAAGGCCCTCCTCTTCGAATGGGGACCCCATCCCAAAAGCACGTGCCACGTTCTCTGCGCACGCGCTGTGCCAGTACACAACGCACTCGGAACATATGTACGAATCAAAGTGCTCTACGGGCTGCGCACCACCGCCGCCGACGACCCTGACATCCATGCCCATGGTGTCTGCGCACGCACAAAAAACGCAGGGAGCGTCGCAACTGAAGAGACAGTCGCGAGCAATCGGACCAGAAAACAGTTCGGCCGCGAAGGCCTTCATAATTAGCAAGCACCAATCAGGCACACGCTCACGCAAGTCCTTGGGCCGCGTGATCCTGACAGGCACGTTCCCGATGATGATGTTGCAGTGGTCCCTGTCGCACTCCCTCTTGAGATGCTCAGTCGCAAACGGCACGTTATACTTGAACCACAGGTGCTCGAGGTCCACCCTTGCTATTTTTGCAGACCTGCCAACACCCTCCCAAGCAACAAAGACAACATCGTAATGAACTTGACCATCTTCTGCAACTGTTCGCAATTCAACCAACGATACCAAGCCCCGCTCTGGAGCATCTGACATGTCAGTCCTGAAGCCGTAGTCCTCAGCGAAGTACATCGCGTCCCGAGCAGATGTGCGGCTTGCCTCGCATGCGCCCCTCACGTTGCGGAGAAGCTCAGCTCGGTGGTCGCCAGAGATGGCGTCAAAGACGTCGCTTTTATCAGGCCCTGCATGGTTATGTGGGCCAGGCTGTCGATCTCCAGCGTCGTCCTCAACGTCCGTATCCTTGCCGTCGCTGTCGAGGCCCTCGCTGGCGCCCTCGAGGTCCTCGCACTCCTCCTCCATGGCGTCCTGGGCAATCAATCGTTCAAGCTCCTCAGAGAAGCCGTCGTCGTCCTCAAGCATGTCAGGCAAACCGCCCTCGGCGTCGACTGTGTGTGTATTCTTTTTCTTGGGGCCATTGTAGGCCCGCTTGAACAGCGGCGTCACTTGGGCAGTGTCAGCGATCACCGAGGCGGCCTTCAACGACGTCCACGACAACATGTACTGGACCAGATGCAAGCGAGGACGCTGCTTCCGCCCAGCTGGAAGAGGGTGAAATGCATGTAGGGCCTCACCAACCAGAGCACACGCAGTACGTTTGACAATTGGAACGTGCAAGTGAAAATGGCATAGCTCGTCCACGTGGCCAGTTGCGCAATACATCGTCTTGTAGTGCGAAGTCCCCGCCAAGAATACGACGCTGCGATCTAAAGCAAGTGCGCGTGTATCAGGTGCGTCTGGGCCGACAATCACATACGCATACCTGGCTCCCAAGTCAGTCACATCAAATATGCTATAAGATATCGGAAGTGCTTCTCTGGCATTGTCGGGCAGGTCACCGACGAAGTGCGTGGTGGACGCATTGCTCGATCCAATAAGAGGGACAGCATCAGGATGAGGCCCTGCGCTGGCATCGCGCTCCTTGTCTGTGAGGGGGCTGAAGCGGAACATGTTCGCATCTGTCTTTGAGAACTCGACGACCTTCTTGTGCACTGCGACGGCCTCGTCGGTGGGGGTCCGTTCGCCAACTCTGTTCTTGAGGCGATCTGATGCCAGTCTCACCTTAGTGCGTGGAGCCCGTTCGCACATATTCTTCAACGTACTGTTCCAGCCCTCGATCTCCTGCGTCTCGCCATTGAATAACGCACGCCAGCCTGAAAGAAATATCCATACCATCCTCGTGCACTTACCAGTGCCCTGCATGATGACGAAATCTTCATAGAACATGGCACGTAACTTGAAGCTGAAGGAGTTGTACACGCCATCCTGCCACTCTAAGTTCTCCTTGGACGCAGTCATCAACCGATGGGCTAAGGCTTTGCGAGGAGCCGAGGCCTCCTCAGGGTCCGCCTCCAAGACGTTGAGAAAGTCGAGTGGGAACCTCTGCGTGGGGTCGTACATCCGTCGTTCCCAATCAAGAGCGCCACGCACCACCAAGGTCACGATCAAGCACAATGCCTTCGAGGAGGTCCGAACGCCAAACGAAATCAGACCACCGAAAACGAACCGAAAACTCAAAACCAACTGGTGTATTTTCATTGTTGTGAAGTTTCTTTTGGCGTTGCGAACCTCCTCGACATGTTCTGGTACATCGTCAGCTCGAATCAGACTCCAGGTGCCGACCCAGTGCGTCAGCATGGCGTCGTCGTCCAGGAGGGCGTTGAACTCGTCTAAGATAACCTTGGCCTTGCCCGACACGAACTTAGAAACGAAGGTTGGACCCGTGTAGGCGGTCCCTTGCTTTGATGCTTCCGATCGGTGTTCTCGCTCAATCTTGCTCTCCTGCTGCGCCCAACGCTGGAAATGAGCAAGGGGCCCCTTCGCGACGAGGTCGATCTCAGCTGTCCCCAAAAACAACTTGTCATTCAACAAGGCAACCGTGGTCTGGCGGTAGTTTCGGCGTTTCTCGTACCACTCAGCGTCCTCACCGTCCAGCTTTTTTGTCTTCTTCTTTGTCTTGTCTGCGTCTGTGTCGTCGAACTTCGGCCACGTGCGTCTGACAGCGGGTCCAAGTACATGCCGACCATTCCTCAAGTACATCTCGATGTCGTCAACGGAGCCCCACCGCGTCGCGATAACCCGATGAATGGTGTTGCCAACAGATTCTTTGACAACCTTGGGTGGGAACTTGAGCTCGGCAGCTGCTTCTCTGACTTTCCGTGGGACGCCTGTGCCTCTCAGAGTGTTCGCGATAACCTTCAAACCAGAAAGAAACGAAGAAGATCCCCAGGGCGTATGCCATTCCCAATTGTTCGTGATATCAACCATGCTCTGCTGGATCAGCGCGTTCTGATGGAAGCGGCAAAAATAACTAGATATCATCACCCAACGGACGTTAGAAACAGCTGCGACTGCAGCTCGAACGAGGCCTACACAGTCAGGTCCGCTATCTAAGCAAAAATGATAACTCCGAAAGCTAGGTCCATCTCGGCATGCGGCCTCCATCCACGTCGGAAGCCCCGCATTGCGAAACTGTCGCGTCACCAAGTCTGTGGTTTCTTTTGCACCGCCCGTCCGAACTGTCTGCAAGTCCAGCACTTCCCGAAAGAATGTCAGCTTGAGGTCGTCACTGTCGAAGTTGGTGTCGCTGCTGATGTCGCTCAGCGCCTCTGGGCATGTTGCAATGTAACTGGCTTCACCTGTCCACACTTTTGCCTTGTCGACTGCCTCTTGGTTCGTGGCGTCGCCCCTGAACATGAAGAATTCGAAGCTGAACAACTTGCTCCCAATCAACGCCACCATATCCCCACTGTCCAGAGAAGCCGCCCTCGCGTAGTTGATGCATATCTCATTCGATGTCGCGTGCAAGTGATTGACCGAGTCATAGAATGATTTGACGACCACGGTCCTGGCAATGGACAGGTTATGCTCGAAGCGGATGACCATGTTCTTGGCGCCGTCTGTGAAGGACCCCTGCCACTCCTCGCCAGCACACATGGCCACGACAGATCGTGCGCTGCTGCAGCCGTGAGACCTCTTGTACGCCAAATGGTAGCCGCCCCATATGCTGACGCAGCGCTTGCCTGGTCTGAAGTTCGTTTTCTGCACAAGTGAACGGTGGGTGTCGCGTAGGATCCGAGATTTTTTTGTGTGTAGCCCCAAGCGCTGCTCCGTCGTCGCCAGCCGTCGTTTCACCTGCTTGAGTTCGGACTGCAAGAGTGTTAGTTCGTTGTCTCGCTCCACCATCTGCACTGCTAAATCGTACTTGGGCATCTCGTAGTAGACAGAGACGCTCGGGCGCTGGACCACGTCGAAGCTGCCTTGGATCTCAGCTGCGAGCGCCAGCGCATCCTTGACCTCGTTACCGTCGGGCGCCTGGATAACTGGGACGTCAATCGATTCTGCCAGCTTCTCAAAAACTTCTACAAGCGTGGCCTCTGACACAACAGCGGCGCCCAGGAACGAGTTGACCAACAAGTGAAAGCATTCGAACCTGATGCCGTGATTATCCGCACGCATGCCGAGGCTGGATATAGTGTCCTTTATCGTTTTGGGCTTCACGTCCAGACGCAAGGCACCCAACATATCTCTGATGGCTCGAGCGCTGAGAGTGCCTGTCGAAACTATCGTTCTGGTGACATGCTTCCTGGTACTCAGGTGCTGAAAAATCTGAGTGGCGATCGAACTCTCAGTCCGAAGCATTGTCGTGCCGAAGCAAACTTTGAGCCCAAATGGCTACGCGGACGACCCTTGGACCCTGGGACCCTTGCTGTTAAGCATTCCCTTATCGTCCCATCTTGGCGTTTTGGAAGCGTTGGGTAAGGATACCTTCGGGAATCCAGGGTCTCGCGACCGATCTGCAGCCTGAAAAAAAACTCATCCCCCTCCGCTCCCGTCTTCTCCTCCACCTCCCCACACTGTACCCCGAGACGCTATGGCCAGAGGCCCCAAAACTCAGGAACGGCGCTCTCGCCCGAGGCACCCTCACAATTCTTTCAAGCTGGCGACGTGCCCGTGCGCGCGTTAGCTCGCATGACGGCCACGGCGGCACGGTGCGCATTGGCTCTTGGGCCTTGGGGAGGGGACGCACGAGAACACGAGAACGATAAAGGAAAAGAGGGCGCCTTCAAGGCTTCCTCTTTTCCTTTATCGTTCTCGTACGTCGTCGTCATCATCGCCGTTCTCATCGTCGCCGTCGTCGCCGTCGTCATCGACGCCGCCGCCCCAGCCAGACAGGCGCCCCGCCTCGGGGGGGGGCCCGTGGCGGACGCGCGCGGCCGGCGCAAAGCGCTGCGGCCCGCGAAGGAGGAGGAGGAGGAGGAGGAGGAGGATGTCAATGCGCAGCACACTTGCGCATCCTGCAACATTCCTCACACTGCTCTGCCGCCTACCCTACATCATCTGTCACTCTCCTTCGTCCCCCTCCTATTCCTCCTCCTCCCTCCTCCTCCCTCCTACTCCTCCTCCCTCCTCCTCCCTCCTCCTTCTCCTCCTCTTCCTCCCTCCTCCTCGTTCTTTTCCTCGTCCTCCACCTCCTCCACCGCCTCATCCTCCTCCACCGCCTCCTCCACCACCTCTAACTGGCCGAAACATATGAGAACACATATAAAAAGGAACCTATTAATACGAAAGACGACGACCAGACTTTTTTTTTGAAGCTGGAACCTACGAAACCTCTCGATGAAGACACCCCATCGGTCGTCCGTCGACATGGCGCTGCAGCTCGCGGAAAGGGCGATGGCGATGCAGGGTGGCGGCCGCCAAGGTGCGCGAGACGGCGCGCCATGCAGGCGTTGCACTCCGCAGCCCATTGCGCCCGCCACGGACGGCGCGATTCCGATCGGCGACACGGAGTCGGCGCCGCCGCCGACGACGCACAGCGTGGAGGAGGCCAGGGACAAGATCTTCGCGAAGCTCGGTGGCAAACAACGCCTGCCAGATGTGGCCAAGACGCCGCCGAGCGAAGACGAGTCGGAGGGCAGCGACGGGGGCGACTCCGATAACAAGAGCGCCGACGGCGTGGAGGAGGCGGAGCCGCCGCCGCCGATGAAGAAGAAGCGCAAGGCCGCTGGCGACGGCCACCCCGCGCCCCCCAAAGCCAAGGCCAAGGCGAAGAGGAAGAACAAGAAGAAGAATACTGAGGCCGAGCACGTGGGCGCGAAGGGGGTCAAGAAACCACCGAAACCCGCATATGCGGTGGAATGGTCCCGCAACCAGGTCACGTGCCGCACGGGTACGAAAGGTCCAGGCCAGTCGACGGCCATCAAGTTCAGCGACCACGGCGGCAGCAGCGACAAGGCGATCGCTGCGGCTAAGAAGTGGGTGCGCAAACAGGAGAAGAAGCTCGGCATCCACACTTGATCGGCAGCTGCGCCTGATCTGGCGAATTCGCACGGGCGCTGCGACGATGCAGCCTGCATGCGTGTGCTCGCACACGACTAGATAGCCGATTGTGGCTATGAATAGGGAGTGGTGGAGGAGGGGCAGCGATGATGATCGCTTGGTGTAGGGATGGTTGTTCGGGGGGGTGCAGGGATGGAGTTGCAGGACAGCGATGGGGATCGCTTGAGGTCGGTTGGGCAGGGCAGCGATGATGATCGATTGTGGTTGCAGGGATTGTAGATTAGTTTGCAGCGAGTGCAGATTGCAGCGATGGCGATCGCTTGGGGATTTCAGCGAGTGGAATTGCAGCTGTCGCTTGGAGGATGGCGAAGCTAGAGTGGACGTGGTGATGGGAGGGGAGGTGGATGAGGTGGAAGAGCAAGAGGCGGAGGAGCGATGGCGATCGCTGGGCATGTGCGCACATAGCGCACATCATTGCATGCATCACACTAGCCATTTGGGGCCCAGCAGGTGGCGCGCCAGCGCCTACACCAGGCCCAGCGCCTACACCTGCGCCTGCACCAGCGCCGCCATGGCGCCGCCCCACGGCCGCGGCCGTCGCGATGCCGCCGAGGAGTTCTTCGCCTTCGCGAACGAGGCCGCGGACGTCTTCGCAAACGCGGCGTTGGCTGCTCATGAGGAGGCGCCGCCCGAGGCCGCGGAGGAGCACGGGGAGGAGGCGCCGCCCGAGGCCGCGGAGAAGCAGGAGTCTCCTTTAACCGAGGCCGCCGAGAAGGAGCAGGAGGAGGCGTCCGAGGCGGGCGCGGAGGTCGAGACGCACGATGCGTCAGACGTGCTCCTGGAGATTGCGTCGTCGCCAGGCGAGGAGGGCGCGGAGGTCGAGGAACCCGCGGCGGCGGCGGCGGCGGAGGGGCAGGCGGCGGAGGAGGAGGAGGAGGCGGGGCCTCGCGAGGAGGTGCCCCCCGTCGAGGTCGCGCCCTCGCCGCAGGCGCGCGATCCTCGCGACAGCCGCTCGTCGGGCGGCCAGTCGGGCCGCACGTCGACGTCGCTGTCGCTCAGCGCGCCGCGGCCGTACGTCTCGCGCCGCGATTTGGCTCGGGCCCAGCAGGCGGCAGCGGCTGCGGCGGCCGAGGAGTCAGCGGCCGCGCCGCCAGCGGCGGCTCCCGCGCCGCCCGCGCCGACGGCCGCGGAGCGCTCGCGGAGCCGCAGCCCGCGCGCCCTCGACCCGCGCGCCAAGGGGTCGCAATGGCCTCGGGTGCCGCCCGAGAGGGTGGGGCCTCGGGCGCCGCCTCCCCCTGAGGCCGTGGCCGAGGCGGCGTGGGCGAGGGTCTACGAGGAGCGCGCGGCTGGCCAGGGGGCGGGCTACACCGAGGAGCAGGTCGCCGACCTGCGCGGCGAGGCTGCGGCGGCGAAGGCCCTCGGCTTGCATTGGTGGCAGCGCGGCCCTGCGGGTCCAGCCGAGGGAGGGCCCGAGACGTGGCGCGGCCAGCGGTACCGCGTCAACACCAAGCAGTGGGCCAACCGCGGGGGGAGGAACAGGGAGTACTTCGCGAAGAAGTACGGCGGCGGCGCGCCAGGCAAGGTCCCCGCTGGGTCGCGCCCCGACCCCCGCAGCGGCGTCAAGGGCGGCGGCAAGGGCGGCGGCAAGGGCGATTCCCTGGCTCCTCCCCCCGCGGGGCCGCCCCCGCCCGCCGCGGCGCCGCGCGCGGCGCGCCCGCGCATTGCGCCGCCCGCGCGCCCGCTGGCAACGGCGCCGACGCCAGGGGCAGCGCCGAGGCCATCGACAGCGCCGCTGCCGCCGCGGCGCAGAGGCGCCCCCGCCGCCGTCCCGCCGCCGTCGCGGCTGACGTGAGGCGCGCGGCGCCCTGGCGCGGCGCCGCTGGCGCCTGCGCTGCAGGCGCGGCGCGCTGGCGCTGGCCGCTGGAGCTTCGCGCTGGCCGCTGGCGCTGGCCGCTGGAGCGGCGCCTCTCCGCGCCATGGCGCGCAGCCGAGAGGCGCGGCGCCGTCGCGCCCTCTTCGCGCTGGCGCTGGTGCTTGCGCTGGCACATCTCGGCTGCGCTTGCGGCTTCAGGCGCTGCGAAGCCGTGGGGTGCGGCGCCTCTTCGCGCCTTGGGCGCGCATAAGCGATCTGCATGCGCTTGCTGCTCCAGGCGCTGCGGCAAAACGATCTCTTGTGTGCGCGCAGAGATTGTTTGCAATCGCGGTTACGACCGCTTGTGTGTGCAATAGCGATTACGATCGCTTGCGTGTGCAATAGCGATTACGATCGCTGAGGGGATGGGAGGTGTCGCTGAAGGGATGTGAGGATGAGGACCGACGACTAACGATTACGATGTGTGGATGGGGATGTGAGGATGGGGATGGCTACTACGATCGCTGGCTGAGGGGATGTGACGACTTCTGGCGACGACTGACAAAGGCGACGACCGACGACGACAAAATTGGCGGGGGAGCGATTCCGATCGCTGGCCTTGTGCTCACATTGCACGCATCATTGCACGCATTGCATGGCCATTGTCGGCTCCACGCGCGGCGCGCCCATCGGAGCGGATCGCCTGCGCCCAGCGGAGCGCGTCTCCATCGGCGCCCGCCCGCGCCGACGCCAGCGCCGACACGAGCGCCGTCGTCAGCACCGACGCCAGCTCCGTCGCCAGCACCGACCATGTCGTCCGACGTCGCGGCAGCCTGCCCCGTCAAGACAGAGGAGGAGTGGTACACGGTCGGCTGCCCCGTCAGCAACTGCAAGGCCAAGTGCTACAAGGAGAGCCACGCGGAGTGCTTGGAGCGGCTCTTCAACCACTTGGCGACGTCGACGGCGGAGAGCCACAAGTTTCTCAAGACGGCGAGCGGGCCCAACTTAGAGGAGATCAACCGCCTCCTGGACGACGCCAACGAGGAGCGCCTCAGCGACAGCGAGGTGGCGACGTGGAAGAAGCACCAGGCCGAGAAGGCGGCGGCAACCGCGGCCAACCCCTACAAGACGGCGCCCGCCGCCAGCGCAGGGGCCGCCGCCGCGGCCGCCGCCAGCGCAGGGGCCGCCAGCAGTCGCGGGCGCGATCGCCGCGCGCGATCGCCTGCGCGCAGGCGCAGCCGCAGCCGCAGCCACCGCAGCCACCGCGGCCGCCCCGCGCCGCGCACGCCGCCCCGCGGCCGCGGAGACGACCGCGCCCCCGCGGCGGCGGCCAGCGCGGCGACTGCGGCGGCGCACAAGCTGCAGCAGACGGCGGAGCAGCTGCAGCAGCAGCAGCAGATGCGGCAGCAGCAGCAGTATATACAGCAGCAACAGCAGCAGCTACAGCAGCATATGCAGTTGCGGGTGCAATCGGCTGCAGGCCTGACGGGGAAGGCTGCGCCGTCCGCGGCGCCCGCGGCGATGAACCTGATCATGGCGCCCATGACAGGAGACGTCTCGCTGCCCGACGTGCCCCCCGAGACCGAGTTCAGGCTCAGCAAGGCGCGGGCCGATGCGCTCATGGACTGCCTGAAGCGGGCGGAGCGCTGCGCCAAGGTGGCGAAGGAGACGTGCCTCAAGGCGTCTCAGGCGTTCGAGCAGGAGGAGGCGTCCCTGAGGGCGGCGAGGGAGCAGGTCGCCGGGACGATGGGCGCGTCGGTGCCCCTCCTCTGAACAGTGGCAGCGGGCTTTGGCGCTGCTCAGCGGGCTCTGGCGCTTCTCAGCGACATGTGGGAGGCGACCCTGGAGCCCGACATCATCTTCGTCGCGGGTCGCTGGCGCTCTGTGACGTTCGCCGCCTGCGGCCGCGGCCGCGGATCGCGCCGCCGCATGCTTATGAATATGAAATGAGGAGAAGGAGCAGGATAATGAGGATGATAGCGATGTCGATCGCTGGGTGGGGGGTGGGGGGTAGCGATGTCGATCGCTTGGAGGAGGATAAGAAGGAGGAGGAGGATAGCGATGTCGATCGCTGGGGGAGAGGGGATAGCGATGTCGATCGCTGGGGGGAGGAGACGAAGGAGGAGGAGGAGGAGAAGGATACCGATGTCGATCGCTGGGGGTGAGGGGGGATAGCAATGCCGATCGCTGGGGGGAGGAGGATGAGGAGAAGTAGAGGGAGGATGAGGAGGATAGCGATGTCGATCGCTGGGGGGTGGGGGGTGGCGGGGGTGGGGTGGGGTGGGGGAAGGTGGATCGCGATGCCGATCGCTGGGGGAGAATGAGGAACAGGGGGAGCGATTGCGATCGCTTGGGGGAGGTAGCGATGTCGATCGCTTGGGGAAGAATGAGGATGATGAGAGGGAGGGGAAGCGATGGTGATCGCTTGGGGGAGGTAGCGATGCCGATCGCTTGAGGGAAGAATGAGGATAATGAGCAGGAGAGGCATCGATGGTGATCGCGTGGGGAGGTAGTTACCCTGGTAACTACCGTAACTATCGCAAGTTACAACCAATGTTATCCTTTTGTTATCATTTTGTTATCCTTTGTTATCCTTTGTTATCCTGGTCACTGGGTCAGATAGGATAACAAAAGGATAACAAAATGATAACACTGGGTCATATAGGATAACATGTTATCCTAACCGACCCAGTGTTATCCTTTTGTTATCCTAACTGACTGGGTCAGATAGGATAACATGGGTCAGATAGGATAACATGTTATCCTAACTGACCCAGGGATCAGGATAACAAAGGATAACAAAGGATAACAAAAGGATAACAAAAGGATAACATTGGTTGCCACTTACGATAGTTATGCCACTTATTCGAGTAAGTATCGACATCGAGCGATACTCATCGCTGCCTCCCCGAGCGATGCTGATCGCTGACGCGCGTAGCTTACCTGATAACGGCACTACGCAACATGCGCGGCTCAAGAGCCAGCGACCGAGGTCGCTCGACTATCGGTGAGAGCGCACCGCCAACGGTCGCGGGGCGTTGCGAGCGATGGCCGCGGGATGCGGCGGCGCGCTGGCCAGCGCGGTCGATGAGGCGGCGGCGAGCGAGGACAGCCAGGCGACGTTGCAGTTGGCAGGCGCCGCGGGCGCAAGCGTCCCCGAGGACGCCGAGCTGATGGACACTCTCGCGGGGGATCTCGGTCTCGAGGGCGCGACGGCCGCGGGGGGCGGAGCCGCGGGGGCGGAGGCGCCCGAGAAAGAGGAGGTGGCGGCTGAGGAAGGCGAGGAGGCGACCGAGGGGGACGGAGCCGCGGAGGCGGAGGCGCCCAAGGAAGAGGAGGTGGATGCTGAGGGAAGCGAGGATGCGGCCGAGCGGGGGCCGATGAGGAGGCCAGCCGCCGCCAGACGCAGGCGCAAGCCGAAGAAGGTCAGGGCGAAGTACGCAGGCCCGAAGGGCCCGCCGCCCAAGGCCACGGCCAAGGTGAACGCCAAGGCCGCGGCAAAGGAGAAGGCAATGGCAGTGGCCGCAGCCAAGAAGGCGCCGCCCAAGTTCGCCGACATCGCGAAGTGGATGCAGCCCACTTCGAGGGCGAAGGCGAGCGGTGGTGTGTCCACCCTGAGGCTCGGCGAGAGCGCGCCCTCGCCGAAGGACGGCGACGGGGCGCTGCAGGTGGGCAAAGCGAAGGCGAAGGCGAAGGCGAAGATGAAGGCGACGGTGCAAGAGTTGTCGTCGCCGCCGTCTCGTCCGCGAAGGTGCACCTCGGACACCGAGTCCCAGGCGTCGGCGGGCATGGGCGAGGAGCCGACGGCAGGCGCCTCGCCGATGTTTCGAGTCGGATCGTTCGCGGCGCTCAGCTCGCCTGACAAGCGCGCAGCACCGCTCTCGCTCGACGCCGTCGAGAACGAGTTCCTCTGCGACAGGTGCGACCAGCCGTGCGACGTCATGAAGGCCTACCCAGTGCGGATGACGAAGAAGGGCCAGATCTACAGGTGCGCGCTGTGCAGTGCGCGGGGGGTGCAAGCGAATCGGGCGCCCGAGTGGAAGGAGATGGCCTCGAAGCTGAAGGACTTCAGCATTGAGGAGAGGGTCGAGTTCTGGAAGAAGACCCGCGCCTGCAGCGGCCAATCAAGCGTCAAGGCCATGGTCCAGGCGACCTTGAAGGCGATCCACGAGAAAGGGACGCGGCCGGGCAAGAGAGGCGGCTACTACCCGCTGAGCTGGTACAAGAGGCAAGGCTTCCCGTGGAGAAGGATCAAGAAGACGTGCACTGACACGTTGAACCATGCCGCGACGGGCTTGTGCTACAAGGTGGACATCCACGAGATCGAGAAGTGGGAGGCCAACATCGCGCGGCGTGAGAATGAGTATGGGGCATCGCGCGCCGCCGAGGCCGAAGACGGGCTCGAGGCTTCAGGCTCAGACGACAAGGAGCCCTGCGCCAGAAAGACGCCCGCATCCGCGCAAGCGGGGGCCGAGATCGCCGACGACAGCGCCGAGGCGGGCGAGGAGGAGAGCGCCGAGGACCCCGACAGCACCGCTGATGTCGATGATGCCGAGGACTCCGACAGCACCGAGGGCTCGGAGCAGTTGCAGAGTGGCAGCGATGACTCGGACAGTTTTGGCCTCGAGACCTCGGACGAGGACTCCATGGGGGGCGGCGACGGGTCGCACGGCGGACAGCCGCCTCCAGTGACTCCTGGCGGATCGAACGATGAGAGCAGCGACGACGGCACGCCACCCCCCCCAGAACAGAAAAATGCAGAGCAAGGAAAAGCCCAAGGGCAAGAGCTCTAAGGACAAGGAAAAGTCAAAGGACAAGGATAAGGAGAAGGACAAGTCCAAGAGCAAGGCCGCCGATAAAGATAAGGGCGCTGATAAGGACAAGGGAAAGTCCAAGACAAAGGACACCGATAAAGATAAGGACAAGAATAAGGACAATGACAAGTCCAAGAGCAATGGCAAAGACAAGGCTAATGATAAGGATAAAGACAAGGAAAATGTCAAGGCCAAGAGCAAGGGCGCCGATAAAGATAAGGACGCTGGTGAGGGCAAGGATAAGGACAAGAGCAAGGGCACATATAAATATAAGGAGAATGATAAGGACAAGAAGGCGAACAATGACAAGTCCAAGAGCAATGGCCCTGATAAAGATAAGGGCAAGCATAAGGCCACGAAAAAAGACAAGGACAAAACCGGTGACAAGGCCGATGGTAAGGACAAGAGCAAGGGCAATAAACATGATAAGGATAAGAGCAATGCCAAGGTCGATGGCAAGACCAAGGGCAAGAAGCGGGCGAACGAAGGGGCAGCCGAATCTTCGACAAAGAAGATGAAGAAGCAGAAGCCACCGACCAGCTCCTCGCAGAGCGGCAGCGACATCGACTCGGGGAGCTCGTCGCCTGCGCACCCGCGCGTCGGCGAGACCGCCAAGGAGCGCGCGGCGCGCGAGAAGCAGGAGCAGAAAGAGCAGAGTAAGAAAGACAAGGAGGCGCAGCAGCAGAAGCTCCTGGCCACGCGTACCCTGAGCAGGATTGCGGCGCCCATGTACAAGCTCGAGTCGGCGCTCAAGTGCGACGGGGTCGGGAAGATCCCCGAGGCTACGCTGGTTCACGCGAAAAAGCTCATGGACGCGCTGACCAAGATGAAGAAGGTCGCCCATAAAGTCAGCAGTGGCAAAGTCGCACCTTCGGAGTACACTTGGTCCGCCCAGGATGTCAGCGACGTGTCGACGCAGGCGGCGGCGCAGAGCACTCTGGTGATGTCGATGGCCAAGGCGTACCTTGTGACTGCGAAGTCCTCGTGAGGGCCCGCCGCCATCAGCTACAGCGCTGGGGCCAGCGCGCGGCCGCGCGGTAGCAGCAGGCTTTGACGCCGCTCGCCGCCCCGCTGAGTAGCTGGTGGCGCACATGTGTATAGAAAACGAAAATGAGAGTGGGTGAGGGGGCAGCGATGGCGATCGCTTGGGGAGAGGGGAGCGATGGGGATCGCTGGGGTGAAGCGATGGCGATCGCTTGTGGAGAGGGGAGCGATGGGGATCGCTGGGGCGAAGCGATGACGATCGCTTAGGGAGAGGGGAGCGATGGGGATCGCTGGGGCGAAGCGATGGCGATCGCTTAGGGAGAGGGGAGCGATGGGGATCGCTGGGGTGAAGCGATGGCGATCGCTCGGGCGGGCGTTGGCGAGGATGGGCTCGCGATGGGGGCTAGTTGCTCAGCCGTTTCGGCTCGACTCGCGAGCGACGCGCGTCGCTCGTGGCCAAGCGGCGGCGCGATGCCCAAGCGGCGGCGCGATGGCCCCGAAGCGGAGTCGGGTATCCGATGTCCGCGACCTCAGGCGGCCAAGCGGCGTCGGCTATCCGATGCCATCGCCACGCATGGCGCATCTGGCAAGGCCCTCGTTCGCATCGCCAAGAAGCTCGCGGAGCCCGGCCATGCGCAAGAGCTGACGGCTTACGCGGTCCAATCCACCATTGAGGGCGTATTCGACGACGTCGGGGCGACAATCGAATTGCCCATGCAAGATAACGAGCCGCCCTTCGCTTGGAAGCTCGCCAGAATCGACAAGCTCCTGCGGTATGTTTGCCAGGCCAGCCCCGTGTGCAGTGAGCTTCTCGCGGTGGTCGCGGACCGCGTCCGCGGCGCGCCGCTCTCGCTGGTGCTGTACATGGACGAAGTGACACCAGGCGACGCGCTGGCCCTGAGGCGCGATCGGAAGTTCTGGATGATCTTCTTCACGTTCCTGGAGTTCGGGGCTGACATGCTATGGCGGGAAGAGCTGTGGCTACCGCTGGGGCGTCTGCGAACGAAAGCGAGCAATCGCGTGGACGGCGGCATCTCCTGTGCCACTCGACTCCTCATCAGGGAGATGTTCTTCGGATCCCCCGGGCTCGCGGGAGCTGGCGCGCGCGTGGAGCTGGCCAACGGCACTCCGATGCTGGCGCGGGCGCGCCTCTCCAATCTTCTCGCAGACATGGATGCGTTCAAAGGCATTCTGCGTTTGCGGGGTGCCAACGGCTGGAGGCCTTGCTTGCGATGCAAGAACGTGATCTTGAAGGGCGGTTCCGTCGACGGCGACGGCGGCTACTTCGTCGACACCTGTTGTCGCGAGCACGCGCGCTTCGATCGTCATTCAGACGCCGACGTGTGGACACTGTGGGACGACCTCGCCGCAGCGGCGGCGACCGCGGGACAGCCTGGCCACATGACGAAGGGCAACTTCCAGAAGCTCGACAAAGCCAGCGGCTTCAACTACCATCCCAATGGCTTGCTGGAGGATAAGGAATTGCGGGCGATAGTGAAGCCGTCCGCCATGACGTATGACAGCATGCACAACCTATGGAGCAATGGCACCGTTGGCTGGGAGGCGTTCGCGTTTGCGAAGGCGTGCCAGAGAAAAGCTGGCATCGGATGGCCCGAGCTTCACGCGTTCACGCGGCGCTGGCAGTTCCCGAGGTCGCAGGGCAGAACGGCAAAACATATGTTCACGCCTGGGCACGAGACCGCGTGCAAGAAATCATTCAAAGCAGGCGCCAGCGAGCTGATCTCGACCTTAGTCGTCCTTTTGGCGTTCGCCGAGGAGCGCGCCGTCCGCATCGGGTCGCTCGAGCGCGAAATAGCGCCCCTTCGGGCGTGCGGCCTGCTGGCGGACGCGTTCCTGAAGGTCAAGCGCGGGCGTGCCCCCCCTCGCAGTGACTTCATTGCAGCGGCTGAAGTCCATCTCAACTTGCACAAGCAGGCGTACGGCACCAAATACGTGAAGCCCAAACACCACTACGTGTTTCACAACGCGGAGCAGGAGCCGGAAGAGCTCGACTGCTTCGTGACGGAGCGCCACAATAAGGTGGCAAAGGCGGTGGCCGAACCAGTGGAGAACACCGCGCGCATGGAGGCCACGACGCTCGCGGGCTGCGTATTGCAGCAAGTGCGGCAACTCGAGAAGATGGGGCCGACGGGCAACTCGCGGGTGGGAGCGCGCGCCGAATCTGACGGGTTGCGCTCCGTAGTCGGGGCCGCCGACGTCTCCGTGGCCAGGGGGCTGCGCTGGGAAGGGAACGCCTACAACGCGGGCCAGGTGGTTCGCTCGCGCGGCGGCGAGGTGTTTATCATCGGCGCGTGCGCGGAGATTTCTGGCGAACTGCACATCGTCGCCCGCGGGATCGAGATCTCAACGGGCGCGCGCGGCCTCAGCACTGGCAGCGTGGTGAACGAGCTCCTCGTCATCAAGATGTCCGACGCTGACCTGGATGGCGCTGTCTGGGCGCGGCGCGTGAAGAGCAGCGGTGACTATGTCATCGCGCACGCGCGCTGAGAAACAGATGGAAACATGCGCCGCGCCGCGGTGTGTGCGTGTGCGGGGGGAGCGATGTCGATCGCTGGGTGAGGCGAAGCGATGTCGATCGCTTGGGTGAGGAGATGAGAGGAGGAGGAGGAGGAGGAGGAGGAAGAGGAGGAGGGGGAGGGAGAAAACGATGCCGATCGCTGGAAGGAGGGGGGGACGGAAAAGAAAATCGAGCGATGCCGATCGCTGGGCGAGGCGAAGCGACGTCGATCGCTTGAAGGAGGAAGAGGAGGAGGAGGAGGTGGCGGAGGAGGGAGGATAGCGATATCGATCGCTGGAAGATGGGCGGGGGGTGGGAGGGGGAAAATAAGATCACTGCGCGCAGCGCGCAACCGTTCAGCTTTGGCGCGCTGCTGCCCCTTGGGCTCGCGCGGGGCAGGCGCGATGCTGCCCCTGGCGGCCGCGCGCAAGCGCGCCTCGAGCTGGCCGAAGGCGGCCGCGCACGACGACGAGACGACGACGACGATGCGACGACGGCGACGAAGACGGCGACGAATGAGGCGAGCTTGCCCGAGCGGCTGCTCGGGGAGGTGGAGCAGCTGCGCGGGGAGGTCGAGCAGCTGCGCGCGGCGAACGCCCAGCTGCGGGCGGAGAAGGAGGAGGCGGATAAGACGACGACGACGACGACGAGACGACGACGAGACGACGACGACGACGACGACGACGACGACGACGACGACGACGACGGTGGCGGCGACGACGACGGCGGCGGCGGCGGCGACGACGACGACGACGACCCCCCCAGGTGGCGCGGCACTTGGCCCTCCAGATCGACATGCGCGACGTCGAGCTGGATCGGGCCGCCGAGCTGCTGGGCGTCGCGCGCCGCCGCGCCGCGGTGCATGCGGCGGCGCTGGCGCAGCTCAAGCAGGACGCGATGACGATCATCCGCCTGCAGAGGCTGTACGACGCCCCCGAGGCGGAGGCGGCCATGGCGTCGGCGGTGGCCATGGCCGACGCCCTGACGAAGCCGCCTCCGCCGCCGTGGCCCCCCCGTGAGGAGGGGCTCACGGGCGGCGACGGGCGCCCAGGGTCGCCCACGGACGCCCTGACTGAGCCGCCCCCGCCGCCGCGGCCTGCGCCCCCGCAGTGAGGCGGCGCGAGGCTGCGCGCGCCAACAAGAAGCTTGGGGGGGGATAGCGATGTCGATCGCTTGGGGGAGGTAGCGATGGCGATCGCTTGGAGGAGGAGGAGGAGGAGGAGGAGGAGGGAGGAGCAGGAGGAGCAGGAGGAGCAGGAGGAGCAGGAGCAGGAGGATGAGGAGGAGCAGGATTTGCATGGGCAGCCAGGGGGCTGCGGAGGGAGGAGGAGGAGTAGCGATGCCGATCGCGATGTGCATGGGCAGCCAGTGGGGCCGCGGGATTTGCATAGGCAGCCAGGGGGGCTCGCGATCTCGATCGCCGCGAGGAGGAGGAGGAGGAGGGGGATGAGGAGCAAGAGAGCGATGCCGATCGATGGGGGAGGCGAAGCGATGTCGATCGCTTGGGAGGGGGAGGAGGCAGGAGAAGGAGGAAGAGGAGGATGACGATGATGAGGAGGAGGAGAGCGATGTCGATCGCTCGGGCGCGGGTGGGAATATGGGTGGAGCGATGGCGATCGCTCGGGCGGGCGTTGGCGACGATGGGCTCGCGATGACGGCGATTGCTCAGCCGTTTCGGCTCGCCTCGCGAGTGACGCACGGGGCGCTCGCGGCCAAGCGACGGCGCGCGCGCGCGCAGGAGGGGGCGCGTCATGGGCGATCTCCCCTCGGAACCGCTGCCACCTGGGCTGGTCGGCGCGAAGCCGTCCAGTGTCCCGCTGCCGCGAGGCGGCCCGTGGCCGAATATGGCCAACGCGAAGTTATTCAAGATGCCGTCGCCCGCCGCTTTCGTTGCGGCCACCTCCAAGGACGCGGCGCCGCCGCCGCCGCCCAAGCGGCCGCGCCTCGAGGTTGCAGCCGCAACTGCCGAGGGTGGAGGCTGGATCATCGCCGAAGCCAGGGCGAAGATGATCTGGCGACGCGTCACCCAAGCCGCCAAGGCCGCGGCCGAGAAGAAGCTCTACGGCGACGCCGCGGAGCAGGAGGCGGAGCTCGCGTACGCCGAGTACCTCGCGGCTTGGGGGCGCTCGCAGATGGCGTCGGCCGAGAGGGAGCAGGCCATGGAGGCCCAGCGTTCGTGGGAGTTCGAAAGCGCCACCGTGCGCCCTCCCACCGAGGATGAGCTGGTGGAGCTGCTCGTGCCCCTGGGCGGGGATGGGTGGAACGACTCCAGCGCCCTCAGGCGGCTCCAACAGCAGGCCGAGCTGCAGGCGTTGAGCGAGGCGGAGGCGATCTGCTTGGCCGCCTTCCGCGACGGGCAGGGCGGCGAGGCGGCCCCTGAGGGTGAGCCCCCTGCGCGGTGAGGAGGCCGCGCGTACACTGAGGACGCGGCCGCGCGCGGTGAGGAGGCCGCGCGCCCCGCCGCGCTCATCACTCTCCTCCCCCCCTCCCCCCCCTCACAGCGATCGACATCGCTCTCCTCCTCCTCCTCCTCCTCCCAAGCGATCGCGATCGCTTCATTTCCCTAAGTAACTTATAAGTATCTTATAGTGTTAGCTTAAGTAACTTAAGAACATCAACTTAAGTTACTTATAAGTATCTTAGTCAGTACCCATAAGTAGCTCATGTAAGTAGCAATGTTACTTGCGATACTTATACATAGGGTCAACTAGCATAAGAGCCACCATTCTCGAAGCAGAGCGGCCTCTGGCACCGTTTCCGGACGGATCCGGTGGATCCGGTGGATCCGCTGGATCCGGTGACGAATCCCAAACCGGCGCCCTCGCCTGAGACATCCTCACAAAACGGGCCCCAGGGGGGATGCCCAGAGGAGCCCACAGCGGCCTCCGGCACCGTTTCCGGACGGATCCGGTGGATCCGCTGGATCCGGTGACGAATCCCAAACCGGCGCCCTCGCCTGAGACATCCTCACAAAACGGGCCCCGGGGGGGATGCCCAGAGGAGCCCAGAGCGGCCTCCGGCACCGTTTCCGGACGGATCCGCTGGATCCGCTGGATCCGGGATCCGGTGACGAATCCCAAACCGGCGCCCTCGCCTGAGACATCCTCACAAAACGGGCCCCGGGGGGGATGCCCAGAGGAGCCCAGAGCGGCCTCCGGCACCGTTTCCGGACGGATCCGCTGGATCCGCTGGATCCGCTGGATCCGGTGACGAATCCCAAACCGGCGCCCTCGCCTGAGACATCCTCACAAAACGGGCCCCGGGGGGGATGCCCAGAGGAGCCCAGAGCGGCCTCCGGCACCGTTTCCGGACGGATCCGCTGGATCCGCTGGATCCGCTGGATCCGGTGACGAATCCCAAACCGGCGCCCTCGCCTGAGACATCCTCACAAAACGGGCCCCGGGGGGGATGCCCAGAGGAGCCCAGAGCGGCCTCCGGCACCGTTTCCGGACGGATCCGCTGGATCCGCTGGATCCGCTGGATCCGATCGACGAATCCCAAACCGGCGCCCTCGCCTGAGACATCCTCACAAAACGGGCCCCGGGGGGGATGCCCAGAGGAGCCCAGAGCGGCCTCCGGCACCGTTTCCGGACGGATCCGCTGGATCCGCTGGATGACGAATCCCAAACCGGCGCCCTCGCCTGAGACATCCTCACAAAACGGGCCCCGGGGGGGATGCCCAGAGGAGCCCAGAGCGGCCTCCGGCACCGTTTCCGGACGGATCCGGTGGATCCGCTGGATCCGCTGGTCACGAATCCCAAACCGGCGCCCTCGCGTGAGACATCCTCACAAAACGGGCCCCGGGGGGGATGCCCAGAGGAGCCCACAGCGGCCTCCGGCACCGTTTCCGGACGGATCCGCTGGATCCGCTGGATCTGGTGACGAATCCCAAACCGGCGCCCTCGCCTGAGACATCCTCACACAACGGGCCCCGGGGGGGATGCCCAGAGGAGCCCAGAGCGGCCTCCGGCACCGTTTCCAGACGGATCCGGTGGATCCGCTGGATCCGCTGGATCCGGGGGGATGCCCAGAGGAGCCCAGAGCGGCCTCCGGCACCGTTTCCGGACGGATCCGTTGGATCCGCTGGATCCGCTGGATCCGGTGACGAATCCCAAACCGGCGCCCTCGCCTGAGACATCCTCACAAAACCAGCCCGGGGGGAGGTGCCCAGAGGAGCCCAGAGCGGCCTCCGGCACCGTTTCTGGACGGACGACCTGACTGCATAACACGCCTGGATATGCCGACGGGGGCGAAGGAGGAGGAGGAGGAGGAGGAGGAGGAGGAGGAGGAGGAGGAGGAGGAGGAGGAGGAGGAGGAGGAGGAGGAGGGGGAGGGGGCAGGCGAGGGAGCCCCGGCCCTGGGGGAGGGGCCCTGAGGGAGCCCTGATGGGCTTCCGGCACCATGGAGAGGTCCTGTGGGGCGGCCGCCCCTTCTTCTCTCGGTCGTTTCCCTCTCGCCCAGAAGCGCGCGCCCCTTCTTCTATATCTACAGAAACTCCCGATCAACCGCAGAGCGGCGGATGTTAGTCCAGTTGCGGCTGCCATGTCGTAGCCGTTGAACAAACCACATCGTACGACCAGGCCACCTTGGGAGAGCACGGCTTGTCCGAGAGCTGACGTCTCGGGGCAGCAGACCTCCGCCAAGTCGACGCGCTTCGCCTTCGTAAGTTCGAGCATGTCCGTCGCCACGTTCTGGTAGATCCCCTCATCGATCTTCTCCTTCACCTGGTAGAGCTTCTGAAGGTCCGCCATGTCCAGGTGCTTCAGCGAGATCTCTTCTTCATGGCCTCCGGCAGCTCGGAATCGTCCAGCATCGTGTCCTTCTCGTTGGGCAGGAACTCCCATGGGCCCTCGGGGTCCGTCTTGGCCAACTTCGTCGCGAGCCTCCTCCAGCGCATAGCCGCGGCCTGGCTCCTGATATCCACCGCCTGCGGGCCCTCGGGCTCCACCATCCTGAGGCACTGATGGCTCTTCCCGCCCGTGCAGCTGCAACCCCGCTTGGTCCGAGTGGGCGCCCAGCAGCATGAACGCTTGGATCTCGGAGGGGCCAGTTGCGCTGGCGTCGGCGGTGGCGGCGCGAAGGCCCCCGTCTGCGTTAGCAACCGAGGCGGTGGCATGCTGGCCACGGCAGCCAACATTGCTGGAGGAGGTGGCGGTCCGTAGATGGGCACCAGTCGTAGGCAATAGTGGCTCTTGCCCCCCACGCAGCTGCATCCGCGCTTCGCCCTCCCTCTCTCGCCACAACATGAACACTTCCCCACTGGGTCGTCTGTCGATGTCGGAGTTGACGGACTGTTGAGGGGAGGTGTCTTTGGCAGTGCTGGTGTTGGCGTAGGTGGCGCCGCTGTTGAGGTAGCCGTCGGGCTCGCTGGTGCTGATGACGCCTCCGTTGGCGGGGCCCTTGACCGAGGGACTGCCCACGCCGGCCGCGACGCTGGCGGCGGCGGCTGTCCCGATGAGGGCGCCGAAGAAGATTTGCTGCATGACATCCACGGGGTTGGACCCGCCGTGGCCCGAATCTGTAGGATATGAAATGGAAACTGAACGGCAGCCCACACACGTGGGAGCGCAACATTCTTGGGCCACCCGAGGCTGAGGCTCGGACTTGGTTATCTCTTGAACCTTTCTCAGGCTCTGTTTGGATGGCAAGGTCCCCCTTGGGCTCCCAAGTAGCTCTGACGTAGGAGGCCCACTGCATCTGGTCCCAAGAGTTCCCGTTGATCCCGTAGAACACCTACTGTTAGAACAGCTCGGAGATAGCGCTTTCATCTGTGAAAATCGGGTCTCGTTCGAAATCGACGACGGTCTTGATCGGCTCGATGTCGGCATCGGTAACGTACGTGTTCGACTCGTCTCCGCAACTCTCGTAGAAATAGAGGTTCGGCTCGGTGATGAAGGGGTCTCGGACGATGCTGGAGGCTTATCGGAACGGTCTTGTCGACAGGGTCCTCTCGAGGCTTCTGGAGGATGACGTTTGGGCCCCCCCGATGATGAAGATGACGATGGAGATGGAATCTCGCTCGCCGCCACCACCAGGGGGTGTTGTCCCTAGCGCGCGGCAAGGCCGCCAGCGCCGCCCGTGCCGGGCCCCTCCGGCTTCTCGTCCAGCACGGCCAGGCCCGCCTCCATCGGATTCTCCTTAGAGCGAGCTGGCGTCAAGGGTAAGGGAACCTCCCTCCACCACTGCGGCGTCGACAGGTAGATCGCCAGGTGCTTGCTGGAGAGCCGCTCGCAGTAGAAGACCTTATTCCCAAGAGCCGGCAAGCCCAGCCAGTTCGGCCCACAGTCCACGACTACCTTCAAGTCGTCAGTCAGGATGTCCATGCCCAGCAGGATGGGGACCCGATTCGACATCACCGAGAGGCTCACGGGGCACAGGTTGGGGCCCACAAACACCTTGTCAGTGACCGACCCCATGGAGCTCTTCCGAAGCCCGGTCCCGAAGGTGAAGGAGCAGACCTCGTCCTTCGTCTCGAACTCGACCCCGTGCTGATCTAGCATCTCGTCCATCAGGTTCTCCACGCCCTCGATGCCGCCTAAGCTCCTGGTCGCTCCGATGTCCAGGATGGCCCAGATCCCCTCGCGCTCCAGCAAGTAGACGTACTCGTCCAGGGCCGACAGGATGAAGCCGTTGTGGGTGTTGTGGCTATCGCCACTCGTGTTCGTCGTCAGCTTGTTCCTGTTCGGGCAATCCCTGGCGCGATGACCGAACTGACGGCACAGGATGCACTTCATCTTGGCCATGTCACGGCCTGACTCGAATCGCGCACGACGATCGGCTTGACCCCGTCCACGCCCCTTGCCAGGAGGTCGCGGTCGGCTCTCGCGATGAGGCCGAGGGGGCGGTGCCGCCCGCTGGTCCGTCAACTCGCTATTGGGCACCACCACTTGGTTGAAGTCCCGAGCCACACGTACTTGTCGAAGTAAAGCTCGAGCGCCCTTGAAGCTCCGTCCTGCCTGTCGAAACTGGGCGTGCACCTCGTTGTCCGCCCCCTGGGCAGCAGCTTCTTCTTCTTCTTCTTCTTCTTCTGAGTCCTCGTCTTCCGCGATGTTGATCAGCTGCTCGACCATCTCGCACAGGTCTTCTTGATCACCACCAGTCTCGCAGTCGTCCTCGTTGGCGAAGTTATCGTACAGGGCCTCCTCGCGCTTCGTCTTGCCGTCCAGCTCGGCCAGCGCGTCCGCCGGGAAGCGCGTCGGGAGCGTCCGGTAGGTCCTCGCAAAATCGAAGTCGCCTCCCGCGGTCGCCGCGCTACGACTTCCGAAGGAACCACCATGTACGAAGCGGCTTCGCGATCACCTCCCAAACGCCCCCGTCGATGGCCTGCAGCTGCGTGAGCAGCTCGCGTTCCTTCTTCTCGAACCGCGCCGCCCAGTCCTGGAACGCCCCCCCCGCGTTCCGAGATGTCTCCATGAAGAACTCCTCTGCCAGCGGGCCCGTGTCGCTCAGGCTCGCGTAGTCCAGCTTGTCCAACACGTACTCGAACACAGTGTTCCAGCCCGTGAGGCGGCCGTCTTCGTCCACTGTGTCCACCAGGTCGATCTTCGGGCAGCTCTCCACGGCGCCCCTCGCGCGCGGTCCGAGCGCTCGGACCAGCTGTGGTCCGCAGACGTAGCGGTCGGCCACGCGCACGCTCTTCACGAACATGGACACCTCGAAGCGGTAGCTGGAGAGCTCGTCGGCCCCCCCGCCCCACGTCGGCACCTCCACCCTGGAGGTCGTAGAGGCCGCGCCGCTCGACGCCATGGCGGCGAGACAGGTGGAAGCCCGCGGCGGAAACCGCAGGCCCCGCTACCAATCTGAATCCCAAGGAGCCCGAAAGGGAGCCCCCGACTAGGAAGTGCCGGGCCTCGGGCTCCTCCAACACAGGATCGTCAATATGTCAAGAATATAGACGCTTGACTGTCAGAACACACTCAGTGAAATGAAGAGGGCACCCGCTGCCCTCGCAATATTTCCCGGCACGTCTCCAGAGCGCGCCACTGCCTGCGAACTCGCAGGTTCATCCAGGAAGGAATCCCGCCCGCCCTCGCCTGATCCGAGGTGGCGGCGGCACGCTGCAATGATAACGGTAGCAGCGAGCGAGAATGAAACGCATGAAACAGACTCGGCCCAACTGCTAGCAACATGAAATACCCCTATCACATTCAGACCCCCCCCCCCCCCCCCCCCTTCCCTCATCCGCCCAATTCTCTCGTCGCCTGAACGCCATGCGGCCCCAATGAACACGCCCCCCCCCCCCCCCCCCCCCCCCCGCCCGTGAAATTCACCGGGGCCCGATGAGATCATATAATTCCATTCCGCGGCAACCCTCCGGGCCGCGCAGCCGCGCGCGGCAAGATCTCGATCGAACGGGGGCCGAGAACGGCCAGAAAACCAACTTGAAGCTAAACTACATCAACAGTCAGATTGGCTGCAACCTGTCCCCGCGAAACGCTGGCGAGAGCAAGGCCGCCCCATTCCCTGCGCTAGTGCACGGGCGAGAAGGTCAGCGCGCGGTGGAAGAAGGCTAGCGGAGACTGCAACATTTGCAGAATCCGACTGCAGAGGAAGAGACATGCATCTATCATCTATCATGCCCCACCGGCAGCAGAAGGCGGGGGGCAGCTCCGCCTCGGCCCTCCGCGCGCCAGGAACATGCCCAGAGAGGGGGGGAATAGGGGGTGCCCCGCCCAACAAGAATGAGGGGCCCTCGTCTACGCGGGCAATGCCTTCGCCGTGCCTCTAGGTCCATGCACTGTAGATGGGCAGCGATGCCGCCGTGCCCACCGTCCGAATTGCCCCGAAACGCTCGTTCCCACGTTGCCCCCATCGCCCCTCGCGCCCCCGCCCCCGCCCGTCTCCCGCCGCCAGCTCAGCCCCCAGCGCCTGCGCGCCGAGGCGCGCGCGTGGGGAAATTCAGCCGGCCCCCCCGATCGGGGTGGGAGCTGGACGGGCGGGCGTTCTGAGCATCGGTTGGCTCCGCGTTGCGCGCAATCGCTGTCTCTGGACCCGGGGCACCTTCGCCTGGAAGCCTCGGCGGAGGCCGCAACGCGGGCCCCCGACGCAACCCGCGCGGTCGCCACTTTCCCCCGAGCGCCCTCCGCTAAAACCCCCCGCAACTTGCTTGCGCGACCCCGGGCCGGCGGCCCAGAGGCGGAGCCGCGCAGATGCCCGGGCCGAAGCTCCATGCACCGCGAGGCGAGGGAAGGCGCCAGCGAAAGTCTGGAGACGAATCACAGAAGCTTGCGGGCACGCCTCCTTGGGTGCCCATTCAGAGCTGCGAGGAACCTGGAACTTGACGGCGCTTATCGCCTCGGCAGCGAGCGCGCTCTTACCAGACTGGAAGAGCTTCTGCATTAAGAGCCGGTCGGAGATCGGCGCCCCCCTCTCTGGCGGCGCCAAAGCCTGGGCCCAATCGCCGCCGAAGCCCTCCGCGAAGAACTCCCGCTCCGGCTTTAACCTCCCAAACCTAAGCGCGCGGGGGTCGTCGTCGGCGGGGGCTGCTCTGCGTGAAGCGCGGCCTCGGGGCCCTCTTCGTCCGCGTCCTCGTGGATTCCCATTGCCGCGACATCGCCCCCTGCGTCGTCGCCCGCGAGGCGAGCGACGACGACGACCACGATGACGACGACGACGGCGACGACGAACGTCGCGCTGCGGACACACCCTGGGGCGGGGGCGGGCGCTGCGTGGGCCCACCGAAGCAACGACGCGACGACGACGACGACGACGACGACGACGACGGCCACGACGACGAACGTCGACGAACGCCGCGCTGCGGATGCACCGTAGGGAGGCGCGGGGGCGCTGCGCGGGCCCGCCGCAGCAACGACGCGACGACGACGAAGACGACGACGACGACGACGACGACGACGACGACGACGACGACGACGACCGACGACCGAGGACTGAGGACTGAGGACTGACGACGACGACGACGACGAACGACGACGAGCTGACCAGCTGTTGGTACTGGATACACACAAGGGAGGACCTGAGATGGGAGGTAAGAGGAAGCTGGAGGAATTGGGATTAGGCGGGGGGTGGCATGGGGGGGCGGGGGAGGACGGGGGGGGAAGGCGGGAGGGTGTGGGAGGAGGCGGGAGGAGGAGGAGGAGGAGGAGGAGGAGGAGGAGGAGGAGGAAAAGGAGGAGGAGGAGGAGGAGGAGGGGGAGGAAAAAGAAAGGGGAAAATAGCAGGTAGCACGAGGTAGGAGGAAATGGGAGGACGTGGGAAAGGGTGGAAGGCCGTCGGAAGATTCGGGGAGGGGATGTTGGAAAAGGGGGGAGGGGGAACACATTCAAACGCACAACACGCAGCGCGTGCGCGCCCGCGTCAGCCGCCAGGCCGCCAGGGCCACAGGATTCAGAACCACAGCCGTGCCCGCGCGGCAAAGGCGCGATAGAATGCCTGCGAGTTGTCTTGTACGTGTTTCTGTGAACTTTCTCTGGGCCGCCCCTTTCCTCGCGCTGGGTTGCATACGCCGCGCCCTCTTCCCAAAGCCCCGTCGGCGCCGAGACATGCCCCTGGCGGCCTCCGAGGAGTCCAAGATGGCGGCCAACATGGCCCGAGCAGGCCAAGAGGGCCGCCGAGATGGCCCAATGCCGATTCAAGGCGGCCCAAGATGAAAGACGACCATAGATGGCCTCAAAACGGCCCAAGCGGTTTCCAAAACGGCCCGAAACGGTTCCAAGAGAGCGTCCAGGAAAGAATTCTCCAGGATGGAAGGTTGGAGGAATCCCCCAAAAAACGACAGAATGCGTCAGGACCCTGGGATTCCTGGGGGGTCCTGGGAAACACGGGGGGTATGCCTCCAACTTGGGGGTACGGCCGCAATCTGACAATATTATGATTCCGAGCGCCTGCGGCGGAGTTTGGAGGGATGGAGGGTCGAAATTTAACTTGAAGGATATTCCCAATAATATCTGCGAAACACATTCAAACGAGACCGGTCCATTCACGCGAGCGCCGACGGCTTAAGTTTCACGGATTGAAAGCGGGTGGTTTTCAAAATGTGGCTCTGGCCTTAGCGCCGCGCACATTCGTTGTAAAACATGCAAGAGTTTCACTGATTGAACCGGTTCCTTTCCAAAATGTGGTTCTCGCGTGAGCGTCGCGCGCATTCTCTTATATAATTCACAAGAGTTTCACGTATTCCCATCATCAACGTACCAGGAGCTGTGTTTGTAAGGATTCAGGATTACGTGGGTGCATCAGTTACGTTGGTTCGATGTGTTGTTAAGTCCCAGGGGTGGTGTTCTGGCACGATCAAGATCGTCAAGACGTAACACACAGGTTGATCCGTGGCGTTAAATCCCGAGAACAATGTTTTGGCATGCTTCAGGGTCTTCAAACGTTTGTCTTCCAACGAGGCAGTTCCTTCAGTGTAGATGAACCGTTGTAGGGGCCTACGAAGAGGAAGCTTGGAAGGAGGGTTTATTCAAATCGTTGATGCCTATTGGGTTTACACTGGTCCTCCTCCTCCTCCTCCTCCTCCTCAGCCTTCTCCTACGTAAGCCTCATTCCTGCCTCCTCTCCCCCCCCCGGGCGCCCGCGGTCGACGGCTGCGGCGGAGGGGGGCACGGGGCCGAGGCGGTGGAGAGAGAGAGAGAGAGCGAAGGCGGCGGGGGCCTCCTGCTGCCCTGCTCTGCGGTCCTGGGGCAGATCCACGTCCACCGCCAGTGGAAACGAACTGGGACCCCAGCGGGCGGTGGACATAAGCATGTGTTGGCCCCAGGGGGGCCTCGAGGATATATCCACATCCACCGCCTGCCGAGGTCCCCTGGCATCGATTCCCCGGGCGGTGGCTGTGGACAAATCCCCACCTCGGAACATCGTCCTCCTCCCTCTGCTGTCTCCCTTCTCCCCCCTCACGCCCCCCTTGGAAGAAGAAGGCACATATCAATCAACCAATCGATCAATGAATGAGTGACGACGAGGTTACTGCCAGCACGGCGCGGTACGATCGCACGAACGTCATCTGAGGCGTGCCACCTGCCAACGCTTGCTGGGCTGAGTAAGTATGGAATTGACCTCTCCGTCACCCTCCTCCCTCGCCCTCTTCGCTTCTCTTCCCCCCCCCCCTCAGCCCTGCCCCTCAGCCTCAGCTCCTGAGAGAACCCAGAGCGCGAAATCTCGGGTGGCGGCGGCGGGACCCGTCCTGTCCCTTCCGGAACAGCAGGTTGAGCCTGGCTGGATCTGGAGCTGAGGAAGAGGAGAAGAGGATAGAAAAGAGAGAGAGAGAGAGAGAGAAAAAAAAAAAAAGAGAGAGAGAGAGAGAGAGAAGTGGTCCAAGCAATCCCCGGGTGCACTGTCCCGTTCTCCCCTCTTCCTCCTCCAACCTGGCAACATGTTTCGACTCCGTTCGGTTGTGGCTCCTCCTGATCCTGTTTACGCTGGCCGAACGTATGAACGACCAGGCTGTTGCGCACTTTCCAGTACCGCTGCGCCCGCGTGGCGCGAGAAGAAATGAGAGATGCCGGCTCAGGCCGATAGGCCAACACACTAGGCCTGGCAGGCGTAGCAACATACTGTGAGGCATCTTAGGCCCTCTTGGGCGCCTTTTGGGGCCTCTGACGGTCTCCGGGGCAGAAGGCTCGGATTGTCGGTTTGTATTCCTTCTCTTGGGCCCTTTTTGGGGCCGTCTTGAGGCCCTCGTGGGCCGTCATGGGCGCCTCTTGTGCCGTCTTGGCGGGCTCCTCGGCCGTCTTGGTGAATTCTCGGAGGCCCCCTGGGCCTCTTCTTCAAGATCGAGTCCTCACTTCACCGCCGCGCGCACGTCTCTGAGCCGCCGCCTGGTGCACAGGCGGAGGGCGCGACGCCCCTCTCAGTCGTTTTGCGATGCGCAACGGCGCGCGGTCGAACCGATTCGCATCCCCACCGCATCTGTTCGTATCGATTCGCAAGAGCAAGCAAGACGGCGCGGGAGGTTCCCACGGAGCTGCAACAGAAAACGCCGCCCGTGGCGCGCTCCGCGTGCCGGCGCCGGCCCCCAGGAATCCCGGCAGACCTGGCAAAAACGTCCTCGTGTTTGTTCCTCCTCCTCCTCCTCGTCCTCCTTCTCCTCCTCCTGTTGCTCATGTTCCTCCTCCTGCTCCTCCTCCTCCTCCTCCTTCTCCTCCTCCTCCTCCTCCTCTTGTTCCTCCTCCTCCTCCTCTTCCTCCTCCTCCTCCTCCTCCTCCTCCTCCTCCCCTCTGGACCAAATGGCAAGTGAATATCGCCGCCACTCCCAAGGGGAAACCAGTGCGAGGCGACGGGGAAGCGAGGGGCCCCACCGCCAGAGCCCCGCAGGGGCCCGACGCGACAGGAGCCGAGCCTGGCAGGGCGACGACGGAACCGGGGGAGTGAAACGAGCCGAATCCGGCATTCGCACTGTCCAGCTAGGCGGCCTCCCCTCACACCTCGTCGGTCTCGCGCAGACGCCGCCGCCTGCTGAGCTATCCGGGAGGACTTCTGGCCTCTGGGTCGCGCCACGCGGCCGCGGTCGCCCAGGTACCACCCAGATGCACGAGCTTCACGAATCCGAGCGTGGAGACTTGACCAACGAAGGTCTGGAACATGCGATGTACAAGTGGAACGCAAGTCAAGGCTCTCACAATGGATCTGGCGGCGAGCAAAACAATGGCGAAGTAGCAGCTCGAAAGATACAGCGGCCTCGCATTTGAATCGCGGAGCCTGGCTGACACAACGTCGACGGAAGACGTCCATGGCATCGGCGAGAATAACGTACTCATCGAAGGCCTCCACTGCTGGCTGCTTCTCGCACTGTGGTTGATGAAGCTCGGCTGCCTCTCGCACTGTAGCTAGCGACGCCTCCTCGCGCGAAGCCCACTGCCACAGTCGTCCGTTCTCGCACGAACTGGCCCCAGCACTGTAGCTGAAGACAGCTGGCTGGGTCAAGGCCTCCACATCTGCCTTCTTTTCGCGCTGTGGCTGATGCCGTCTGGCTCCTTTTCGCCCCGTGGCTGACGACGCATTCTCGCACATAGCCCGCTGCCACTGCTGTCCGTTCTCGCACGAGCAGGCCCCAGTACTGTAGCTGATGACGTCTGGCTAAATTGAGGCCTCTACTTCTGACGGCTTCTCGCGCTGCAGCCGATGCCGCCTGGCTGCATCCCGCTTCGTGATTGATGGCGCCTTCTCGCGTGCAGCCTGCTGCCACGGCCTTCCGTTCCCGCTCGAGCTGGCCCCAGTGCTGTAGCTGATGACGTCTGGCTGCGTCGAAGTCACTACTGTCCTGGCTTCTTCTCGCGCTGTAGCTGATGACGCCGAGCTGCCTCTCGCACGATGGCTGATGACGCCTCCTCGAACGCATACTGCTGCCACTGCTGTCTGTTATCGCACGAGCTGTCCCCAGTACAATAGCTGATGGCGTCTGGCCGCATCGAGGTCTCAACGTCTGGCTGCCTCTCGCGCTCTAGCTGATGACGTCTGGTTGCTTCTCGCTTTGTCGTTGGTGACACCTTCTCGCGCGAAGCCTGCTGCCACTGCCGTTCTTTCTCACACGAGCTGGCCCCAGTGTTGTAGCTGATGACGTATGGCTGCATTGAGGCCTCCACTTATGTCTGCTTCTCGCGCTGTAGCTGATGACGTCCGGCTGCTTCTGGCTCTGTGGCTGGTGATGCAGTCTCGCGCGAAGCTTGCTGCCACTGCCGTCCGTTCTCGCCCGAGCTGGCCCCAGTACTGTAGCCAATGACGTATGGCTGCACCGAAGCCTCGACTTCCAACTGCCTCTCGCGATTTAGCTGATGACGTCTGGTTGCTTCTTGCACTGTAGCTGATGACGCCTTCTCGCACGCAGCCTGCTGCCACTTCTGCCCGTTATCGCACGTCCTTCTTCCGGAGCTGAAGATGATGGCGTTGGTTAGGATTTCTCACACTTTCTGGTGCCACTGCTGCCCTTTCTCGAATGCGCCTGTCCCGGCACTGTAGCAGGTGGTGTTGGTTGATGCAACAACTCCCAATCCCTGCTGCCACCGCCGCCCACTCTCGCACATGCTCGCCGCAGCATTGTAGCTGATGACGCTCATCGTCTGCTTGGAGGGTTGACGCCGAGCCTTGTCTGACGCTACCTTTGCCTAGCGTGCCTTCGCCACTGCTTGAGGGTGCAACTGGACACCTCGGGCCGCGGTAAAAGCCTCACCAAAATTGTGTTTACGAACGCTGTTCCATACGTCCAACGACTCGTGTGCCAACTTCCCGCGAATGAGCGCCTTGAGTTCAATTACGAGGTGCGTCGGTCTCGACGAAGGAATGGTCTGGCTTTGAGTGTGAGGTCCAATATACGTTGTCCTTCCATCTATGCCTGACTGTCCCGAACAAGACCGTCGCCCAGGCATCGCACTCCACGAGGGCACGCACCGCCACCAAGAGTCCTACCTCAGCTCAAAAATCAACATCCCAGACAGCGCGTCGGACGTCGGGGGCCAGCCAGTTTGATGGGAGGAGAACGCTTGAGCCAAAATGGCTACGGATCTCCTCCTCCTCATCCTCCCCCTCCTCCTTCTCCTCCTCCTCATCCTCCTCCCCGTAAGAGGCGGCCTGCCGCAGGAGGAGGAGCAGGAAAGCCCATCTATCTCTCTCTCTCTCTCTCTATTTCTCTCTCTCTCTCTCTCTCTCTTTTTCTCTCTCTCTCTCTCTCTCTCTCTCTCTCTCTCTCTTCCAAAGGCCCAAAAACGGTCCCAAGAGGCCTCAAAACTGCCTCCAAGAGGCCCCCGAGAGGCCTCCCACGAGATCCCAACGAATATCCAATAGGCTCAATACCACAATCCAGACACGGTGGCGGGACTTGCCGTAGGCAGCTGGATCCGCCGCCCCCTGTTGATTCATCACAGGGGTGCCTGGCGTGCTGAACTTCTTATGGTTTTGGTTTTGGTTATTTTCCAAAAGAACTCTCCCAGTGGGCTCCGGCGCGTCCCGCCGGGGTCCGGGAGGATGCCGAAAGATCTTCCAGAGGTGGTGGCAAAGGGTTTTTCCGTTCCAGACCGCTCCAAGATGGCCCAAGATGGCCTCCAGGATGCCTCCAAGACGGCCAAGATGCCCTCCGAGACGGCTAAGATGGCCCCAAGGTGCCTCCAAGACGGTCCAAGAGGCACCCAAGAAGGCCTAAGATAGCCTCAAGATGGCCCAAAACGGCCCAAGAGGCCCTCAAGAGGCCTCCAAGACGGCCCAAGAGGCCTCCAAGAGGTCCTCCAGGAAGGCCCGAAGAGGCAAACATCGTTGATTTCCGTTGGGTGTTTGAAAGATGTTGGCATTTGCGCCTTTTCAGCTTTCCGACGGCCCAAGACGGCCCAAGCGGCCCCCAAGATCGCCCAAGACGGCCCAAGAGGCTCCCACGAAGGCCCCAAAGAGGCCTCCAAGACGCCCACGATGGCCTCCAACACGCCCGCGATGGCCTCCAAGACGGCCCCGAAGTGCCCCAAGAGGGCCCCAAGTCGGCACAGAAAGGCCCCCAAGACGGCTCCCGACGGCGTCAGACGTGCCAGGAACCCACCAAGATGGCCGAAACTGACTCGAAGCTGGCCCAAGACGGCCCAAGAGGCCCAAAAGGGGGCCTCCAGGAAGGCCAGAAGAGGCCGAAAAATTTGACTTTCGTTGACGGAGTTTGACATGTGCTTCTTTTCGGCCTTCCGACGGCCCGAGACGGCCCAAGAGCCCCCAAAGATCGCCGAAAGATCGCCCAAGAGGCCTCCAAGATGGCCCCAGAACGGCCCAAGAGGGCCATTCCAAGAGGGCCCCAAGTCGGCCCATAGAGGCCCCCCAAACGGCTTCCGACGGCGTCAGACGGACCGGGAGCCCACCAAGACGGCCGAACATGGCCCTAAGATGGCCCAAGACGGCCCAAGAGGCCTCCAAGAGGGCCTCCAGGAAGGCCCGAAAAGGCCAAAATCATTGATTTCCCATTGGTGTTTGAAGGATGGTGGCATTTGCTTTTTTTCGGCCTTCCGACGGCCCGAGACGGCCCAAGTGCCCCCAAAGATCGCCCACGAGGCCCCAGACACGGCCCCAAGAGGCCCCCAAGACGGCCCAAGAGGTCTCCAAGATGCTCAAGATGGCCTCCAAGACGGCCCCCGAGCCCTCCAAGACGTCCTCCAAGAAGGCCCGAAAGGGTCAAAATGGCTTCCAGACGGCCAAGATGACCTTCAAGATGCCCACGTGTTCCCCGAAGGCTTTCCAAACCGATTCGGGGAACATATGGTCCGATAGCTTGGCAGGTCTGGCCTCAACGTTCGGCCACATAGGCGCTTCCAAAAAGGCAGGGAGCGGCGGTGATTCGCCGTAGGCGTCTTCGATAAGCTAAACTCTACCCCCACCCTCCCGACCGAAGCCGACATAAGCCCCACAAATTGCGTATTGAGGTTACGTCACAACTGTTTTCCACGATAGCTCATCCGGAATATCGAACGACATCATGCTCAACAGGCATCGACCCCACCCACCGCCATCTCCTCCAAAAAACATTAAGCGGTGCACAGACGTTGATCTAACGAGGTCTTCTTGAAATAACCCTTTGGCACAGAAAAACGATACGGGGCCCATGCGCGCGCCTCCACGCGCGTGTCAAAATCACTCAGACACCAAGAATAGATGCGATCACGTTCAGGCCAACACTATTGAAAAACAAAAAACAGCTCGGCCCTCCAACAAAGCAATGCCATAATCCTGCTCTTCCCACTACCCCATCTGTTCCTGAGTTCCTCCTGTTGAACTTTACTCCTTGTCACTACACATGATTGTCCTCCTCAACCTTCTGAAGAGGGCGCTGGCATAGATGGGCATACGACAAGACGTGGTGTTGCAGAATATCTTGGATACGGGGCATGCGCTGGAGAAACCAATGTACCGAGGACTGCGGGGGCCGAAACCAGCTGCATGCAGCAGATTTCGCAACTCCCCCTCTCGTCCACCCCGACCCAGGCAGGCCATGGCAGCGAGCTGCCAGGCATTGGCTTCTATACCCCCGCAGATGCATTCTTCAGCAGCTCGCAACTGCCGCGCCAGCCACTGCCGTTCTGGGACCGCCTCCGATATGCGCCTTGACCTTGAACTTGATCCCCCATCCCCCTCCCTCTGATCCTCCTGCTTTCTGCTCTTGCCCTCTCTGAGGAGGCAATTCCTGGGAGGTTCATGCAAGAAGATTAAACGCTACCAAGCCCGATTGAACCTGATCAAGCAGGATTGAGGATGACAACCACAAATATGCCAGTGTCGATACCGAATTCGACCTCCTAGGAGCTGCATTCTTGGCGGCCTCATAAATGAGGTCCGAATAGTTTGGGTCGGAGAAGCGCGTCGCATCGCCAATGCATTGCCCACGCATCGGCGATGCATCGGATATGCATCGGAGACGCTGGCGATGCATCGGGGCCATCGGCGTGGAGAAACTCTGGCTCCACATCGAACCGCATCACCGATGCATCGGGGATGCGGAACAACCCTTCGACACCACTTGGGAGGCCCAGAATTCTAACATATCCATCCATCGCGTCCCTGCAGCAGGCAAAAGCAAGCTGTGAGTCAAGCGGGTCACATGATTGTCAACCCCCTCTCGTCCAGGAAGGTCTTCCGGGTAGACTCCCTGCGCGCGACTCAAGTGGGAGAAAAGGAGGAGGCGCGCCCTATGGACAAGCCTGGGGGTGCGACAGGGTGAAGTTATAAGGAGAAGGGAGGAGGATAAGGAGGATGAGTATATAAGTATGAGGATGACCATGTGATCAAGTCAGCGCATGCCAACCAACGTGGAACACATGCCTTCACACTTACACTTTACCGCACGGTCGCGTCCAGGATGCACTTAAAAACCTTGGGCCAAAGACCTCGCGAGATCCTGCTGAGGTATTCTGCACGGGCGGAAAAATCCTCCTTGCCCGGATCTCGGAACACGGAACAGGCAAAAGAACCACATAACTTACAATGCAGAAGCTTGGCCTGAGTAGAGTATTGCATAGCATGGGATTGATCCAATCCCCCTGTGCAACCTAGGGTTATACGAGATAGATCCGTCGCAGCTGTGAGGCTGAAAGCATGGGCTATTGAGCCAGACGGTGGTCGTGCCTTTGGACGCTGAAACCCGGCACCGCGGACAAGACCTCCCCGAGTCGTCCAGGCAGAGGGAGGACGAGAAGAGGGAGAGCGAGGCAGCAGCAGGAGGGCAGTTCCGTTTCACAAGCTTGGCCCTTTTAGCAGCACTTGTATCAAGCGAAGCACGGAGCAAAGGCAATCGAACTGAGAAAGCACAGCGTTCGTGAATTAAGAACGTATGTCTTCCCGAAAGGGGCTGGCAAGCTTGGCCAGCAGCCATACTAGCGACAACATCCGCTATGTGATTACGTGTGATGAGCCAAAGCTGGGACCTTCTCTCAACAATGGCATGCTCATCCTGATGACAGTGCGCAGAAGGGGCAGAGAACACTCGTGGGTCCCAAAGATGCTGCTGAAAAACTGCCCCTAAGGACGCCCAAAGAATCGCCATCCCCCCCCTCGGGAGGCAGCCACCACATGTTATTATACGACCTGTGAAAGCTTCGCAGACCGAAACGTAAGTGATGGCGCCAAGGGTCGCCCAACTGGCTAACACAGGGCGCGAAATTCGCCCCTGGGCACAGCCTGGCTGGATCCTGCGTGGGCCCCATGGATAGCGACTTGGATGTCCACGACGGGTTCCAGGGACCCAAACAACAAAGCACTCAGAGCAACCCTGCGGATCTTCTCACTGGCGGCGTCATTGCCTCCAGATGATGCGCCCCCAAACAGGATGACTCTCAACCAAAACGCGGGCTCCATCTCAGACTGGGCCAATGCTGGCCCGAGAAGCTCGTCGGATTTTTTGTCGACCGGGTTGACTGTGTTTGCCTCGCACGTTCACCCTTGACGCAGCATGGCCTCGCGGTGCATCTTGCATCGGCTGCAGAAGCTGGAACCTGTGAATTGACGAATCCCCGGCTGTTTCCTCACTCGTGTCCACGATCCTGCAACCGCACACGTGAGCAGAGCTGGCGCCAGGCGATGACCTATGAGCGATACTTCCTCGAGCTGCTTCAACATGACAAGATAAGACCGGCAGCGGGCCTGGCCGTTCTCCAGGAACAAGATGCAATCACACCAGCAGAACCACGCAAGAAAACACTATCCGAGCCGAGGGTTTCCATTCCAATCGTCAGCCGCTGCATGATGAGGCTTCGGGGTCGCCCATGCCGCGGCCTCGTCAACTTGCCATACAGCCTCAATCAAGTGCAAGAACACCGCTGTCACGGGCGCTCGAACAAGCTTGGACGATTGGGCCCCGTGGGGGATGCCAGGAATGCCAACATTCCTCTGTCATGTAATCTCCGTCGTTTGCCTTTACCTGTACCTCGACCCTTGCCCTTTGACCTAACCGCCCGGCGGACCGCGCGTCGTCCCCAGCCCCCAGGAGGTGCAAGGCCCTTTGTGCAGCTCTCGGGCGTCGTCAGGTCGTCGCGCGGCGGTGGGAGCAGTCTTTGGAGAGCGCTGGCTTCTGGGGTGACGCTGGGCACGCGTGCGACTGGTCTGGGCCGGCGCGCAACGTCCTACAGCGCTTCGCGCGCTTGAAGGGATTCTCGGCAGCCAGCGGTTTATTCGATCTCTCTCAATGCTACGAATATATTTCCCATGGGGAGCTGAGGCAGGATGCCATCAACACAGGCTTCCCTTTGGCTCTCCTGAAAGGTCTCTGCGCGGCGTATAGGCTTCCTCGACGTGCAGTCTGGCAGGGGGCAGTCTCGTCGGCAGTTTCAGCGAATGGCACTGTAGCGGCTGGATGCCGCTGCGCTCTTGCACTGGCTAAACTGCTAGCGCGCACCCACCGAGTCAAGCTTCAGAAGATGCTTCCCGCGGTTCGGTTTCACAACCTCGCGGGCGATCTTTTGCTCCAGGCGCTCGGCGCCGCTGAGCAGGTCCTTGCTCAGTTCCCCGAGGCCATGATGGCCTTGGTCCGAGGGCTCCAGGGCGAACAGCTCCGCTTGAATTGGGACAAGACTGGCTACCTTGCTTCTTCAGGGAAGCTAGCAGCCCAGTTCAACGGCAAGTGGGCCCTAGGTGATGACGATCGCCTGAAAGGGTCTCCTACGGCGACGGCGGCGCGGGGGAGTGCGGTCACAAGTCTCTCGGAGCATGAGTTTCACGGGCTGTTAGTGTCGACACTTCGCGCGGAGGGCCGCCTCCCCGCTGGCACCTCGGTAGGCCTCAGGCTTCGCGTGTCTCCCCGAGGCTACCCCAGGGACCCTTGGATTGTTCATGCTGCCGAAATGACTACGCACTGGTCTTTCTCGGCCCTGTCTGAGGTGCCTGGGCGCGGCCTTACGCGGGCTACGTGGCAGGCGGGTAGGAACCTCCTGGGCACAGCCAAGCCTTGGGCTCATTGCATTGACCCTGGGCAAGTTGCGTTGTTTTGCACGGCGCGAATGGGCGTCGCGATGCCGACAGCGCGTTCCTTTCTCTTTCAGGGCATCGCGTACTCGATGCCTGAATACACGCCTGGTATTATTGTTAACGGAGCGCGAGGCTGCAGTGATCGCCTCGGACGTGCTCGCATTAGGCAAGATTGAAGGACGGTGGCGGGGGGCTCTTCACTGGGGCCCTCTCTGTCACCTGCTCTCCAGGAGCGACTCCGAGACTTGGACCAAGCATCACAAAACGCTTTGAGGAGTCTGATGGGAGGGTCGCATTGGCCCCAGGACAGGCTCCACAAGCACGGCAAGGCCCAACACAGGAGGTGTCTGGTCTGCGGAGGGCCTGGCACGCTCTTCCATCTTTTTTACGAGTGCCCTCGCATCGAGGGTGCACCGACGAGACGAGTGCCCGCCACATGTGCGGCAAGCTGCTAAAGTCGTAAACTAAATGTCTCCAAAACTTGTGGACATGTTCGCCAGGTGCTTCTTTCCGTCTCCAGCTCGGTGCGTTCCGATTCCTGCGGCTGGGCCGGAAGACCCGCTCATCTGGATTCAGATTCCTGAGGGCTGGAAAGTCTCTGGCAAAGTGTTTGTGGACGGGAGTGCCTTGTACTCCCGCTTCTCTGGGCTTTCTAGGGCTGGCTGGTCTACCATTCAGATTGACGACAGCGGCAGTCTCGTTGCAGGAGCGTTCGGGGTGGCCCCGCTCAGCTATGCGCCCGAGCAAGTCGCGCGCGACGGCGAGGATAGAGCCTGTCAAGTCCTTGCTGAATATTCGGGGTGGAGCCCCGGAGACCCGCTTACTGTGTTTTCGGACTGTGCTGGCCCCATTGAGTGCGCAACGATTCCAGGCGCGGCTCTCGACCCCTTGAATAGTACAGGGCAATTCTGGCTCCGCTGGTGGGGGGGGGATCGGCCACCATGCGTCTGTCGTGAAAGTGAAGTCTCATCGCTCTCGCTTGTCCGCCACCAGTTTCAAGGATGACTGGCGAATCCTTGGCGATTAGATGGCTGACCGCTGAGCGAAAAATATGTTTTAAAGTTGGTCGGCCCCCCCTCCACAGGCCGCCTGTGTACAGTGGGTCGAGGCCATGGCCCATGGTGTGGCGAGGTTGCATGCGAGGGCCCAACAGTTGTTCGTTCATGGGGTGATGTCGACTCTGAAAGGGTTGTTGGGACCTCGGGTCTCAGCTTCGAGCTTAATTCGGGTGTCTGGGGAGAGCTGGCCAACGCGGCCACGGAGGAGGGCGTTGAACCCTTCGGGGGAGTCCCGGGGTGGTCCCTGTGGGAGGGGCTGCCACGTCTCCCTCGCTCCCGTCGCCCCTGCCGCCGCCGCCCCCTCCTCTGGCCCCTCCAGCTGCTGCTGCTGCCTCAGCCGAGGGTCCAGATCTCCAGGATTGTGTTGGGTTGCCTTGGGCGCTCAACTCACACTCAGTTGTCGAAGCGTCGGTGGCGCCCCCAGCTTCGGGAGCGGCCCCACAACCCGAAGCGCTGTTTTGTAAAATCTGCGGGTCCTCGGTGCACAGGATTGCTCGGTCGGGTGAGGGGCAGGACGGGGTGCGCCGTGGAAGGGGTGCACCAGGCCTGCGGACTTAGCGTTCTCTCCTCCGTCGAGGTCTGATGCCAGGTCGGCTGAAGGCGAGGATCGTGGACGTCCGCGGCCCGTCAGGTGATGACGTGGAGGCCTGGACGGGCCGCTTCCCCTCCCTCGCTGGAGGCGCGGGGCGGCAGGAGGCACGAGGAGGAGAGTTTCAGTCAGATGCTCCTGCGGCCAGTGTTGTCAAGTACGGCACCAATGAGCCGATCCTCGACGATCGTTTGGTCGCCCAGTTGCATGGTTTTGTTGCCCCCTCTTCGGTGTTGGAGTTCGCTCGGGTTTTGGAGGAGAGGGGTGACCAGTGTTGTTGGGAGGTTTCCCAGAGGAGCCTGCATAAGCAGGCGTTTCTCCGCTGAGATGGGGCGGGACTCTGCCCCATGTAATCAGCACGCTCAGCACCCTCCTGCTCATCCTCGTCCTCCTTTTCGTCCTCCTCCTCGTCCTCCTCCTCCGCCTCCCTCTCTTCCTCCTCCTCCTCTTCCTCCTCCTCCTCCTCGTCCTCCTCCACCTCCCCCTCCTCCTCCTCCTCCTCCTCCTCCTCCTCCTCCTCCTCCTCCTCCTTCTCCTCGTCCTCCTCCTCCTCCTCCTTGTCCTCCTCCTTGTCCCCCTCCTCCTCCTCCACCTCCTCCACCTCCTCATACTCCTCTTCTTCATCCTCCTCCTCTTCGTCTTCCTCCTCCTGCTGCTCCTGGTCCTCGTGTTCCTCATGTTCCTCCTTTTCCTCCTCCTATTCATCCTCCTCCTCCGCGTCCTCGTCCTCCTCCTCCTCCTCGTCCTCCTCCTCCTCCTCCTCCGTCGCCCTTCGCCTCGTCATGCGAATCGGCGCTACAGCGCACGTACGCCAGAATGGTCGATTGGATCAGTCCATTGGTTGTCAGACGGCCAATTTTGCAGGAGCCTCCTGAACGCACGTGGGAGAAGTTAGCATGGTGCGGGAAGAGTCAGGATAACTCGTGGATTCGATCGGCGCTTTTCGTACGGATTCCTTGCCAAATCCTATTTAAAAACCAAATTGTTACCTGGGGACTTCTCCTGACATTTTATACACACCAATGTGTGCTCTGTTGCACACGGTTGCTGAGGTGCACACAGGCGCCACGGTATACCTGGTGCCTAGCGAGACGCTGCGTTCGAAGAACAACCTCACCCCTAAATGATAAACCTGGACTGCTGTGTTGACGTACCTGGAATTTCCGTTCTCGTAACCGGCATTACACAGTTCCGCGTGTCGGTTCGCGTTCAGGTTGTACCACGCCTCTCGGACCTCGGGTAACGTCACATCGAACTCTGGGTCGGCTGCACCACGGGTCGGTGGAGCCGTCGCGGCCGCCGCCGCAGCCATTGCAAAGAGACGAGTGCTTCGGGGAATTAAGCCACGTGCACTGGACACCGTGGGGCCAACCACAGGTTCCGCCACCAAATGTCAGGAGCCTTTATCCCCTGAAGGCAAATACACCTAGCGCCAAACGTAACACGCAAATGGTATGAAAGATGTACCGCACCAGTCACTGCTATACTACAAGCTCCTGACAACTAGGGTGCTTAACAGATCCTCCTCCTCCTCCTCCTCCTTCTCCTCCTCCTCTTTCCTTTTGTCCCGCCCTCCACCCTCCTGCTCGTCCTCGCCGTGCCAGGCCTCCCCCCAATGCACTCAGGGCATGCAGCACGAGATCCACGCAGCGCCTGCCTGGACACCCTTCTGTTCGGCGATGGGTGGGCGGTTGGCGGTCGATGTTTCCTCCCCTCCCTGAGCCTATCCCCCCTGAAACGTCGCCCCTTAGCTTTCGGATCATTGCTCGGCTCTCTGGAGGCAATTCGGGACGATCTGAACACCCCCAGAACGCTCGCGGGGAGGCGCAGCTGCCGGGGAAGGCCGCAGAGAAGTAGCAAAAGCTCCGGAAGACATCAAACCTCGAACACAAAATGCTCCCCCTCCAGCGTTGCCTCTGGCTCCCTCCGAGCCTCCTCCTGCCTTCCCACTGCAATCCCCGGGCGTGCGGGGGCAGCGGGGCCCCCCGTTCGCCAGGCACCAGCGCAGCATGTCCAAGACGGCGTTCTCGGCCTGGGGCTGGGCCGCTCGCGTTGCGGCTGTGGGCCACGGAGCACGCGATGGAAGGAGACCCTCCCTCCCACTATCGCTTCTATCTTTCGGTGAGGGCTTGCCGATGCCTGCTGCACCTCGACTCCCGCTGAAGCTCCCACGATGATGCGCAGACTCATCCGGACATTGGTTCACGTACCTCGATATCAGAGTGAGGGGGCCGAACCTCATTCATTGTCCCTGGGTGCGTGGCTGAATTGAGAATCCGTGGTGAGGATTCTGCTTGTTGCGTTGTTGTTGTCGTCGTCGTCGTCGTCGTCGTTGTTGTTGTTGTTGTTGTTGATGTTTGTTGTCGTCGTCCCCCCGCGAACCACCCCGCGACCCACCCCGCGACCCTCACAGCGACCCACCCCGCGACCCACACCGCGACCCACTCCGCGACCCACCCCGCGACACACCCGGGACCCACCCCGCGACCCACCCGCGACCCACCCCGCGACCCACCCCGCGACCCACCCCGCGACCCATCCGCGACCTACCCGAGACCCACCCGCGTCCGATCCACATTTGTTTGTAGAAAAAAACGGTGCCTGCGGCGGGCTCGTTGCATACTTTGTGAAACTTTGGCGCCTGCGGCGGGCTTCTCCAAAGTCTCGCAGACTGCCGACGTCCACACCGCGCCCTCATTCTTATCCGCATCTGCGGGGTACTACGTAGATGTATGCTTATATGTATGTACATGAGCATATGAGTGTGAGGATGTATGTGTGGATATACGTGTGCATATGTATATGTATATACATAATCTATGTGTATGTAAATGTACACGTATGTTTGTGTCTGCATATGTATATGTATATGTATAGGTATGTGGATTTGTCTGTGTCTATGTCTATGTCTATGTATGTGTCTATGTTTATGTATATGTGTCTGTGTATGTAAATGTAGATTTGTATGTAAATGCACATGTATATGTATATGTATATGGATGTTTATATGTATATGTATATGTATATGTAAACGTTCATATATGTGTATGTGTAGATGTGTATGTATATGTATATGTATGTGTATGTGCATATGTATGTGTATACGTGTATGTATATGTATATGTATATGAACATGACTATGTATATGCACGTGTATATGTATAGGTGAATGCATATGCATATGTACATGCATGTGTATATGTACATGTATACGTACATGTATATGTATATGTGTATGTAAATGTATGTGTAGATGTGTATGTCGGTGTATATGCGTATGTGTATATATACGTATGAATATGCATGAGCATACGCAAATGC
>CAUYUJ010014589.1:0-2500 GCA_963575745.1 Prorocentrum cordatum | reverse complement strand
TGCCCAACATGCGATTGCAAGAAGAACAAGCTGCAAGCACTGCCACCAGCCTCTCGCCAATGTCGCCCCCAGTGTTCCGCAGGGGCCTTCTGGCGCGTGGGCTGGTGCCTTGGCGCTGGTCATCGTGGACAAGGGCAAGGGCAAGGGAGGCAAGCCAGGTGACGGCGACAAGAGAGACAGGATGGGCGCACGGCTCAGTCTGCCCCAGTCGGTCTCCAGCTTGCAGCATCGGGCTGGACTGGCACATGCTCAGCAAAGAGCGGAGGCAAGCAGTACACGTTGGAGGACTTGCCGAAGCTGCGGCGGCTGGCCAACAGTCTTGAGGAGCTCGGCGATCACCAGACAAGCAACACCTACAAGATGGCCGTCAAGAGTCAGCAGGAGGCCGCCAAGCCCACCACGCCTAGCGTGGGTGCGGCCAAGCACGCCATGCACCAGGCCAAGCAGCAGCTCGAGAGCAAGGGGCGCTCGGCGAACGATCTGGCGCAAAATCTCGAGCAGGCTAAGCAGGACGCGGTGGATGCCATGCATATGAGACTTGCGAGAAGAAATGTCATAAGGCTATTCGTACTTTGGCTGCTGAAGCCCCTCCTCCGGTTGGGCAGGAAGCCAACCCCAAGCACGGGTTGGACATCGAGCAGTTGCTGTCGGGGGGCTCCTCCGAGTTTCTTGACACCGATCTTTTCGGCCTGGAGTCGACTGGTGTAGAGCTGTCGCAGGCGGAAAAAGAGGAGGTGGCCAAGAGGATGGCGGACTTTGAGTATTCGATCAAGGAGGCCGTCAAGCAAGCCTTCGGAATGGTCCGCGATCGGGCCCAAGAACTGGCCACCGAGCAGCAGGCCTTCAAGCAGCGCATGGCCAGCGAGCGCAGGCAGATCGCAGGACAGGAAGAAGATGCCCCCACGGCCGGAGCAGGCGATGTGCCTGCAGCAACAGAACGGGGTTCGTCAGCCACGACCGCCGTCGCCAGAGGCCATGGCTCAGGCGGGCGCGGCTGCTCGAGAGCCTGCTGCCGAGCAGGCGGTGGCGGTCATCGACGTGGAGAAGGATGAGTTCAAGCGCGCAGCAAGCTTGGCGCGGGGCTCTGGCAATATCATGGCATCCGAAGATGACGAAGCGGTCACCAGGGGGTGGCTCCGATGCAGTTCGGCACCCCAGCGCGCGTACATGTCTGTGGCCACCCTATGTCAGGCCAGTGTGCACATGTCAGAAGCGCGTTGCTTTAATCCGCCGATCCCCTTGTGGGGCCACGCGGCTGTAGGCCGAAGTGTGTTGTTCCCTCCATCAGTTGAGGTTTCAAGTCTCCAATAGTTTACAGTCCTGCGGTATGCTTCCTACTATAAAACGGTTGGAATCCGCGCGAGGGGGGGGGGGGAGCCCCACGTAGAAATACGCGAGGTTCGCGACCCCGACGCCATAATTTGTTCGCAATCTGTTGGCGGGCCCGAGGACACAAACCCTCGCAAATTACTCAAGTGTCGCGTCCCCGAGGCAGCAAGCCTTCGCCAATCTCACCAGGCCTTTAGGGCGTAAGGTGGTTTAGGGAATGTCCCTTTCCACCCCTCCCTCTTCCCCTTCGGGGAGGGGTTCATCACTGTTCCCTATTAATATACACCCCCTCCCCCAGGCGACTGGGAGCCAACCCGGGCCAATGAAGGCCCCCCACCATCCCTCGTAAAAAGCAATGCAAAACACACTCTGCCTCCAAATTCGGAGCACGCGCAACGAACCCGATACGGCCTCCCCCTACCATCCCTGTAAAAAAATACAGAATACATTTGGCGGCGGCGGCGGCTGCGGCGGCTGCGGCGGGGGCAGCGGCTGCGGCGGCTGCGGCGGTGGTGGCGGCGGTGGCGGCGGCGGCGGCGGGGGCGGCGGCAGCTGCGGCGGCGGCGGCGGCGGTGGCGGCGGCGGCTGCGGTGGCGACAACGGCTGCGGCGGCAGCGGCTGCGGCGGCGGCGATTCGGCAGCGGGGGCGGCGGCGGCGGCGGCGGATCCGCCCCCAGTAGCTGCCCATCCAAAGACGACTGCTGAATATGCTGCGGCTCGGGCCAGGCTCGGGTGCTGCGTAAGTGTTGGGAGGGCGGGTGGGAGTGAGCGAGACGGCTTGCGGGCGGGGAGGGAGTCTTGACCCCTCCCCCTACCCCGCCCCCTGGACCTTGACGGGGGGGTCCGCGGGTAGTTGGACGGTCCAAAAACGGCCTCGGCGAGGAAGCCAACATCATTTGTTTTAGTAAGGTTTGGGCCCCAGTTTGGCCTCCTAGGGGGGCGAGGCAAGGAACCTCCCTTATTTGATCAATCTCCTCCGAGATGGCCCCAAGAGCGCTCCCAATGATCCCAAGGGTGCCCCAAGAGGGCCCCGAAAGGTGGCCAGGAGACCCCCAAGATTCCCCAAGAGGCCCCCCAGAGGCACCCAAGACGCTCCAAGAGGCCTCGGCGAGAATACCAAAATCATTAATGTTACCAAGGTTTGGGCCACATGTTGGCCTCCTGGGGGGGG
>CAUYUJ010014588.1:309316-392042 GCA_963575745.1 Prorocentrum cordatum | reverse complement strand
GCAACGCGCGGACGAGTGGGCGCAGCTCTGCGCGAACCCTGCCCAGATCATCGCCCTCTGCGAGTGCGACGACGAGACCTGCGCGGTACTCAGTGGGGAGCACGACGCGAGGGGCAGTGCAGCCGCAGTTGCGGACGATAGGTTTCGGAGTCGGACTCAATACAACTACCTGTGCGTTAAGGGCGGCGAGCCATCAGGGACCCTCCTTGTTGGCATGAGGGACCGCAGTGGCGGCCACACTTTGCGAGACTCTTCACAAGCAGGAGAAGTCCAAAACGAAGAAGAAGAAGAAACAGTCCGCAGTTGCGGAGGCTCCTGCGCCAAAGCTGCACAACAAGTACTCCAGGGCGATGGTGGTGCGCGTCCACCTGGACCAGGCCGTGACCCATTTGGGGGGCTCCTTCAACGTCATGGCGGTGCACGTCCACCACAGCTTGGCCAACCAAGACTGGGGAGTCACGAAGCTCCATGAGTTCTACAACTGGTTCGTCGCCTACGTCAGGGAATGGGACGTGAAGGTCTGCATGGGGGACTTCAACATGTGCATGTTCCAGCTTGTGTCCTGGTGCCGCAATTGCGGACTGACTGTGGACGTCGCCGCGTGGACCCCCTGGAAGACAGCAGGCGGCCAGCCCAGGGCAGACAGCATGGCGATTTTGTTCATAAACTGTCCTGGGCAGTACAAGCTTCACCATGGCCTGAGTGTTCTGCTCGACCGTGAGGGCGGATTCTTGACGACCCAGCATGATCCGTCTTTCCCTGTCTTCGACTACACGAATGGCCCTGGGAAGATGCTTCAGACTTACGTGCCCAAGGCTGAGCCCGTTGAAAACAAGATGCGCGCCTTCCTGACGCCATCTGGCGGATCCTTGACCGCAGATGCGGAGTTCGAGCAAAGGATGGCGCGCAGGGAACGCGACGATTGGGTGCGCTATCCCTTCAGAGTGAAGCAGGGCAACCTCGACGACAAGATATGGCATGGCGCCTTCGGCAGGGCGAGGCACGGAGCGCACTTTCCTCTGGTGGCTTTCACGCACAATACGTGCCGCAGGTCACCTGAAAGACTCGCCGCGAGGTTGGAACGCAGGAAGGGCGGCAGGAAGGGCGGCAAGAAGGGCGGCAAGAAGGGCAGCTACGCGGACACCGCAGTTGCGGGGAAGGGCGTCCGACCCCAGATGGGAACCGCAGTTGCGGGGAGAGACGCAGGGGCTGAGCGAGCTGGGAACACGCCACCGCCGCAAGCTGCCAACGGCGACGATGCGACCCCTTCTTGTGCCGCAGTGGCGGCTGGGTCCTGGGACGCCAGCGGCAGCGGCGCATGGGAGGCGCGCAGTCCCGCCACGAGATGGCAGGGCTGGTCCTGGTGGGACTGGAGCTCGAGCGAAGGGGGCGCTGATGGCGCGCAGTGGTGGCCCTCTGATCATGCCGCAGTTGCGGACAATGCCCCTGAGGGCTCGCCTCCTCAGCGTGAAGTCGAGTGGGGCTCGAGCGGGCGACCTGCCGAGCGACCTCCGTGGAGCTTCGAGGCGCAGCGTTGGTGATGGCCGCAGTTGCGGGCAAGTGGAGCATGATGTTGATTGCCGCAGTTGCGGACAGTGTACGCTGGAAAAATCAGCATCATCATCAATCATAATCATCATCATATCATCATATCATACGTTCAAAGCAGTGCCGGGGCACTGCTTTCGATCGTCGCCTCGTCGCCGTTATAAGGGCTATCGGATTAGGGTCTTGGGGCCCTCTTGGGACCCCTCTTGGGGACCCTTCTGGGGCTCTCTTGGGGCTCTCCTGGGAGCTTCGGAGGGCCTCCTGGGGCCATCTTGGAGACCATCGATCAAAGGAGGGGGGTCCTAGCATTTGCCCCCCCTTCTGGGGCCATCGAAATAGCCTCTTGGGGCGCTCTTGGGGCCGTCTGTGGGCGATCTTGGGCGCTCTTGGGGCCGTCTTAGGGGCCTCTTGGGCCCTTCTTGGAGCTCTCTTGGGCCACCTTGGAGCCACCTTGACGCGTCAAACAAATCATCGAAAGCGAGAAGGCGAAAAGGCAATAATCATTCGTTGTCCTAAGGGTTTTGAAGGATTATTGTTTTTCGGGGAAGTCCTGAGGGGTCTGCAAAAGCACTTGCACTTGGATCCGTCTTGTGGCCTTCTTGGGGCCTCTTGGAGGCATGTTGTTAGCTATCTTGAGCCGTGTTGGGCTATCTTGAGCGATCTTGGCGGCCATCTTGGAGGCCATCTTGGACAATCTTGGACGCCCTGACCGCTCGCGAGCCCCACCCAGTCTAGGTCCAGGGGACGGGGTAGTGGGAGGAGTAAGCCCTTCCCCGACGGGGAAGAGAGGCTCTTTCGGAAGAGGCAAGAATGATCTCGTTAGACCGCCTGTCGCCCACAGGGCTGGCGGGATGATCTCGTTAGACCGCCTGTCGCCCACAGGGCTGGCGGGATTACGTCAGGAGGAGAAGCAACATCTGGGAAGTGGGGGGGAAGACGAAGACCCAGAAAGAGAAAATAGGGGGAGTCCTGGGATTTGTGTCTATTCATTGGCGTGTCCCTGTGCCCCTTTATTCTACTCATGCCGTTTGCTGTTCCTCTGATCGATGGCCGCGCCCAGTTCGGCGGACCTCTGCGGCGGCAGCAGCTGAAGCGTCCGGAGAGGGCGCGGTGTGACGAGGCCCTCCGCCGACCCCCTGGCCACTGCTGGCCCCCCGGCTGCTCCCGGGGCAGGCCCCGCCGATCTTTGCAGGCGCCAGGAAGCTCAGAGACAGGGGGGCGTGGATTAGCGACGGGTCCCGTCTCCGCGGGAAACCGCGGATTTCCGCCGCCGAGCGAGGCGGCACCAAGCCGCCTTTCGGGGAGGGCACCTCCCCCGATCCATGGATTTGGCGACCGCGCGCCAAATCCATGGATCGCTAATCCATGTTTGCGCGCCCCCGAACCCCGCTCGCGGCAGGCGTTTACGACGGCAGAGCAACAGCTGCAGCGAACGTCTGGCCGCCAGGCGACACGGGGCGGGCGAGAGGACTATGTACGACATACTCTTGCTTCGTGCAAGGGAGGCCCGTGCAATGAGTCAGTGGTAGCCCCAGTGGCAGGAACCGGCAGAAGTCACCAGAGGCGTGTCGAAAAGACGAAAGTACGGCCGCATCGAAACAGACATCAGCGTTCCTCTTGAGAGATAAGCTGCCGACGGAACAACCAGCCACTGCGCGTGTGCAACAGCGCAGCAGCAAGGAGGCTGAGTGTGTGGAATATCGCAGTTCCGACTGGTAGTCTGAAATGCGACGGGTCGTGAATTCGATCTCACCCTCGTCCGTGCAGTAAGAGGGAAGCGGAGGGATTTCAGCGAGCGTCGTGATCTCGACCTCCTCTTAGTTGGCGCGGTAGGGAGGAGGAGGAGGAGGAGGAGGAGGAGGAGGAGGAGGAGGAGAACGAGGAGGAGGAGGAGGAGGAGGAGGAGGAGGAGAAGGAGGAGGAGGAGGAGGAGGAGGAGGAGTGCGAGAATGCACACGGGAAGGGGGGAGGCTTCTTGTGACCATCTGAGGATGTTCTGGGATCCGCCTGAGGGCCTTGTGGGTGCCTTTAGAGGGTTTCTTGTCGGCGGCGAGCCCGGGGGGAAGTGAGAAGGAGAATGCCTTCTCAGAAGGTGGCGGGACTTCTCAGAAGCCCTCGCGCCTTCTGAGAGGTTTCTGTGGCTTCGGGGAAGGCATCGAATACTTTTCAGAAGTCCGGTGGACGTCCGAGCCTTCTGAGAAGGCCCGCCCCTTCACACTTCCCGCCGGATGCGCCGCTTATCTTGAGAGATTCTTGGGGCCCCTTGAGCAGTCTTAGGGAGCACTTGGCCCACCTGACGCCTTTGGAGACCGTCTGGGGGCATCTCTGGGCCGTTTCGGTGCCCTCTTTGGCTCCTTACGGTTGCCTGGGTGCCTTCTTTGGGAGCTTTTTGGGCGATCTCGGGGTCCTCGCTGGCAGGCTCGGGGCCTTAGTGGGGGGCCTCTTGCGGGTCTCTTGGGTTGCCTCGGAGCTATTTGGGAGGCCTTTGGGGTCACCTTGCGTGGTCGCAAACCCAGCTTGGCGAGGACAGCACAGTCCGTTAAAGACCTAGGCAAACTCAATGGTGCTTACCTTGTCGGGCTTTCCTGGAGCGCCTGTTGGAACTCTCTTGGGCTGTCCTAGTGACCTCATGGGCTGCCTTGAGGCCGTTTTGGGAGCCTCTTGAGTCGTCTTGGGCCATCTTGGGCTGTCTTGGTGTCATCGCGGCTGTCTTTGAGGCCATCTTAGCCGTCTTGATGCCGAACAAACAACTGGAGAGCACATTCCAGGGCAACGTTTTTTGAGGTGGGCTGGCGCGAGGGGGGGGGGCGGCCGCAGGAAAGCACTAGCACAGTTTCCAGACGAGTACACTTGCACGCCCGAGCCGTGTTGCCACGGCGGCGGAAATCCACGCCACCATGTGGAGCAACACGTCGTTGCGTTCGCAGTCTGGGGTGCCACTTCGTAGCCGTACACCATGCAGCGCACCATGCTATGTGTGGAGGAGGAGGAGGAGGAGGAGGAGGAGGAGGGGAGGAGGAGGAGGAGAAGGAGGAGGAGGAGGGGATCAGGAGGGGAGGAGGAGGAAGGGGAAGAGGAGGAGGAGGAGGAGGAGGAGGAGGAGCTGGAGGAGGAGGAGGAGTGGGAGGAGGAGGAGGAGGAGGAGGAGGCGGAGAAGGAGGACAACGAGGAAAAGGAGGAGGAGGAGGAACACATGGAAAAGAAGAAGAGGAGTAGGAGGAGGAGGAGGGGGAGGAGGAGGAGGAGGAGGGGTATGAGGAGGAGGAGGAGAAGGAAGAGGAGGAGGAGGAGTAGAAGGAGGAGGAGGAGGAGGAGGAGGAGAAGGGAGCAGGGAGGGAGGGAGGGAGGAAGGAAGGGAGGAGGAGGAGGTTGAGGCCATTGATGAAGGAGGGCTGGAGGGAGGGAGGAAGGGAGAGAGGGAGGGAGGGAGGTATGGAGGGAGGACGGGGGCGAGGGGAGCGAGGGAGACGTGGATGCCGCGCCCGCCGCGGAGGGCCACTCCGCCCGCGCCGTGAGCTTGTAGCCCGCGGCGAGGGGGCCGCGGCTCCGCGCACCCGCCTCTAGCGCGAGGCTGGGCCGCCGCCGCCGCCGCCGCCGACGACGACGACGACGACGACGACGACGACGACGACGGCGACGACGACGACGACGACGACGGCGGCGGCGGCGGCGGCGCCCTGCCGGGATTCCAGGATCCCCGGAGCACACACGCGGGCTCGACGCGGAGTCGACGCGGGACCGGCGCGGATGCGACATGGATCCAGAACGGATTCTGAACGGGCTCGAAGCGTAGGGGTTCTGGGCCCATGCAGCGGAAGTCAGCGCTAACGGGAGTCAGCTAACCCTTCCGGCTGACCCCTGGTACGATCGAAATGCGTACGGAAAGAAGGGGTACGGCGACGGACCACATGCTCTGATCAGTTCGAATGATTACGACTTGCTGCAGGTGTCGCCGCGAACGTTGTCCATTCGAGACAGACGGCCGCCTGCAATGAGAGAGGGGGCGGGGAGGGGGAATGACGCTCAGAAGGAAAAGGGCGAGGAGATGGATGGGTCGTGGTATGTCACCATCGCACTGGAGGACGGGGAGGAGGAGGAAGAGGATGAGGAAAAGGCAAGGCGAAGATAGGGTGTCGTGCCCCTCGTCATCCTCATCCTTGCCGAGGAGGGAGATGGGGAGGAAGGGTGAATTGGGAGGGGAGAAGGGGGATCACCGTAGCCCCCTGGCTCAAACCATTTCCCTCTCGCTCGAGAGGGGTGAAGGCTCGAGTGGCACAGCGCCTTCCTGCATCCCTCTGCACCACCGACCTGGGCCACAGCAGGGCCGCAGAGGGATCACACGTACCTCCCCCTTTTTTATTCTGCACGATGGGAGGCCGTGGCAAAGGCGGGCGGAAGGGCGGCCAGGCCCCTGGTGGGGGGCAGGGCAAATGCAAAGGCAAAACCGATGCCAAGTTCAAGACGCCGCCACCGCCGCCTCAGGAAGCAGCTCAGAGTTTCTCGTGGACTTGCGGTTACTGCGAGTCCAGCGTCAGCCTTCGTCATCAGTGGTGCTGGCAGTGCGGCACGCACTGGGAGGCTTCACATTCGGCGGGTCCTGGACGTCCAGCAGCGACGGCTTCAGGCCCGAAGCCCAAGAAGAACACCGAGGAGAAGAAGACAGGCCCGAGGATCCTCAAACTTCAGCAGTCTCTGGACCTCTTGCGAGGGATGGAGTCGAAGGCCGAGGGTCGTGACGAGGCCCGCACAGAACAAGCTATGACGGCTCTCGAGGAGTTCTTGCACAGCTTCGCCTTGATCGTGATTTTGAAAGAACCGAGAGCCAGCTGACGCAGGCCATCTACACGAAGTAATACAAAGCCCAGCAGCACTGAGAGCAGAAGGTCTCCTACACCGAGAAGCAGCAGCAGAACCTCGATGACTTAGAGGTGAAGCGCGCGCTGCTGGTCGCCGACATCGAGGCGGCGAACATTACGAAAACGGAAATGGAGTTGAAGGTCTACAATCTTTTGCGGGAGCAGCATTCGGCTCTCAACGACCCTTACATGTCGCAGCTTCCTCCTGGGCTGGTTCTACCAGCTGGCAAAGGAGCAGCGATCGCGGCTATGGCACAGAGTGGACCGATAGACTCAGCATCAACGTTTCTACAGAGTATGAGTTTCCTGCACAGTACCCTCTCGGACGAGCTGACGCAGCAGCTGAAGGCGCCACAACGTGCTGAAGCTGAAGAGGCTGCAGCTTCGGCGGCAGGCCGAGAGGAGGCGGCGGCAGCAGCCAGGGGGCATGGCGAGGAGTCAGCTGCGGCGGCTGAGGACACGCCAATGCCCCAGGCACCCTTGGCGGGCAGGCGCCCAGCCGAGGAGGCTGCTGAGAGCGTCGCCAAGCGCAGGAATGAGGAGGAGGCCGCAGTGGCTGGAGGAGACCCGTCTGACGGGTAACATTCAGCAGACGCGGTGCGCTCGCGGAGGCTTGCAGATCCTCACGATCAACGCCAACAGCTGGCACTCTGCAAAGTCGCATATTCTCGAGAGTGAGGCTCACATCGTACTCGTACAAGAAACAAAGATTGAAGGTCAAGTCATGTGGGGTGAGCGCGAAAAGGTTCGTAAGTTGGGCTGGAAATCGTTCTGGGCACCTTGTGCCATAACGGCTAAAGGAGGCCGTAGCAGTGGTGCTGTGATTTTGTTTCGAGCGCATCTTGATGCCTGGCAAGCTCCAGGCCATGAGGAACCGCTTGTCCCACATCGATTAATTCAGGCATTTTTCAGAACCGAAGTTTTGGGCGTGGTTTCCGTGTACTGCGGCCACTGGAAGGATGGAGAGGGCTCGGGCCCAACCAACCTGCAGATCGCCAAGCAGCTGGGGGACAGCGTGCTCTACCACGCGCTCCCCTCCATTGCGGGGGGAGATCGCATCCTCGAGCCCAGTGCGTTTCAGGAGGGGTTCGCGCCCCACAAGATGAACGGGCAGCTGGTGGTCCCTTCGTCAGCTGCAACCTGCATGTCTGCCGCGCCAGGTCGGTGCTACGACTACTTTTTAGTGGCCGAGGCCTTGATGGCTTGCATCGGCGCGGCTAAGGCAGATTTGAACTCCGAGTTGTACCCCCGCAGGCCGGTGCTCCTGTCCCTTGAGGCGTTTCTTGATAAGCTCACGGTGCACCGTTTGAAGTCAGTTGAGCGGAAGATCGGGACAAATCGGAACCAGAGATTCTGGGAGAGTTCCAGAGAAAAATAGAACGCCGATTTGTGGAGCGTAGCGCGCGCATTCGCAGAAGTTCCCAAAGAGTGTTCGAGGGCTTGAGGAACCCAAGTAACACATGGGCGCTCAATTAAACTGTTGAGGGCGGCCAGAAAATCTGGTGCGCACGAGCATTGTGAGCGGGTGCGCGGCTTGCACGGGGGGCGCAGTAGGTTTGCGTTTCAGGGACTTGGGCGCTGGCCAATGCGCTGATGGGGGGCCCGAGAATGCGTCACACATATTACGCCTGTGGCGCCATGGAGGCCGCATGTGCGGCTGCAGTTGGGCGGGCGCCCCGCCGCGCGCACCGTGGCGACAGCTCTCTTGGGCGCCCGCCCGCCGCCGTGGACGTAGTGGGCCCAGTTAGTCTCTCGGTCGGCGCGCGGCGGGTCGGCAGCTACGACGCTGGCGGCCTGAAAATGTTTCGAAAGTGTGTCTCCCCGAGCCCAGGGCTATTGTATGTGCGTTTTCGGTGGCACGCGCAGCTCGGAGAAAAATCGCCTTGTCCGTCGGCGGCCAGTTGGCTGTCGTCGCGCAGAAGTACCGGCGGTTGGCGCGGTCCACGCTCAGCGCAGAGAGCGTGTCCATGAGCGTGGACTCGTCGAGGGGCAGGAGGAAGGACCTCGCGGTTGGGACCATCGCGGCCCGCGATGTCCACGGCCTCCACCCTGGGCGCGCGAGGACCTGCTGGGCGCCGCCGCAGCGCGATTTCAGAGGATCTCGGAACCAGAAATCCGGGCGCGCCAAATTTCGCGGGCCGAAAAACTCTCAGAGAGTTTCGGCCAGCTCCGAGGTTTTGGGTTTATGGGAATGTTTCACGCGGGGTGGCTAATTCAGAGATTTTCAGAGATTCTCAGAGAAGTTCGGACGCGAGAATTTGGCGCGCCCCGGTTTCTGGTTCTGCGAGTCTCTGAAAAGCGGTTCCTTAGGTTTTACCGGGTCTCCAGGCGTCCTACTGTCAGCCAGTGACGAGCGATTGGTTGGCGCCGCGCCCGATGCTTCCGGAGTTGCGAACTCGGTCTTCGATTCCCTGGGGCCCGCGGGCCCCTGGGCCAATTGCGAGGTTGCCGAGGCCCCCAGGCGGTTGCGCGCGATTGTCCCGGAAACCGGAGTTGGGCATCCATGGTGGACGCCCGCGCGCACGCGCTCGGTGTCCGCGAGATTGTTCGGTGGCGGATCTTGCATGGCGCGGGGATTTTCCAAAGTCTTTCCGGGGTGTTCTCTACGGTTATTTCGGCGCGCTTCGGGAACCTTGGGGCGGCGCGGGGAAGTCGCCTGGCCGCGCGCGTGACTTTTTTTCCAATGCCGTCTTGGGCATTATCGCGGTGTTGCTTGGCCGAAGAGGTCACTGAGTAACGCGATGTGTGACATTTTCGTGTTTTTTTTTCGTTGCGTTGGCTGCGTGATTGTTTTGGCGGTCCGCCTCCTTGGGGCCCCCTTTGGGCCTCAAGTTTGTTTTGTTGACGTCGGGCCTTCTGGAGTGAAAGGCGCTTGGCGCTGAATTCCCTCGGTCGTGCGCGTGGCCAAATGCGCGCCGTGGCTTCATCCGCGCCGGGGCGCTTTTCTTCCCTCGCGAAGCCGACGGCGCCCAAGGCGTGGCAGGCCCGTTCGGCGGCGCCACCGGTGATTTGAAAAACCGAGCATGATTTTTATCCCGGTCAAATTTTGCCCCGATCCCGGCTTCATCTTATGAAGAAGTACGCCAAGCTCCCAGTGAACGTACCCGTTGGGCCCACTCCAGAGCCCCCAGACTACCAGGACCTGGTGGACAACCTAGAAGGTCTCCTGCAGCCTCTTCAGGTTCCCGAAGGCCATCGACTTCCGCGACCTGACGAAGTCGGAGTGCTCCAAGCAGGTCTTGATGCTAACAACCAATCTTGGTGTGAAAGGTCTTGGGGGGAGCTTCAGGGGTCTCTGCAATATTACCCTCAAGGAGCCCGAGGAGGTAGCCCGCACAGCACTCAGGAGATTCCTTTAGGCGAGCTGCTATGCACCAAGAGGCCCCCCACCAGGAGCCCTTATCGTGCGATGCATTGGCTGTCTCAGAGGACCCGCGAGTTGTGCAGTCTGCTCCGGAGTGGCAAATATTTGGAACATTCAGATTATTTCAGAAGCTTGGCTCGCTCGACATGGTCAGCGACGAGGACAGGAGGTATTTTCAAGTATCATCTCCCTGGCGGTCTAGATCTGTGGACCAGTCTGCTCCGTGAAGCGGTCGATCCACTGCGGGCCCCAGGTGAAGTTGAGCATCTGGAGATCCGAGCTGGGTCACTCCTTGCCCTACATCATCTTGCCTCCTATCTGTCCTCCATCTACCCCCCGCGAGAAAAACATGAGAAAGCACAGAAATGGAGAGACTGGTGCTCGGAGGCTTTGTCAGGCGGAGCGAAGTGGGCTCACGCCTACACCAAGGTGGCGGCCAACAAGCGTCAGGCCTTGCTCCCGACAGATGACGGCATGCACACGTCGTGTCTCGCCAGCCAGCTTTCGGATGAGGTCCAGAAATGGAGGAAGGCTTGGGGAGAGGATCAGAAGGAGGAGAACGAGGAGCTAGAGTGGCCCCAGGACGTGTTCATTCCGAAACCTCCAGATGCAGAAGAAATCATGGTTTTGAGCAAGAGTTTCAAACGTTCGACGATTGCAGCAGATGGATTTCATCCTCGCCACTATCATCTTTTAAGCCGACCTGCCCTTGTTGCCTTCAGTCTGGTCATGGGCCTCATGGCCGTGCTCGGCTCCACGCCGAGCTGGATGCACAAGCTTGTCGTGGCTCTCTTCCAGAAGCCCGTCTCAGGCATGCGCCCGATCGGATTCTTTCAGAACCTTATCAGAAAGACAGCCCGATGGCATTCGAGGCACTGCAAAGAGTGGGAGAAGAAAGTTTCCGATCAAGGTGTATTTTCCATGGCCCCAGGCCGCAGTGCGGTCGACACTTGGAGGCAACAGATACGTGGAGATCTAGCAGTAGCAAATCGTCAAGAGGCTCTAACTGTTCTAGGTGATCTAAAACAATGTTATGAACATGTACAGCATCCGCAACTAGTTCGAGCTTGCACGGACTGGCACTACCCCTTATTCACGGTACGCTTTGCCATGCACACACATCGGTGGGCTAGGGTGCTCAGTATGGAGGGGGTGGTATCGGAGGAGTTGGAGCCTGGGCAGGGGATCGTAGCTGGGAGTAGTACTGCGACGTTCGAAATCCAATGTTACTGCATACCCACTGTAAATCGGTTCCAGGAGCTCAGGTTCGCACCTACTTTAGCTGTTCTTATATACGACTTTTCGCTGAACATGTATGATCGATGTATTCATAGTTGTGTTAGAAATATGGCCCTGGCTATGGCATTCTTGGTAGAGCAGCTGTCCTCCCTCTTCAACCTGCGCTGTGCCTTTAACAAGTTTGCGATCACTGGCACCAGCGCCGAGCTTGTGGAGCTCGCGCAGAGTCAGCTGGGACAGTACGCAGGCGAGTTTAACCACTCTATCATCAACTTGGGAGTGGACTTTGCGCCTGGGAAGTCCAAGACCAGACCCCAGGCCAAGGCTAAACGAAAGGAGAGGTGGAGGAAAGGGAGGTCCCGTCTTGCCAAGATACGCAGCCTGAAAAACCCGAAACGATCCAGGGCCAAGGTTTGGTTTTGTGGAGTCAAGCCGGCGACGACGTACGGCGAGGAGGTGGCGGGGTGGACGCCCCGAGAGATCAGGAAGCTTAGGTCTCAAGCTGCTGGCTTTTTAGGTCTCACCACCTGCGGGGCCGACCTCAACCTCGCTCTTGCCCTGGAGCCCAGCAAGGACCCGATCAAACATGCAGGCGCGACCCTAACCCGTTTTGCGAAGGAGTTCTGGTTAACCACGGACGAGAAACTTCGGCCTGGGGATTGTGTTGCTGTGGGGGATTTGGTCAAGCTGGTCCATGAGGTTCACCTTTTTCAGGAACGTCGTCCGAATGCTTCCTGGGAGTGTTTGGCTTGGGGCCCTGTCGGGGATATGCTGCAATGGATATCCAGAGCTGGATGGTCTATCCGTGGTCCTGGGATGTTTACCATGCGGGATGGGGCCCCCTGTGTACTTTCAGATATACCGTATGTTTCAGTTTCAAAATATTTCGTCAGGGACCTAGGTAAGGAGTTCGTGCAGCAGAGTATGCAGCGTAGGCTGAAAGACAGTGAACACGAGCGTGCTGTTGAGATTTTGGAGCGTGGCCTCTGGGTGGAACCCCCTCGGTCCTTCTGGAACTCTAAGCGTCAGAGCAAGCTCCAAAAACGCGCAATGAAGCAAGTGTTCACTCGGTCTTATGTGACGGCCAGTCACCTGCACAAGTGGGGCTACCAGCTTGAGCCGCTCTGCCCGCTGTGCCGCGACGGAGTGCACGGCACCATCGACGAAGTATGGCACAGGTGCTTTGAATGCCCAGCTCTGGCAGATCGCCGAGCTGAGCTTCTCCCAGCAGAATGGGCCGCAGCAGGACTGGAGGCAGGACCAGAGGATCCGTTTTTCAGTTCTTTGTGGCTCCCCGTGCCGAACGACCTTTTTTTTTTTCTGTTCTTTTGCTTCTGCAGGTTGTTTTTTGTTGATATTATTTTTTTTTCTTTCTTTTGCAGGAAAATACCTGGGAAGGAAAGATATGTTTCGCGGGCCCTGACGGGCCCGTCGAACCGTTCCGATCCAACAAGAACGAGTCTATATATGTGTATATATATGTATATATCTGTATATATATATATATATGTATAGTGACGGGTCCTGTTATGGCGGTACCTACGACATTGTATCCAGAGCTGGTTGGGGTCTTGTATCTGTTAACGAGGATGGAGGATTTATCAGAGGCAGCTATGGCAATGTTCCTGGTTTCCTTCCCCAGAGTTCTGTTTCCGGCGAAGTCTACGCGCTCCTGTCTGGCCTCGCGCACCTCGAGCCAGATCAGGAAGACGACCCCGACGGGGTCGAGTATGTGATTCCTATTGATTGCGAAGCGTTGCCAGGAGGATATCGTGATCCCTGGAAGGCTATTTCAGGTGCCAGTCCGCTGTCAGAAGTATGGCGTGCCCTTGATCGTTCAGCAGTTCCCCAGTCGCGTCTGAAAAAAGTCAAGGCCCATGCGAAAGGAAAGCTCACGGGAGTCGCCTTGCGACACCAGCGCGGCAATGACAAAGCCGATGAGATTGCTAAAGATGGAGCTAAACGTCATCAGCCAGGGGTCCTTAATGACATTAACAGATGCGAGGTGTGTCTAGCAGGCTGGGAAGAAGTAGCTTTAGGTATGGCCAATATTCTCTTAGAGCTTCCGAAAGCCAAAGTTCTATTCGGGGATTTAGCCCGCAATCCGTCTACCCCGAGACCGAAGGTTGTCTCCAGCGGTCGCCCTCACCGCGTGCTCTGGACTGGTTTATCGTGGAGGTGCGTCCAATGTGCCCGCACCTTCAGCAATCAGCGCCCCAAGAGCCCGCGCGCCGCTTTGATCCCCAGCCTAAGGCAGGTGGTGGAGTTGGAAGTCTCTCCCCCACACAAGTTGCGTGTGTGTCGCATTGCAGAGACGAATCTACCCTTAGTGTTTTGTTTGTGTTGCGGGGCCTACACTTCGGGCCTTCCCCGTAAAATCGGCGAGCCTTGCAATAAGATCTTCAAGCAACAGAGGTTTCAGATTCTGAATGGCAAGTGCCCATGGCCTAAGGGCCTGCACTTGACGCGTCCTTGGCCCCTGGCTCGCCCAGAAGAGGACCCTGGCGGCGAGTGGTGGGGCAAGATGCGCTACCTCTAATGAAATTGTTTTTTTGCCATCTCACTTCCATATTTTCCCACAGCCCTTATCGATCATGGATTGGAAGGAGCAATGAGAGAGCCATTGGAAAAAGAAGGGGGATCACGCAGGGGAGGGGAGGGGGGGGGGGACGGGGGGCAAGCTAGGTGCGCTCGCGTCATATCTGACGTCGCGCCCCCCCCTCCCATCCTTTACTATGGCGTAGACATCCTCTCTTCGCACAGTCGGATGTCGAGCAGGGCAACGGTCGCGAGAGGGTACGCGATGCATTGTAAAGCACTGCGTGGCATGGCGTAGAAGAGCATGGCGAAGCGTAGTATGCCATAGCATGGCGTAGCATTGTGCAGTGAAGCATTGTACCACAAAGTATTGCAACGCAAAGCATGGCATCGCATGGCGGCGCAGATAACAAAACCGCCGCACAGCATGTCATGGCATGGTGCCTGGATCCTTGGAGGGTAAGTGGATCGTCTTCGAGAGGTCTGGGCCAGTCTGGAGTCGTGACTCCATGTCTAGCTCCTTGGGCTCCCCGAAAAGCTCCACACAAGGCGGGGCTAATGGAGAGCCCCTCTTGACTCTGCTTTCAGCATTGCCCTCTCAAAGGAGAAACGCGGCTCCCGCTTGATAGTTCCTGACAGCGACGACGCTCCCCAAATTGGGTGGGGGCTTCTGCGGCCCCAAAGAGCAACGAATCGACACCGAATGTGGAGCCACTTCCGATGATCTTTTTTCGGGGGTCATTTTTTAGATTTTGGGACCTATTTGGAAGGACCGATCTCGCCCGCGTTGCAGCAGGAGCGCGATTTGGAACAACCAGAGGCGCAGAAATGGGGTCAGCGCTTCAGTGGGAGCAACATTGCGAAAACAAACCCAAACGAAAACCCATCTCCTGGGAATCCTGTGTAAGAAACAGTGTTCGGAAGGGGGGGCAGATACTCAGCCTCAGCCTCAGCTTCAGCCTCAGCCTCATCCTCCTCTTCTCCCCCTCCTCCTCCCGTCCCTCCCTCCCTCCCCCCCTCCCCCCCAATCGGTTGGGACGCTGCCCGCGCGACCCCCCCCCCCCTGGGCGCTCCCTAGGAGGCCCGGGGGGGACCCACCGCGGGGAGGCTCGCGAATATCGGCTACGCGTAAGAGTGACCCTTCGTCGGAGGGCCCTTTGGTGCGGGCCCACGGGCCCGGGGTCCCCCGGGCCCTGGCTTGGATTTTGCCTCCCCCGCGGCCTCCCAAAAAGTCGCGCGCCAAAGGGCACTCTTGCCTAGGGTCACTCTGACGTGCAGCCGCGAAGAGGAGCGCGGAGGCGAAAAAGTGCACGCGGCACCGACGAGGGGGGCGCAGGGGTCCGAGGCTCGGACAAAAATTGGAGCGGCCGGTTTTTGATGGTATTCGACCTTTGGGGGCCCTCGGCGGGCCCCGGGACAACCGAAAAAACAACTCGGAGCAAAAGCTGGCCCTGCTGGGGAACTGGTCCGGACCTCTGTGAGTCCACGCATCGAAAAAATTGAAGCGTCGGATGTCTGGTGCGCGGAGGCGCAAAAGCGCGTGCGTGGCGCCGACGACGAGGATCAACATCGATCCTCCTCGCCACATCTCTGCGGCTTTGTGTCTTTCAGCCGGCGGGTTTTCATAGACTTCGGCCCGTTGGGGGCCGTCTTCGGGCCCCAGAACAATCAAGATTGGTCGGGGATGCGAATGCAACGCCCCCGTGGAAACGACCACGGCCTTTGGGGCCGCGGATTCAAAACCATATCGGCGGATGGCAAGGTCCTCCTCCTCATCTGCCTCCGCCTCCTCCTCCTCATCCTCTGTTCCCAGCTCTCATTCTGCTTTTGGGGGTTCTTGGGGCCTCCTGGGGCCTCTTTGGGCTTCTAGGGGCATCTACGGGACCTCTTGGCCTTTGGAGGCAGTCGTGGCCCCCCTCCCCCAAAGTTCCCTTGCTAGAGTGCCAGTGGCGAGGGCGGTGCGGCCCCCGCGCCGAGTGCGCTGGTTAGTCGGAATGGCGCTGGTGCTCCCAGGACCCCTCATAGTTCGGAGCATAGGCGATGGATCGGCGGTAGGGCTCGGAGGAGGAGCAGGTACACATGCTGCTGCCCTTTCCTCGTTTTCCCTTTGCTGGGCCTCCTGGGAGGCCCTCGACGGCACCGCTTCGGGGTTCAAGAGACCACCGTCAGTGCAAACGGGTCAGTCAGACCGCCGGATCTTGCAGGATTCTGCAGGGCCAGGGTTGCATTGACCCGGGCTTGGGTGCAGGAACCTGCAGGATCCTGCAAGCCTGACTGATCCGGGTCTGGATTGACCCGGGTCAGAAGATCCCCGACTACTGGATTCGCCCAGAAATTCTGGTCAGGACGCACCCTGGGAGATGTCCGGGCAGCAGCGGTATGAGTACCTTTTGATTCTCCCCCTTTTTTACGATTCGAAGGATCGGCGGTGTAATCCATCGATAGGTGGTGCAGTCAAGGCGTCGCAATAAGAACCCGTTCGGGCACGAAGGAAGTTCGATGTTCCTGAGGTCCTTCCGTGGTGTCTCTAGCCCTCCTCGTGGACGCTGGCATTCTCGGGCCAAAACAGGGGCTTCGTTCATAATCTACCGTTCCTTATTTCAGCAGCTCGGCTGTAGTTCAGGAGATCGGCGGTTTATTCATCGATGCGCCGTAGACCAGATCAGAACTCCACGAGGTGCATCGATATCGGTATCCCCTTGCTCTCCGGAGACGTCCAGGAGTGTCCTTCCATTCATCTCTTTTGCAGGGAGGAGGCGCACGGAACGAGGGCAGCGAGGGGGGAGGATGTGCTGAATGTTGCAGCGGCAGCAACACCAGGACGAGAGAGGCAGCAGAAGCGAGCAATAGCAAGAGGGAGCGGCCCCAGAGCGCCTCCTCGACGGCACGGTGCGCCACCCCGCGGCCGCGCACATCTTGCCGGCCGCTGCCGCGACGCCGGGCGCAGCCGCTGCGGAGGGCGCCCGGTGCAAGGAGGAGCGTTACCCTGACACGGGCGGCAAGGTTGTCGTCCCGTGCGCCGTCGGAACCTGGGACCGCGCAGACCGCAGGCTCTCCAACTTGTTGGACGAATTGGCTGTCCTGGCGGCGCAGCGCCAATGGAACCGCGGCGTCCTGCCCACGCGCTGGGGCGGTCGCTGGCGGACGCTGATCGGGCCCTGCTGGACGCGGTGCCCGCCCTGTGCCGGCCATGCGGCGCCGTGCGGGCTAGGGCGGCGCGGGGCGCCCCGGCCGCGGGCCAGGCGGGCGCCCGGGCCGCGTGCCGGGCAGGCCGCGGGCCAGGCGGCGGCGGCGGCGGAGGGTAGCCCTCTTCGCTTCGGCCCCCCCCCCCCCCCCCCCCCCCCCCTTATCCCATGCATGCATGCGCTGCTTCGAGGTATTCATAGTTGGACTGACGACAGAGAGAGAGAGAGAGAGAGAAATAACAACAACAAAAAGAAACGAAGAGATATTGAGAGATGGCGATCGAGAGGGCGGGCAGACAGGGAGGGAGGAGTTCCCCCGCCTAGGCCCCCCCACCTGCCTTCCCTCTTCATTTAACCGGTCCTCCCTCTTCTCACCCACCACGGCCACCTTTCCAAAGTGGTGACGTGCATACAAAGTGGTTTGGAGGCGCGATCGGGACAGACAAGATACAGGTCCTCGGTGCTTCCCTCCCCCCCTCCATCCCTCCCTTCCTCTCCACGTTCCCTCCCTCCCTCCGCTTTCTCCCTCCGTCCCTCCCCTCTCTCCCTCCCTCCCCTGGCCCCCTCCCTCCTCTGGCTCCCTCCCCCCCCATTCACTTTCTTTCCCTCCCCTCCCTCCCTCAATCTCCCTCCCTCAATCTCTCTCCCTCCCTCCGTCCCTCCCCTCCCCATCCGTCCGACTCTGTCTCCGCCTCTCCCTCCCCTCCCTCTCTCTTCCCCCAGAGCCACCGCGCACATCGAGACGGCGGGGGTGGGGGAGGGCGCCGCCCACCCTCCCCTGTCCGGCTGGGGGGGGGGCCAAGAGGCGGGTGATGACGTCGGGGGGGGGGGCACATGTCGGCGGCGAGCGAGGCGGCAGGGTTTCTGAATGGGCTGGTGGGGGATGCGCGAAGCGCGAAGTCTTCCGCAGTTCGATTAATTTGTTGACGGTCCTGCGGCCCGTTGAGGATCCCCGGAATCCAACAAGAGCCCCAAACCAACCATTCAAATGTTTTCGGAGCTTCGGATCTATGGATTCTAGGTTCTCTCGGCGGCGATGGGGGGGAAGTGATAAAGAGAAGGTATTATCAGAAGGCGGCGGAAGTTCTCAGAAAACCTCGCGCCTTCTGAAAAAGTGTTTTGTGTCTTCGGGGAAGGTTCAGACAATTTCTCAGAAGGTCCGGGGACTTCGAGTCTTTGAGAAGGCCCGCCCTTTTTCATTCCCCCTCCCCAGCCCAGCCGCCGAATCGTGGCCAGTGCCACGAGGGTTCCCGGGATGTCATGGCCCTCTCGTTTTTTTTCGTGCGTCGTTGGGCCCTTCGCTTCTAGGATGTAGCGCGTGGGAAGGTTGATGCAGAATCGGCGCCGGCTTGTCCCTCCGTGGTCGAACGATGGCCTCATCTGGCTGGGTGCAGCCCGCATCGGGTTGAAGCCCGCTCGATCTGGCCTGATCCCAGGTTTCGTACGGCGTAATCAAGGGCTGAATCCGGCCCAGTCCAGCGCTGTGGCCCCGAACGATGGCCTCATCTGGCTGGGTGCAGCCCGCATCGGGTTGAAGCCCGCTCGATCTGGCCTGATCCCAGGTTTCGTACGGCGTAATCAAGGGCTGAATCCGGCCCAGTCCAGCGCTGTGGCCCCCCAGCCGGGCTCGATGGCCCTTGATCGTTCTGGCGAAGACATCCCAGGAGGTGCCTCCTGCAGTGGAAGCCCATGCAGACAAAAACCCTGCTTGCCTCCACGGTGCCTGGGGTTTCGATGGTTTTGCGATGGGAAGCGTGACATTAAGATCGATGGACGTCCTGCGGTCTCAGGGTTGGGTTTCTTGTGCAAGGTTTCTTGTGGTCGGGCCCCTACTGTAACTTCGTCCGCGCACGTGCCTCGAGCCCTGATTTGCGAGCCTCCCTCTTGGACGCCCCCCTTTGACGCCCGCCGACGTGATTTGAGCAGTCCGCGGCCCCAGAGTGGAATCGGGAATGTCCCTCTACAGGAGGGATATCCGAAAATAGCTTCAGCAAGGACATCGTGTGGGGACGATTGTTCTAGTATCTTTCAGTTGTCCTCCAATGTCTGCCTCTGGGAGGACGTGCCCGACCTAACCTCGGAGGTCCCGACCGCTTCCCTGGGGGTCGCTCCTCGTTCCTGAGTTTTTTTTCTTGCCCTGGGGCACGATAAAGGATCGCGGGTGCCGAAGTCGAAGCAACATGCCAGGATTGATGCTGGCAAGACGATCCATATCCATTGCCTGTTGGTGTTTCGGGCCCCCTCCCCAGGCACCCGAGGCGCAGTGGATATGGATAAACATCGGACCCCTCCAGGCTAAATGGTTATCCATGTCCAACGCCTCGGTTTTGTGGCGCCCCTCCCCAGAAAATCCAAGACGCATCAGATGCGGATATCAGAGCGAGGGGACCGAACTGTCATCCAGTGCCCCTGAATGCGTGGCAGAAGTGGCGTTCCGTCCAGCGGATTCTGCTTGTGTTGTTGAATTCTCATTTCAGAATAATCATTGTTGATCCCCCCACCATTGCATACTGTTTTTTCGTAATCAAAGTGTGCCCCTCGACGCTCGCACCCTGTTTTTTGACAGGGAAAGTCTTCCTGCTCAAACTGGGCCCCTGGCCCCCGGGTTACAACAACAACGACGGCTCCCGCCTGAGACTTCCTTACAATTTAGCCAGGATCCCCTCTCCTGCCCGTGACTTCCTCGCATGTTATTTAGGAATCCGCACATGTTATTTAATCGCTTCGCTCATTCCGCCGGCCCATATTGTCGCACCGTTGTGGGCTAGCCGAGTTTGGGGGCCTCTTGGGGGCCGTTTTGGGGCCTCTTGGGGTCTCTTTTGGGCCTCTTGGGCGCCTCTTGGGGTGTCTTGGGGGCCTCTTGGGGGCCTCTTGGGGCCTTTTTGGGGCCTCCTGGGCGCCTTCTGGGGCGGAGGGCTCGATTTTTCAGTTCTCGGTTCCCCTCTTGAGCCCCTCTTGGGCCCGTCTTGGGGCCTCTTGGTCCGTCTTGGGCGGCACTTGGGCCGTCTTGGGGGCCCTCCTGGGCCGTTCCGGGGCCGTCTTGGGAGCCTCGTGGGCCGTCTTGGAGCGGTCTTGGGGGCCTCTTGGGCCGTCTTGGAGCGTCCGGAAGCCGAAAAAGCCAGAACGCAAAAAACATAGAAAAAACAATGAAAATCAACGATGTTGGCCTCTTGGGGCCCTCTTCGGAGGCCTCTTGGAAGGCCCTTGGGGCGTCTTGGAGGCCTCTTGGGCTGTCTTGGGGCCCTGTTGGGCGTCTTCGGGCGATCTTTGGCCGTCTCGGGGCCCTCTTGGACCGTCTTGGAGGCTTCTTGGGGACCTCTTGGCCCGTCCTGGGGCCCTGTAACAGGGCTCCAGCATCTCTGGCCCGACCTTGCCGGGACCTTGCCAGGGACTTGCCGGGGACTTGCCGGGGACTTGCCGGGACCTTGCCGGGGTACTTTTCGTCCGGGGACCCCCAGGGGCCGCCCCGCGCGCGCGAACTAGAAATACTGTTAACCTGGTACCGGAGATCTTAGCACGCCCTGGCCCGTTGGGCCGGCGAATTTAGGACTTCTTTACCATTTATTCAGGAATCGCTCTCCCGGCGCTCTGGAGTCGCGCTCTCGCTGGAGGTTTGCTTGCAACTTACTGATTTCGAAGAATGGCCTTGCGTTGGGATTTCCTGCAATTTGCCCAAGCGCCGCGCTCCCGACACCCAGACACACAGGAGTCGCGCCCGTTGTGGCCCCATGTGCATGCCCTTCGTGGCCCCGCTGTCGCCATTTGTGCCCTTCTCACTGTCCTACGTGGCCCAGTTGCTACCGTCAGTGGCCCCATAGTTGCCTTCTGTTGCCCCGCATGATGTGCACTTCGTGGCCCCCGCTCGTTCGCGCTTTTCGTGGCCCCGTACGCATTCCCTTCGTGTCCCCGCTGTCGCCCTTCGTGGCCTACTTCGTGCCTTTCGTGGCCCTGCTGTCGTTCTCTCTCGCTCTCGCTTTCGCTCGGCGTCGCCGTCGTCGTCGTCGTCGTCGCCGTCGTCTTCGACGTTATCGTCGTCGTCGTCGTCGTCGTCGTCGTCGTTGTCGGTCCCCTGTCCGTCCCTCCTGGGGTCGGGTCGACGGTCCGCGGCCGCCCCGCCGATCAGCGCTGCCGCTGGCCAGGCCGACCGTCCGCGGCCGCCCCGCCGCTTGCGGGGGCCCGGCCTGCATGGAAGAAAGGTATACCCCCAAAAGGGGTTCGATCGAAGACGAAGAGGGCGGGTATCGAGGGTTTGGGAAATACGCATTATTGGACACTCGAGCATATAAGGGCGAACAGTCTTAAAGTTATTGTTGTTGTTGTCGTCGTCGTCGTCGTCGTCGTCGTCGTCGTCGTCGTCGTCGTCGTCGTCACCCGCGACCTGCCCGCGACCCACCCCGCGACCCACCCGCGACCCACCCCGCGCCCGCCCCGCCATTCCCATCCGCCCTTGCGGGGTGTAACGTACATCTTGCCCGCGTGAAAACTTCACATCGTCGGAGCTCGGTGCCCCTCTTGCATTGCGCTCCGCCCCTCCGGCACCGCCCACGATGCCGCCCGCGGGCGCGCTGGCGGCGGCGCTGCTGCTCGCCCTCGAGGCGCCTCCCTCCGGTCGCAGCTGCGCGCCGCCAGCCGCAGGGGGCGGCTGGGGGCCCCCGAACCGTGTCGTGACCACGCTTGGAGCCAGCTGGGGGTCTGAGGTGGCCAAGCATCGGTTCCAGCCAGTGTCTGGGCGATCGTTGTCTTATTCATTGCTTTGCCGATGGGCGCGGGCCCTCGCATCCCCACCCTCCCCCTCCCCAGTGGAGTGGATCTTGGCTGTTTTTGGCGCCCGTCCCGAGCAGGCGGAGCCTCCCCCATAGGACGCACTGCTGCAAACAGTCGCATGAAGCAGGGGTCCGAAGCCAGACCCCCCCCCCCACCCCCTGCTTCCCCCCAATGTCGAAACGCCGAATAAGAAAACGGTCACTAGGCCATGTTTGGCCTCCGGTGGCCCTCCACGGGCCCCGGGTCCGCCAGAGAGCGTTTCGGGACGAGAAGCCGGCCCTCCAAGGAAGGATGCCCGGCCTCCTGGGGGCCCAGGCATGAGAAGATCAGGGGAGCGCCAGAGCTGTCTGGGCAGGCTACCTCAGAGGCGGAGGAGGAGGGGGAGGAGGAGGATGAGGAGGAGGAGGAGGAGGAGGAGGAGGAGGAGGAGCAGGAGCAGGAGCAGGAGGAGCAGGAAGAGCAGGAGGAGCAGGAGGAGGAGGGAATGGGTGAAGGAGCAGGAGGAGGAAGAGGAGGAGGAGGAGGAGGAGGAGGAGGAGGAGGAGGGAGAGGAGGAGCAGGAGGCGGACTCCCGCGCCGAGGGCACGTCTGCGCGGGCTGTCCCTGTCGAGCGGGGCGGCAGGTTGCTGCGCGGCATGCCGCTGCAGTCGTCAGTGCCCTTTTCCGGGGGGGGGGCTCGAGGTGTGCAGAGGTGAGCAACCACGTGCAGGGGGGGGGGGTCAGGCTGGGGGGGGGGGGTGTGGGGGCCCCTCTTAGAAGCACCCCTGCTTCTTAAAAGGCGCGGGTCTTTAGATGTTGGGCCAGCGCCTTCTAAGAAGCAGCCTCCTCCTAAGGAGCCTCCCCCCCTCCGCGCCGCCAAGGTTTCGTTGCATCTCCTGTGGGCCTCGTCTGTCCCCAGAATTGGTGTGTTGTTCCCAACCATCCTGTGGTGCTGGGTCTTCGTTTTGAAGAGACAACGCCCCACGTTCTCCTCCTTCCTTCCTCCTCCCCCTCCTCCTCCCTCCTCCCATCATCATCATCATCATCATCATCATCATCATCATCATCATCATCATCATCAGCAGCAGCAGCAGCAGCAGCAGCAGCAGCATCATCAGCATCATCAGCATCATCAGCATCATCAGCATCATCAGCATCATCAGCATCATCGGCATCGGCATCGGCATCGTCATCGTCATCACCATCACCATCACCATCACCATCACCATCACCATCATCTGCATCATCATCACCAGCATCATCATCACCATCACCATCATCAGCATCAGCATCAGCATCATCATCATCGTCAACACCAACAACATCATCGTCATCACCCGTTTCGGCACACCCTTCACACGTTCAGGGGTTCAATGGGGAACCCTACCGAAGGCCCAAATGCCAGCGTTCGCATGCGCCCACCGCACCCATTTTGGCACACCCCTTCAAACGCGTCGTGGCCCCACAGGGAGCCCTACCGAAGGCCCAAATGCCTGCGTTCGAATACGCCCACCCACCGATTTTGGAACACCCCTCTCACGCTTCGTGGCCCCATGGGGAGCCCTACCGAACGCCCAAATGCCTGCTTTCGCATGCTCCCACCGCACCCATTTTGGCACACCCCTCACACGCTTCGTTTCCCCTCCGACCCACCGTCCCGCTCAGCTCGCCCGATGCCTCCTTGGGATTGTCGCCCTTCGGGAGATGGGTGACCTTGCCCTCCCCCTAGGGCGTCTTCAGCAACGCGGGGGATTGCTCTGAGGCCCGGGCCGGCTTTGCCGCTCGCTGCCATGCCAAGGGCGGGCCCTTCGCGGGGCGCCGCGATCGCGCGCTCGGAGTGTTCCCGCCGACGGCCTGCTGGACTTCGGCGCCGCAGTCGAGAGCTCCTCGAGGCCACCGTCCGATTTGTGAGGTGGGCGCCGCTCCGCAGGGTTGGAGCGAGGCGGACGCTGACGACCGTGTCTTCAGCGACCGCCGTCAGCCGATCTTGCGCCCTGGCCCCCTCGGCGACCCCAGCATCCGCCAGGTATGCCATGTCCTCGAGCGCGCCGGAGTCGCCTCCGCGCCCGTGGGCCCCAGGCCGCAGGTCCGCGAGGATCCCCGCGCTGGCCCGGCCGCCACCGGCTGCTCTTCTCAGCGGGCCACGGGAGCGCCGGCGGCCAGGTTGAGCTTCAGCCGACCCCCCTCTTCCGCCTCGTATAGGGGGCCGCATGCGAACCCTACCCCTACCCCCCACGATTTCTGAGGGGGGGGTAGGGGGAGGGTTCGCATGTGGTCTCCTGTCATAGCCGGAGGCCCCCGTCAGTTCCGCCGCCCCCCTCTGCTGCCCCATCTGCCCAGGAAGGCGCGGGTCCCAGACAGCGCGGCCTGCGGGCCCCGCCCCGACGCGGGGGCACCGGCGCCGGCGACGCGGGCGCCGACGGCCTCGGTGGCAGCGCGGCGGAGGCCATCCCGTCGCGGACCTCCGCCGCCTGCTCCCGCGCGGCGCCCGCGGGCCTGCCGCGTGCGCGCGCCGATCCATCTCCAGGGCGACCTCGCGACGCTCTCCTCCGTGGTGGCCCTCTGCCAGCTGACGGCCCTGGCCTCGGGTGCGCGCCCGGGCCTTCTTCCCTTCCCCCCGGCGAGGGTTTTCTGTGCGCGCGTTGCGGCGTTTCTTCGCGGAAGGCTGCAATTGTTGCGTCCGCCCCCGATGCCGCTCTCGCCCCGCCCAACATCGACGAGCTCCTCCTCGACGGACTCGGGGAGCTGGCCCGCGCAACCCGGAGTGGTGGTTCCTCCCGTGGGGCCTCTCCCGGGGCGGCGCCGCTGGGAGGGCGTCGAGCTCGGCGAAGTGCGCGAGGCCAGCCCCGAGATCCAGGCGTTCTTCCCGCAGCGCTTTGTCACCATGGGGGGCGCTCGGCCGCCCCCGCCCGCCCATCGCAGCCACCCTGCGGGCCTGCGCCGGGGCCCCCTGCCGGGCAGCCCCCCGGCCGCGCGGGGACCGCCCGCGCGCCCAGAGGGCGCGGCCCCGGGCAGCGTGGCCGGCCCTCCACCCTTATGATTCGGAGGTGGACAGTGCCCCCAGCAGTGACACGTCGATTAGTGAATTGGCCGTTTTCGGTTCTCGAGAGGGCGCCGCGGCCGTTATTTTCCAGGCTTGCGTCCGCCAGGTTTGGGCCTCAGGTCGTTTTCACTAAACCACGTTTTACTAAAGGGAGGTCTGTCCACCCCCGAATGATGCTCCAACCTACTTCAGCCTGGACCACCAGAAAGAGTTTCGAGCACCCAAAGAGTACCGAAACTGGAGGGGGTTCCGCGTGTCGGGCCCTGGGAGACACTCGTCCGGCACTGTTTCGACACTCTGTCGACACTTTTCAGGGTGCTCGAAATTCTTTCCGGGCTGTGGGTTTTAAGTACGATGGGAACAACACAACTCCATCCGTCGGCCTACCCTTGGCCGGTTTCGCGGTCACTCCCACCGCTGAGTTCCCCCAGCCGGGCCCGGCGCTCGCTGCGGCTGGCCCTGCAGAGCAGGGGCGTCGACGGGCGGAGCTCTCCAGCGCTCCCTTCTCGGGCGCCGCCGCGCGACTTCCGCCGACCCCCGCCCCCGGACCTCCTCCGCTGCCTCCCCAGAGGCCCGAGGATCTGAGTTTTTGAATCTGGAGGTTTTTCCTAGATTTCGGCCTCTGGGGCCAGTTCTCGGGCCCGGGGGCCAGCAAACATGGATCCTGGACGAAAAAATAACTCCTGGGGCAGGGGTCGGGACCTCTGGGGCCGCGGAGAGACAAAATCGGATCGGCGGATGTCTGGGTCTGGTCTCGCGCCAGTGGCTCCAGGGGTCGCCCGGCCGGGCGCGACCCAGCCTCGGGGCTGCCGGCGTTTTATTAGCATTCCGCCGAGCCTCCTCTCGCCTCGTCAAGCGTGTTGACGACGTGTGGAGTGTCCTGGGGGCTGCGTGCTTCTGGGGGGGCCTTTCGCCCGCGCCGCGCCGCGCGGGGAACTCTTCCTGCGCGGCGATCCCAGCCTGGTGGGGTTCCGCTGCCTGGCGGCGTTCGCTGACTCTTTCGACCGCGGGCTGCTCCAGGGCTGGCGCCGCAAGGGCCGCGAAGGGAATCGCTCCCTTGATTCGGAACTCATGGGCGCCTGGGCTTGCAGGTCCCTCCTGTGGGGGGCTGCTGGGCGGCCCAGCGCTCGGGGGCGCCGCGGGAGCAGCTCGTGCTCCCGCGGACCGCTCGCGCTCCACGGCCCCCTTCGCGCGTCCCGTCCGCCGTCTGGAGGCCCGCCCTTCAGCCCGCGCGGGACTGGCACCGCCGCTCATCCGTGGGCCTGTGGCCGCCACTTGGCCCCCTGCCCCCGCCTTCCTCGCCGCCTCCACTCCTGGTCCTGGGTGGCTCGCCTGGGGTCGCCCTGGCATCTAGTTCTGAGGTTCGTCCAGCCGGCGCGCCTGCGCCACTCCGCCCCCCCGCGCCAGGTCCTGCTCCGGCCTGTTCCCACGCCGCGCCTGCTGGCCGCCCTGACGACGTCGAGCCTCCGCGCACCCCGCCTCGATCCCCCTCGCCTGGCGTCGCTTCTGGCTCCGCCGGCAAATCCGACGACGCTCATGGTTCACCGTCTCCGCGCCAACAAAATCATTCCCCAGTGTGCGCGCGACGCTCCTGCAGACCGCTTCGTTGCGGTCGAGTGGCGCATGTGGGCGCAATGCCAATCTGGAGGCGGGCCGGACATCGCCGGCGCCGTGTGTCCATCGCCCAGCGCATGCTCGGCTGCGGAACTCGAGGCTTTTTTCGCCCCCCTCGACCTTTCCACTCTGGGCGGCGCCGCTTCCCCGCGTGGCCCCCAGGCGGAGGGCGCGGTTCCCGGCGAGGGCGGCCCTGCCATGAGGCAGCGGCCCGCGTTTCGCCTTTTCCACGAGTGCTCACAGAGGCGTCGGTGGGGGCTGCCGTTGCCCCTCTTCCGCGCGGTGGGTTTCGGCGCGCCCTGCCTATGTGTCGGCCCCAGCTGGTGGGCTGCTTCGCACTCGGTGCTCCCGCCCCCCCATTCCCCGCAGGGCGTGCAGCCGCGCGGCTCCCTGCCCCCCCGCTGTGGTAGGCCATCGGGCTGGTCCTGCCAGGCTTCCCCCTGGGCCCCTCCCGCTGCCCCTGTCCTCGCCTGGCGGGCCCCTGCGCCCGCGGGGCCGTCTGGGGCGTCAAGGTGAAGTGAGCGGGCTCTTCCCTTTGTTTTTTGGGGGGGGAGGTCCTCTGCCTTTCCTTCCGGTTCCAGGCCTCGCCTTCGCCGCGGCCAGCGCCGCCCGAGTGGCGCGCCCGCGCGCGCCGCCGCCACCCTCCTGGGCCCCGCTTGGCGCCTGCCCCTCCGTTGCCTTTCGCGCCCCCGCCCATGGGGCGGCGGGCCCTCCTCGCCCTTTCCTGGCTGGGGCTGGCCGCCGCGCCCCAGTGCTGCAGCTGCGGCGCCAGGCCTCCTCGCCGCTCTCCCACGGGGTCGCCTCCGCCCCCGCTTGTCCGCTTGCTGCCGGGCCCTCCCCGTGGGGGGGGCCGGCCCCGGCCGCTCCATGCAGGGGCTGGCTTCTCGGCCGCCGCCGATTTCAGCGCGCCGCCGGGCCCTGGCGGCTTTCGCGGCCACTCTGCCTGCGGCTTTTGCGATCCGATGCCTGCTCCAGCTCTCCCCGTCGGTCCTTGGCTCCCCTTGTCGTTCCGCCCTCCATGCTCGCTCTTCCTGCATTCCGGTCCCGATTGGCCTGTGGCGCTTTCCGCCGTAGTCTCGCCCGCCCGCCGCCGCCGGCGTTGCGGCCGTGGCCGCGGCCGCCGCGGAGGCCTGCGCTGCCGCTGGCGCCGTGGACGCCGGGGCGCCGCTGGGGGCGCCCAGGGCGCCGCGGCGGCGGCGGCTGCGGCGGCGGCGGTGGTGCTGGTGGTGCTGGTGGTGCTGGTGGTGCTGGTGGTAGTGGTGGTGGTGGTGGTGGTGGTGGTGTGGAGGAGGAGGAGGAGGAGGAGGAGGAGGAGGAGGAGGAGGAGGAGGAGGAGGAGGAAGAGGAGGAAGAGGAGGAAGAGGAGGAAAGGAGGAGGAGGAGGAAAAGGAAACGAGGAGGAGGAGGAGGAGGAGGGAGCGGGGCCTTCTGGGGGCGGGTAGGGGGGCTGTCTGTCCTCTTCTTGCTTTTTGGGCCTTCTGGGGGGCTTCCTGGGGCCCTCTTGGGCCATCTCGGGCTCTCTGTGGCCTTCGGGGCGTTCTTGGGCCGTCTGGCGCCGTCGGAGGCCGTCTTTGGGTTTCTCGTGTCTCCGGCTCCAATGTCTCTGGCTCGTTGGTCATCTCTTCGGGTCCGGCCCCCTCTGTCTCTGGCTCCGACCAGTGCCGCAAGAGTCTCGCGTGCTCCTTCGCGCAGCCACGCGCGACACCAACCTCGACCCATGAGTGACATGCCTACCGCCCGTATTTCTGCTTACACGCTGGCGCCCCAGCGCCAGTCGGCTGCGCCCACGCAGGTGCTCCATGCGGGACTGGGCTGTGCCTGGGCCTCGGGCTCTCCCTCGCCGTCTTGGGGGGGCCCTCCCGGGGTCTGTCTGGGCCCTCTTGGGCGGGAGCCCGTAGAGCACGGGAGCACCATAGACCATAGGTGTGTCAAAGATTGTGGCCTCTTGGGCCGTCTCCGAGGCCCGCCCATTGGGGATCATCTTGGATGCCTCTTGGGTCGTCTGCGGGGTCCTTTTGGGCTGTCCCTCGGCGACCTTGAGCCGTTTTGGAGCCATCTAGGGCCGTTTTGGAGCACTCGTGGACCAACGTGCACCTTCTCGGGACCTTATTGGGCAATATTGGAGGTTACCTGCCTTCTACCGTCTTGGGCCGTCTGAGGCTGCCTTGGAAGCCGCCTTCGGCCATCGAGGCCGCCTGGAAGCAGATTTCCAGGCATGACGGTGGGCCAGCCGGATGGGCCGAAGACCACCGGGAACGTTTTGGAATGGTCGAACAGAGGTATCATTGGCTGCGCGGATCCACTGGCCTTCGGGCCCACCCCGCCCGCGTGCTTGGGTTGTGGTCAAGAGTCCTCTTGGATACTTCTTGGGGCCCCTTCTTTCCCTGGGGGCTTCCCACGGGGGCTTCTTGGGGGCCTCCTGGGGGGCACCTTTGGCCGCGTACCCGAGGCAGGAGGCGTTCGATTGGGGAGAACGGGAGGCCTTCCATGGATGAACAACACACCCCGACTACCAGACCCGTTGTTTCCCCTACCTAGGCTCTGCCTAGAAGGGCTCTTACTCTGTTAGCTCAAAGGGGCCGGGCAGTGCTACACGCCCCGGGCGGTTCCCCCAGTCCCCGCCCCGCGGTTCCCCCAGTCCCCTGGGAGCTTTAGCCTTAGTTTTAGCTTTAGCTTAGCTTTAGCTTTAGCTTTAGCGTTAGCTTTAGCTTAGCTTTAGCTTAGTGTTAGCTTAGCTTTAGCTTAGCTTTAGTTTAGCTGTAGCTTAGCTTCAGCTTATTGTTAGCTTAACTTTAGCTTCGCTTTAGCTTAGCGTTAGCTTAGCTTCAGCTTAGCTTTAGCTTAGCTTTAGCTTAGCTTAAGCTTAGTGTTAGATTAGCCTTAGCTTAGCTTTAGCTTAGCTTTAGCTTAGGTGTTTCTTAGCTTTAGCTTAGCTTTAGCTTAGCTTCAGCTTAGTGTTAGTTTAGATTTAGCTTAGCTTTAGCTTAGCTTCAGCTTAGCTTCAGCTTAGTGTTAGCTTAGCTTTAGCTTAGTGGTAGCTTAGCTTTAGCTTAGCTTTAGCTTAGCTTTAGCTTAGCGTTAGCTTAGCTTCAGCTTAGCTTCAGTTTAGCTTTAGCTTAGCTTTAGCTTAGCCTTAGCTTTGCTTTAGCTTAGCTTAGCTTTAGCTTAGCTTTAGCTTAGCTTTAGCTTAGCCTTAGCTTAGCCTTAGCTTAGCTTTAGCTTAGCTTTAGCTAAGCTTCAGCTTAGCTTCAGCTTAGCTTTAGCTTAGCTTTAGCTTAGCTTTAGCTTAGCTTTAGCTTAGCTTTAGCTTATCGTTAGCTTTAGCTTTAGCTTAGCTTTAGCTTAGCTTTATCTTATCTTAGCTTAGCTTTAGCTTAGCTTTAGCCAAGCTTCAGCTTCGCTTCAGCTTAGTGTTAGGTTAACCTTAGCTTAGCTTTAGCTTAGCTTTAGCTTAGCTTCAGCTTAGCTTCAGCTTAGCTTTACATTAGCTTTAGCTTAGCTTTAGCTTAGCTTTAGCTTACCTTTACTGGTACTACTAATGCTGCTTTCCTAGGGGCTCCAACTCCTAGGTAGGGTCGCACTGGGATAATTCAGGTTGGCTCTCGTGCCCTCTAAACCAGAGAATCAGGAGCCCCGCTGAAGGCCCAAATGCCAGCGTTCGCATGCGCCCACCGCATTCATTTTGGAACACCTCTCACACGCTTCGTGGCTGCATAGGGAGTCCCACCGAAGGCTCAAATGCCAGCGTTCGCATGCGCCCACCGCACCCATTTTGACACACTCCTTCACTTCGTGGCCCCATAGGGAGCCCAAGGCCCAAATGCCAGCGTTCGCATGCGCCCTCCGCACTCATTGTGACACAGCACTCACACGTTCCGTGGCCCTACAGGGAGCCCTACCGAAGGTTCAAATGCCAGCGTTCGCATGCCCCCACCGCACTCATTTTGACGCAGGATTCGCCCGTTTCGTGGCCCCACAGGGAGCCCTCCCGAAGGTTCAAATGCCAGCGTTCGCATGCGCCCACCGCATCCATTTTGGCACACCCCTTCACGCGCTTCGTGGCCCCATCAGGAGCCCCACCGAAATCCCAAATGCCAGCGCTCGCATTCGCCCACCGCACCCATTTGGCACAACCCTCACGCGTTTGGCCACACAGGCAGCCCTACCGAAAACCCAAACGCCAGCGTTCGCATGAGCCCACCGCGCCCATTTTGGCACACCGCTCACACGGTTCGTTTCCCCACAGAGAGCCCTACCGAAGGCCCAATGCGTTCGCATGCGCCCACCGCGCCCACCCATTTTGGCACGCCCCTCAAATTTTTCGTGGCCCCAAGCCCCACCGAATGCGGTACACACAACCGCTGTACCCACATTTGCACATGGTTGGCTTCTTCGCTAGGCTAATTTTTGCACCCGACACGGGCTCGACGCGGACTCGATGCGGATTCGGCGTGGATTCGAAGCGGACTCGGCACGGATTCGACGCAGACAGACAAGGTCCTTCAAGGATGCACAGTAACAGATGTGCTCTGTGGCTGTGGCTCGGGGGGGCCCAACACGGTGTTGTGAACACCGCGAGGTGAGTCAGCGGAGATTCGGGGTCTTCGGGGGGTTCGATGTTCGAGGTGTTCGAACGTTTTCGTCAGTTGTTGGCGGTTTTCCGGCCTCGGGGTGAGCTCCAGCAGCTGCGCCTCGCCGAGAGCTTTTTGGGGGTGCACAGATCGTCCCGAACGGCCGCCGGAGACCCGAGTTAAGGTTTGGGAACCAAATGTTCAAAGGAGGGTCGGTGAGGTGAGTCATTGAGAATTGGGGGGCGCCGCACAGCTGTGGGATTCGGGTCGATGTCCGAGGATGTCTCGGGCGACGGAACTCCGGGGCCCCAGGGCCACGCGGTGACGGACCGCCCAGGGAGTTCTCCTGGGACTTCGAGGTCTCCACGCGGGGGAGGGCCAGCACCTGACAGACCAGGACGCAGCTCCTGGCAGGTGGAATGCAGAAGCGGAGCTGGTATATCCCTGGTCGAATACTGGCCCGATCTGGCTGAGTCCCGTGTAGCCCGGCGAAGTGCCGCGCAGTCTTGCTTCATCCGGTTCAGGCCCGGGGGTACGTCATCCGGCCTGATTTGGTTGAGTGGCGCCTTGAACTGGCCTCGTGGACAATCATCGTTCTTGCGAAGACCTCCCAGGAGTTGCCTCTCCTGAGATCCGGTCGGACCGAGCTATAAGATCGAGGTCGCTCCGGGGAGGGTACCCTCGTGCTCGTCGCGTCTGTGGGATGCTCTCGTGCACCCCGGGGAGGGCTCCCGTGGACGTTCCGCCTGGCTTTTGGCCGACGGGGGGCCTCCTGTTCTTGGGGTGGTGCTCTTTTCTGGCCTGGGTCCGACGGTGTACGGCCGAGTCTCGTCGGCCAGCGGGCAGGGAGGGATTGGAGGGGGAGGGAGGAGGAGGAGGAGGAGGAGGAGAAGGACAAGGCGGAGGGGCAAAAAGAGGGGGGCGAGGAGGGCGAGGACGTTCCGCCACCACCAGGGGGCGAGCCCCGAGGTGGCGGCCCGATGTCCAGCCTGGCGTGGACGACGGGGAGCGCTCCCAGCGGCTGGGCGGCCTCTGGCGGCAAGTCAGCAGAACCCTCGAAGAGGCCAGTGCTGAGATGCTGCTGCGGAAGGCTCTCGGGCGCCAGACCAGCAGCCCCGACCACCAGCGCGACGATCACCACGACCACCACCAGCACGACCACCACGACCACCATCCACACTTAACACGAGCACCAGCACCGGGACCGCCACGACCACCCTGCGGCGAGACATGGATACCTTCATGACCACCACTTCAACGACGCATCCACTTCCACGACCACCACCATGGCCACCGCTTGCACGACAACCGACTCGACCACTGCGACGAGACAGGGTCGCGAGTCGCCATCACGACGGCCACAACCGCCGACACAACGGTCGCACCCGCCTCGACGCAACGACCGCCCCCCGCCGCCCTCCAGCCTTCCTTCCGTCCGTCTTCCCTTGCCACCTTTGCTTGCAGCTTTTGCTCCGTCATTTAACAATATTGATTGATGAATTCACGACTTGATGGATCGTTTGATGACCGACCCACGTGACGAATTAACATGCGTTTCTGTAAGACATCGGGAACGCAGCCTGGCCAGGACATTTTGTGTCACGTGCGCCATCACAATGAGAGATGTGCGCTAAGGGGGCCACTTGGCCTGGCCTCATAAAAGCCAGGCCCGCGCGGTGCTTGATGCAGGAACTTGGACCATAACCCCATATGCCCAGGGGTCTCTCTATGTGATGGGGGCGGGGGCCCAGTCAGGCGTCTCCATACAGGAGGAGGGGGGGGAGGGAAGAGGACTGGTAAAGAGGAAGAGCAGCAATGACGGAATGGAGCGTAAACGACGACGAAGTTACATCAAAGAAGAAATATATAGTTGTTTGCCCGAATCGCGCGAACAATTGGCCACCCTCCCGCCCGCCCGCCACCGCCAAATTGACACCCGAAGATAAGAAATGAACGACGTCTGTAGAGGTTGACCGCCGTGTGTGCTTGGCACGGTACGGCGTTATCACGCCAGTTTCGCACGAATGCCGCCATTGCGGCCATGGCAACCCACCCCCTCACACGAAAAAGCACATTCATTCCGTAGGAAACAGCAATGTGTTGGCAATCACCGAAGCTAGCGTGTTGGCATTACGTTGGGACCCAAGCGAGCGACAAAAGCAAACAACTGGACGGGGAAAGTTGAATAAACCAAAACAGCTTGAAGGACACCGCGGAACGATCCGCGGTAATTTGACAAAGTGTATGGCCAATCGCATACGGAAGGACGGCCCGCCTTATGAGAGCTCAGCTCCACAAAACATTTTCACCAACTACAAACCGGAACGCCACTCAAAGCGAATGTGGCATGCCAAGACTCTAATTGATGATGCTCGGTGACAGTTGAACGTGGAACTGGCAGAACATGCATTCAAATTTTCGGCAGTGGTGGATACCTGCGCTGAAGATGTAAAAGAACCAGGCCGAGGCCCCAACGTTGAAGCCGATGGCCAACTGCATCCACCACTTGACGATGAGGACCTGCACCCCGTCTGGCCGTCACAGAGTAGAGTTTGCCGTCAGTGCTAATTTCATTCAAGAGGTAGCGCATGCGACATTGGAATGTGTGGCACAACCAAATGACATACAACAAATTGAACGGTCACCAAACTCGCGGTGAAAGCTATCTTTGGGCAGTGAGGTCCTACCCGCAGGGCGGACCCTCTCCCCGTTCTCCAGTGCCACTACCCCGCGGGACCGATTGGAGGGAGGATGACGGGTCGAAGAGGAGAAATGATGGAGAAAAGGGGGCTTGAAGGATGGAGGAAGGACTGGGAACAGGGAGTGGGAGGACGGATGGGAAGGATGGGCTGGGGGAAGAGGTTGAGGATGAAAAGGGATTGGTTCTTTGTCGTCCTCCTCGTGGCTACGAGACGACGAAATTGACGACGACCACGCAAACGGCGACGGCGACGACGAGACGAAGACCCTCCTCCTTCTCCTCCGCAGGAGTGTCCACATGCGCACCTTGCACATGCTGGACAGCACTGTCGCCGGCTGGCACGTTTAGCTCGCCAATGTTCCCTCTTGCAAGCAACAGGGGGCGGCGGATCGAAGACGCCAGCGGCCGTTGTGGAAACCCTTGGGGTGGGAACGCGCCAGAGAAGTGATGGAGCGAGGGAGGGAGGGAGGGATAGAAAGAATGAGACATGGAAGAGTAGGAGGACAAGGAGATATATCAATGAACGCCCCCGTGCTTGGAGCAGCCGCAGCACTGGTGACCGCTGCTGCTGTGGTTCAAAGTTGGAACTGCGGAAGCGCCCCCCACCACCACCAGATCTGCAGTGAAAACAAATCGGGTCTTCCTACCATGCGACCTCCTCTGGAGCTTGCAGGAGAGATTTGGAGGAGGAAAATGATGTCTCTGCGCACCCCCTTGCAGACTCCATAAGGTTTCCCGGTGGCATTTGAAGGGTCTTATCGTGCCTCCTTGGGTTTCTTGGTGGCCTTCTTGGCTGTCGTGGGGCCTTCTTTGGGCGCTTCCGGGCCGTGTTGGAGGTATGCGGTGCTGTTTGTTTGCCCTATTGTTGTCGTTTTGTTTGTTGCGTCATGGGGCCCTATTGGCTAGTCTTGGGCGCCCCTCTGGGGGTTGCCGAGGCCTTCATATAAGAATCTCTCAGAGGCCTACGGAGCCATCGAGCCCCGAGGGCGAGGACGCGGAGATTGATGTCACACATTCGCTAGGCTTGCGTTTGCAATCGGCCGTGGCAGCGTCACCAATGCCAGGACAGGGCCCCAGAGAGCCTTTGAGAGGGCCCCTCGGGAGTTCCGAGATGCCACCCACGGTGCTCCAAGCCGACGGGGCGAGATGGTTCCAGAAGAAGCCCAAGTCTTCTCAAGGTCGCCCAAGAGGGGCTGGCCTGCGCCACGTGTGCCACTGCACGGTCGGGCCGTCTCGTGTCGACGCGGCGGCGACCCCGCCTCGGGCGTTCAAGGCTGAACGCCGCGAGTGGCTTAGAATTGGCCACTCTGGAATGGCTCGGCGATCGAAGAGCCGCCGGCTCTTCAAGGTTGAACGGTCCACGCGGCGTCGGAAACCAACGCCAACGTCGCGATGACACGAACCCACCGTATGTCCAGACGGGGGGCATCAGCGCCAGTACTCGCCCTCTCTACGGACACCCCTCCAATCCCCACGGGCTACCAACCATCCCGACCCGAATCGTTCACAAAGCATCCACACTCCTGCGCTGCTCCATTCCTCCCCTGGGTGCGTTCTCTGAAGGGCTGAGATCGTAGGGGCGTGTTTTTTTTTCCAGCCCGGTGCACTAATTGTTGCGAAGCCGCTCTGGACCCCCAAAAGCTTTCAGAGGACCCTGAGACAACAGAAAAGCTTCGAGATGCTCCCAGGATGGCCCCAGGCGGCCCCAACGGGGGACTTGGAGCCACGGCCAGTCTTGGGAGAGCCCCCGCCGCCCTTGGAGGGATCCCACGTGGCCCAGAAGGGGCAGGCAAACAGCGGGGCGGACGAGGGAGTGGGGAAGAAGGGTGAGGGCGAGAAGGAGGAGGAGGAGCAGGATGAGGAGGAGGAGGAGGAGGATGAGGAGGAGGAGGAGGGGGAGGAGGAGGAGGAGGAGGAGGAGGAGGCGGCGCAGGGGCAGAAGGAGAAGCGGATGCAGGAAATGGGGAGCAGAAGGAGGGGGAATCACGTGAGGATAAGGAAACAGAGAGGAATAATGATCAGCAGGAGGAGCAGGTGCACCAAGATGGAAAAAAGAGGGTGGATAATGAAGAGGAGAGCAAGGAGTATACACACGTGTTTGGAAGAGGAAAAGAGGAATGCTGAAACGCAGGGAATGGAGAAGGAATGAGGAGGAGGAGGAGGAGGAGGAGGAGGAGGAGGAGGAGGAAGGGGAGGAGATCGCAGGAGAACGAATGAGGCTGCGGAGAAGAAGGACAAACACAAAGAGGAGGGAGGAAACGCATGTGCGTTGCAGTGCCCACGGATTTGATTCGGGGAGGGAGAGGAATATGTGTAGGACGGGGTTCACGAGGATCGGGAACAGGAGGGAAAAGAGAAGGAGAAAACGGGGAGGGGAGAAGACAGCTGAGCGATTGAAGATAACGGGCTCGTCTTCGGCCACATTTGCGCGTAAGCTGCCCGCGCAGGGTCGCGCGTTTGCGCCGCGTAAGCCGCGGCTCGAGGTCGTTGTGGCATCTCGCCGCGTAAGACCCGTTCCTTTTCGTCGCTAAGATTAGGACGACGAGAGAACAATGAATAATGATGCAGGGGTGTCGAGGATGACAGGGCGAGAGGACAAGCTTGTGTTTCTTATACATCCCTGTGCCCACCGGGTTCAGCTTGCTGGCTTGTTGATTATGTGCGTTCTTTGTTCAGGGTAGGTTGCCACATGTAGTGTTGGTAAGTGCTCCCGGGTATGTAGGTATGTTTACTTGGCGTCTTATCAACGAACATGTCCATGAAGGTATTCCGCCTCAGTATACTGAACATTGCGACGCGCTGCTCTTCAAATCGATTGTGATCGTCATAAGAGTGTCCGTCGATGTCATTGTTGTTAATCTTCGATGCGTGTGGTGCATACCATCGCCACCAGCATCGCCGTTATCGCGTGCCTGTTTGGATATGTAGTCTTAGCTGTATGAGTTTGCATGTGTGCTAAATACTGACATTCAGAATGCACGCACACGTGCTTAGACCACAACGTGCCCAACGATGGCCCCTGCCCGATGAGCCTCCCAGTTGCGACAGGGGCGCCGTGGTGAGGGCCTCGAGGCAAACCCAGTGCGGGCCAGGGGCTCCCCGAACCGATCCAAGGCAGCCGATCTTCGTCGGGCTCGCGAGCGGCACCTCCCGCGCGTTACCTTGCGCCGCCCAGAACGCGGACGACCGCGATCTCTCCAGTGCGGAAGTGTTTGCTCCTCCCCCGCGTTCGGCCTCCGGGAGTCTCTGGAGCCTGGGACCGTCGAGCAAACGATTCTGGGTGACACGGCGGCCCTCCGGGGGAGGTGGCCGGGACCTGAGTGGGTCTCCGCTCCTCGAAGCAGAGAGCGACAGAGTAGTTGTTCTGTCATATCGCCGATCGGCGCCGACCCCTGCCCCCTCCTCCTTCAGACCAGACCGTGGCTGCTTTTGGAGGCTGCTTTCGCGACTCGTCGGGGCCCCCCTTCTCCCCCCAGTCTGCTTGCGCGACTGGTCAAAGCAGGTCGACTAGGCACCGGCCCAGACCCAGACCCCCCCTCACCCTTTGGCCAGATGTCGACACCCTTTTTTTCCATAAGTATGTGTATATCTGTGTTTGTATGTATGTATGTAATGTAAGGTAAGGTAAGGTAAGGTGAGGTGAGGTGAGGTGAGGTGAGGTCATGGGCTGTAATGGAATGGTATGTTATGGTATGTTATGGTATGGTATGGTATGACATGCTATGATATGATATGTTATGTTATGATATGATATGTTATGTTATGTTATGTTATGTTATGCGATGTCATGTCATGTATGTACGTGTGTATGTGTGTATGCATGTAGGTATGTCTGTCTGTCTGTCTGTCTGTCTGTCTGTCTGTCTGTCTGTCTGTCTGTCTGTCTGTCTGTCTGTCTGTCTGTATGTATGTATGTATGTATGTATGTATGTATGTGTGTGTATATATATATATATATATATATATCCGTGCACGACGCCCGGAGGCCGAGGGCGGCTGCCCCGAGGGGGCGCCGAGGGCGGCTGCCCCGAGAGGGCATGGGAGTACCAGGGCTCATTTCCCTTTTGTTTTACAGGGTTTCCGCGTCCTGGGCCTCGGAGGCCGCCGCCTCCGACCCCTTGTGGGAGGACGGGGCGGCCGGGGAGGTCCAACACAGTCCAGGAGGGCCTCCAGAGGCTCCCAAGACGGCCCAAGCGGGCCCCGAGTCGCCGATAGACCGCTCCAGGACGCCCAAGATAAACCCAAGACGGCCCGAGAGGCCCCCCAAGGCACTCCACGACGCTTCAAGACGCCTCTCCAGAGCGCTTGAAGAGGCCGAAATCGTCAATTTTACTGCGGTTTTCGAACGATTTTGGCCTTCCAGCCTTCTCGGCTGTTCGACATTCCAAGACGGCTCAATAGGCCCCCAAGAGCGCCCCAAGACGGCCCCAGAGTCGCCCGAGACAGCCCAACAGAGCCCCAAGACGGCCCCAAGATGCGCCCAAGGGGACCACGACTCCAAAATTCGACCCTCCCGCTTGAAGAGTGCCCCAGGAGGCCCCAAGGAGCCCCCAAGAGGCCCCAGGAGGCCCCCAAGAGGCCCCCAGGAGGCCCCCAAGAGGCACCCAGGAGGCCCAAACGATGCCTAAAGAGGCCACAAAACAGCCCCGAGGAGGCCCCACAACGGTCCCAAAACGGCTACCGAGAAGCTGCGAAACTGCCTTCACGACGTCCCCGACGGGCCAACCACGAGATCCAAACCAACACCCATGAGGCCTCTGACCCACCACCCAGGGCACTGTGGCGGGAGCAGTGACAGCACTTGTGCACAGCATGTTCCGGCGGCAGCCTTCCGGAACACGCTGCAGGAGGAGGAGGAGGAAGATCAGGAGGAGAGAGAGCTGGAGTGGGAGGCACCAAAAGCTTCCCGAGGGCCGAAAAGGGGCCCCTAGGAGACGTCCAAGAGGTTTTAAAATAGCCCAAGAGTGCCCTCGATGCGTCAAAACTGCTTCCAGGAGGCCCCCGGGAGGCTTCCGGATTGCCTCAATCTGGCCGCAGGTGGCCTCAAGTCGGGCCTCCACGCAGCCAAGACGGCCAATGACGGCTTCAGATTGCAGAACCGATGCCCCCAAGGGACCCTCAGACGCCCCCCCAAGAGGCACCCAAGAGGTGCCTCCAACAGCCAGTTGACGAAGCATGCGGAACACCCAAGCAGCTCCTCAGATGCCGTCGCGCGCCTGTGCTTGATAGCGTTGTCCAAGATTGTCCAGCTCCCCCCCGGCCTGGGCTAGAACCTGAGCGCGCGCGAAGCGCGCGCGATGGTTCTAGTATATATATATATATATATATATATATGTATGTATGTATATATATATATATATACGTATACGCATATATCATAACAAAAATATCAGTGGAGCAGCAGCGGCGGCGGCGGTAGCAGGACGCAGCGGGGGGAGGTGGAGCGGAAGCTGCTGCCGCCCTGTCGCGCAGGCTCCGAGCTCGGCGGTCGCGACGCACCCGCCGCCGGCTGCGGGGGCGACCCCGTGGGCCCCATGGCGGAGGCCATCCTCGCCGCGCCTCGTCGTCGTCGCCGTCATCGTCCGTCGTCCGTCGTCCTCGTCCGTCGTCCGTCGTCTATCGTCCGTCTTCCGTCGTCGTCGTCGTCGCCGTCGTCGTCGTCGTCGTTGACGGTCGCGAGGAGGGACACATTGCACAGGAATGCGTTTGTTCAGGTCTGGGCGATGACGGCCGTGATCAGCCCTCTCCCCCCCCCCCAGACCACGCCACTTGATCTCGCCCACATGTGCAAATATGGCCCACGGATTCTTCGAGGATTTCCTATAAAGTCTTGTGTGTGCACCCCGCCGTGATGTGACCGGGGGGGGGGGGGCGAACTCCCTCCCCGGGCCCCGACCACGCCCGTGATCTCAGCTGTAGATCTTCAGATGGTAGTTTTCCAACGGGGCATTTCCCGCAGTGCCATTACATGTTCGTAGGGACCCATGAAGAGGGAACTCGGCGAGAGGGCTTACGTAAATAGTGTTGACGAATCTAGGGTTTACACTGGTCCTCCTCCTCATCCTCCTCCTCCTCCTCCTCCTCCTCCTCCTCCTCCTCCTCCTCCTCCCCCTCCTCCGATCACGCCCGTTATCGCAAATAATTAACACGGGCTCCAGCCGAGGAGGAGAACTACCGAATGCCGCTGCCATTCCCGCGTCGCCGCAGCCGCATTTGCCTCGGATTCTTGGTCAGCACGCGGCTCAAAAGAGGCCTGGGAGTCGCGGCATCGGCATCTTTCGTGTGAGGAAAGGGTGCCCATACCGCTACGTTTCGCCCGTGTTCCCTTTTCTGGACCTCCTGGGAGGACCTCGTCGCCACCGCTGTATTCGGTACATTTTGGTTTCCCCGATCGTTTGCTTTCGGCGCAAACATCTATCGGCGGCGAGCGAAGAGGGGAAGTGAGAAGGGGCGGGCCTTCTCAGAAGGTTCGGGAGTCCCCCAGCCTCTGCGAAATGTTCCAGGCCTTCCCCGAAGACAGAAAAAGCCTCTCAGAAGGCGCGAGGGCCAGTGCCCACGGGTTCCCGCGGATGTCTTGGAGCGGCTCTGGCGCCACTAAGTGGCGCCTGCGGCGCCGCTCCTGGCGCGCTCTGCGCACCAGGGAGGGGTGTCCGGCGCCGATCCAAGAGATCCGCGCGGACATTCGACATGTTGTATTTAGGTCTCGTTTGTCCGACACTTGAGCCGTGCCGCCCCCAGAGAAGAGAAGAAGGACGAGGAGGAGGAGGAGGAGGAGGAGGAGGAGGAGGAGGAGGAGGAGAGGAGGAGGAGGAGGAGGAGGAGGAGGAGGAGGAGGGTGGGAGGAGGAGGAGGAGGTGGAGGGGGAGGAGGAGGAGGAGGAGGAGGAGGAGGAGAGGAGGAGGAGGAGGAGGACGAAGGACCAGGAAGAAGAGCAGGAGCAAGGGAGGAGGAGGAGCAGGAGGAGGGAGGAGGAGAGGGAGGGAGGAGGAGGAGGAGGAGGAGGAGGAGGAGGAGGAGGAAGGGGAGGGGGGAGGAGCATGAGGAGCAGGAGGAGGAGGAGGAGGAGGAGGGGAGGAGGAGGAGGAGGAGGAGGAGGGGGAGCTCGCGGCCCCGTCGCCCTCGCCCCCCTTGCAGCCAGGGGCGCTGCAAGAGGGGCCGCTCGCTGGCCTCGGGAGGAGCTCTCGGGCTCCTCGACCCGCTCCCGAGAGTCGTTTCTCGTGGCCCGGGCCGGCCGTGGCCGGGAAGGAGCGTTGGCCCGTGGCATCGTCGGCGTTCCTCGTGGCACAAAGCCGCCGAATTGGGGATATGAGCAGGATGGGCTTGTTTTCCACCACCACCACCACAAGTTGGAAGGGGAGTGGATCCTCCTCCTTCTCCTCCTCCTCCTCCTCTTCGTCCTTCTCCTCCTCCTCCTCCTCCGCCTCCTCCTCCCTCCCCCATCCAACTTATGGTGGTGGTGGTGGAAAACAGGCCCATCATGAGCAGGAGGAGGGAGGACGAGGAGGAGTACTAAAACAACGCGAAGATCGGGACAAAATCGGATCGGGGTAACTCGAAATCTCTGAGAATCGGCGGGCTTGGAGGATGTATTGGGCGCCGCGGCCGCTCCAGAGCGTTCCGGAACGCTCTGAGAGCGCTCCGGAACGCTCTGGAGCGATTTATCCCGATCCTAGCCCTGTTTTAAGGGAGGACGAGGAGGAGTACAGAGAGGAAGAAGGAGACGAAAACGAAACGGCATGAGCATCCGTTTTTGGCGCTCCGCGCGGATCTCTTGGAGCCGCGCCGGGGCCCCCCTGGCGGTGCCTCCGGCGCCGTGGCCTGAAACGTTTGCCTGCTGTTTTGGAGAGCGTTCACTATGGTGGCGCGATGTCTGTACTTTTTGGTTCGCGGCTCCAAGGCGAGGGACAGGGAGCGGGTACAACGTCCGGGGCGCGGTACGATGCAAATTGGCCGCAGTGGCGTATGCACATGCCAGGGACAAGATGTCCCTCATTGAGACGCAAGACAGCGTCGGCAGGTGACCGGCCCAGACAACCCGGCAGGTGGGGAAGCCGATGTCTGTCCTCGCAGAAGAAAAAGCGCAATAAGCACAAACTATTGGCGCTCCGCGTGGATCTCTTGGATCAACGCTGGGGGCCCCCTGGCGGTGCCTCCGGCGCCGCCCCCGGCGCGCTCCGCGCGCCAGGGAGGGGGTCCAGCGCAGATCCAAGAAGTCCGCGCGGAGCGCCAACAGTTTATGTTTATGCCGCTTTTTCTTCCATGTGTTCTTCTTCGTCTTTTTTCCTCTTGCTCATTCCCCAATTCGGTGTTGCCTAAGGGGTGCTTCTTGTAGTGGCCTCCAGCCAGTGCCGCCGATCCGGGGCGCTCCGGATGATGATGATGATGATGATGATGATGATGATGATGATGATGATGATGATGATGATGATGATGATGATGATGATGATGATGATGATGATGATGATGATGATGATGATGATGATGATGATGATGATGATGATGATGATGATGATGATGATGATGATGATGATGATGATGATGATGATGCTGAGGATGAGGATGAGGATGAGGATGATGATGATGATGATGATGATGATGATGATGATGATGATGATGATGATGTTGATGATGGTGATGTGACGATGGTGATGGTGATGGTGATGGAGATGGTGATGATCCCGGCCCCCCCTCCCCACCTCCCCTCCTCTCTCCTGTCCCCCTCCCCCTCTCTCCTGTCCCCCCCCTCTCCTTCTCTCCTTTCCCTCCTCCCTCCCCGCTCTCTCTCCTGTCCCCCACCCCCTCTCTCCTGTCCAACCCCCCTCCCTCTCCCCACCTCTCTCCTGTTCCCCCCCCCTCTCTCCTGTCCCCCCCCCCCCTTCCCTTCCCATCTCTCATTTCCCTTCCCCTCCTCCCTCCTCCGCCTCCTCCTCCCTCTCCTCCTCCTCCTCCTCCTCCTCCTCCTCCATTTCCTCCTCCTCCTCATCCTCGCATTGCCTTGTTTAGCAGGCGCATTGTCTGTGAACGCCTGAATTCCGACTTTTCCTGCCTAAGCGTCGAACTGCGTATGGTTTCGTGCTCGTGGTGCCGTTATGGGGCCTTGGAGCCATCAAGGATCTGGGGCGAAGAATTGCGGGAGCAGTCGGGGCCTTTTTGGTCGCGGATTCAGAACAAGTCGCACTGGTGGATTTCAATCAGAGAACGTTGCTCGTCCTGGAGTGCCCTGCTCGCCACGGCTGGAATGTCCTGTAAAGTATGGTCACACGCACCCCAGGAGAGGTCAGCTGAGTAGCGGACCTCTCCTGGGCCAGGCTTAGGTGTCGTTTTGCTCCCCCACTCTTGGCAGCAGCACTGGCAGCACGATGTGCGCCAGGAGTGAGCGGACACGTGCTGAGTGAGTTGCCTGGCGTGTCTCCTGGCAGCAGTGCTGCTGACACGAGATGGCTGTCGGACGGGGGCGGGCACGCCTGCAGCGAGCCTCACGGCAAGCCTCTTGGCCGCAGCGCTGGCGGCCCGATGATTACGCACCGCAGCGAGCGGGTACCCTTTTCGTTGGGGAGGGGCTCCGCGTCCCTTAAGTGCTTCACAGCTTGCCTCAGGCTTTCCTTATTTCTTCGACAGGAAATCGAAGATTAACCTATGGGAAAAAAGGGCCTCGTTCCTTATTTAGGGTTCCTTAGGGCAACGCCCCGACTGTACGCTCGGGGTGAACCTCCCGACAACAATGCTAGCCAAGCGATGTGCGTTGCTGGCGAGCGGGCGGGCTTGGAGTGGTGTTCCTAGCAGCTGCGCTGCTCGCGCGGTGTGCGCCGCGATCGAGCGGGCACGCAGGGGCAACCTGCAGGAGGCCCACGGGAGGGACACCACCCCAGGGCACCAGAGTTGTGGGAGGTTCGAAAACAAGCAGAAGAGTTTTCCAGGCAAGCCTAGTATAGCAAAAAACAGAGTTGTCGTCTTACTCGTTTTCCTCGCCTAGCCCCTATTCGTCCCCCCTCCCTCCACATTCCTTTCACTCACCCCCTACGGCTCGTCGTCTGCTTGATCTTCATAGTCATCGTCGTCCTCATGATCCGGTTCCCCCGTCTCCTCCTCATTACCGCTGTCTCGCGCAGTCGACCTCGTGTTTAGAGTCATAGACCCAGTCACAGTCGAAGCCGTGGCGTGAGACATCCTGGCCCAAGTCGTTTGGACCCAGGTGCCCAACACCAGATCCGCTGTTGACGTCCATGCGTTCACAAGGATGGTTCTCGAGGCCTTCGCCATTTTGTTCATGTCGCTCGTGGTGTTCACGGGGGGCATTCGCACCGCAACGGGTCTGCTGGCGGGTGTGCCCGCAACCGGGGGGGAAATGCCTCGCGGCGGCAGGGGACAGAGGTGCGCGCCTGCCTTTCACCCGCTGGCAGCTTGCTCACCTTCGTACAGCACTGACACGGGGGCTCTGAAACCACCAGTGATGCAGGTACTGTGACTTTGCAGAATGACGCAACGAGTTCCCAATCCACCAGGAATCCAGATTGGATGGTCGGGGGCAAGTCCGTCGCCTGCTTGGACACGCAGTGCGCGAATGGAGTCTCGACAAGCTTGTTTTCGATCTGCTCTGGTAAAAGCAGCTACAGCGACTGGGCGGTCTCCGAGTTTACGGTGGCTGGCTGTGGAGCCGTCCAGCTTCATTCTTCTGACAGGCAACAGCTGGACTTTGATGGAGGGCTACTCCAATCTGTACCCTGCGACAATGTCGGGAAGCGTGGCGTGCCCGACGACGAACAGCCCGACTCCCAGCCCCACGCCCTACCCGACGCCCTATCCGACGCCCTTCGTAACGCCCTCTCCGACGCCCTATCCGACGCCCTACCCGGCAGCCTTCCCGACGCTACCCGACGGCCTTCCCGACGCCCAGCCCGACGCCGGGCCCGGCGGGGGCCCCAAGATGCCGAAAACGATGAAAGACCTTCGTTCAGAGCGTGACGTACCTACCCCGCTTTCGCTTCCAGGAAAAACCAAGTCATACCACGTGCCTCCTCGTCAAGCGGCCTGACCAGTACAGGCCGTAGTTTGGCATCGCTTGGTATCTCCTGGAAGCGAGGGTGGTCAAAAGCGAGGTAGGTTTGTTTTCCCCCTATTCGTACTGAATGTTTTTTCTACTTTTGGCAGGCTGGGGGCCCGCCTCCTCCCCCACCCTCCGTCGGCAGCAAGTCATGGGAGCCTCGTGTGTCCTCGGGGAATTCCCTCTTCGGGGTGCGCTCGCTTGCGCCAGCGTTTGGCAATCGATGAGCAGGCGCCGATTTGGCGTCGACGAGCGCCGGTTTAGCGCCGATCCAGCGTCGATCCGCGTCGCGCAGCGTCGGGCAGCGTCGATCCGCAAGGGCCAGCAAGATGGCATTGGGGGCTCCTGTTAGTCGCCGCAGCACCATCGAGAGTCAAAGACCCCCTGACCGTGGTAACGCAGTGAAGACGTGGCCTCACTGAGGTCCCCGTCTTTGTATTATATGAAGGATTATATGTATGGGTGGTTTGTTTTGGTACTCCTGCATAGAAGTCTCCCTTTATCCAGAATTTGTTGGGCCTCCTGACTCAGGTCCCCACCTAGAGAGTTATTGGAGCTTCTACAGTAAACCCGCATAGTGAGGATGGGCATCCTCCCCAAGCGTACCCTTGCACTCTCGCCCATTTCGGCCCATCCTCAGCGACTTTCGCTGGCCAGCCTCGTTCGCAAAACGTTAACATCAGCCTCCAAGGCCCCTGCATCCTGACCGCCCATCCTTATGGTACAGGTCGACTGTCATTGCTTATCGCAGCACCCTCCCGGAGGGGCCGCCTGTGGTCGTCGCAGATGGCGGAGTGCTGGCCCCCCCTGCGGCCGCCGCCCCTGCCCCGCCTGGGCGCGCTGCAGGAGACCCCTTCCGCGCCCCCCCCCCCCGAGGCCCCGCCCCCTCCGCGCCCTCCCCCGCGGGGGAAGAGGAGGGGGAGGGGGAGGGGGAGGAGGAGGGGGAGGGGGAGGAGGAGGAGGAGGGGGAGGAGGAGGAAGAGGAGGAGGAGGAGGAGGAGGAGGAGGAGGAAGACGAGGAGGAGGAGGAGTTGGAGGAAAACCACGGGCTGAAGTCGCGGGGGCCGGCCGCCGTCGACGTCGGCCCGCCCCGTGCTACCCGTTGCCGCGCGCCGCGGCGGGCGATCGCCCATCGCCACCTCCGCGGCCGCCCCCGCTGCTGGGCGGCCGCGGGGCCCCCACCCCGCGCCACTGCGCGGGGGGAGGCAGCAGGCAACAGGGTCGCCACCTGCACCCCCTGCCTCCCCCCACCAGCGAGGAGGGGGCGCCGCTGCAGGAAACTCGCCGAGGCGCCACGCCGCGGGTCGGCGGCGAGCCCGCCTGGCACCGCCGCGCCAGGCAGCAGCGTGCGGAAGCGAGGGTGCTGCTGAGGCTGCGCTCTGCTGTACACGTGTTGGTCCAGCATCATTCCGCGCAGCGGCAGCAGCACCGACAGCGGACGCCCAGATGGTCATGCCCAGTGGAGGCAAGACGTGCAATGTGGTCGGCACGAGGAGAAGAGGACGCAGGAAGAGAGGGCCGCGCCCGCCCAGCGCCAGGAGGAACGAACGAGATGACGACCACAACGGAAGCAAGGAAGAGGGCAGAAGAGGAGGACGCGCTGCGGGCGGGACAGCCAGCTCCAGCGCCGCCCACCCCAAGGAGCTGAAGAAGATCCTCGACCAGATCCCAATGGCGACGCCATCGGCAGCAAGAGCCCACGAAGCCTTCCAGGAGCTCGTGCAGGGCAAGCACATGTCGCTGCAGAAGCAGCAGATCGAGAAGAGGCCAGACGATCTTGGGCTGTTCCTGATGGCGGCGGAGGCCGCGCGCGAGGATGGAACGGACATAGTCAAAGAGATCGCAGCTTTGATGTTCGCCTTTGTGAATCTGCTCCCCAAGTACAAGCGAAAGAAGGAAACGACGAGGGAACTGGAGTACATAGAGCGGCATATCTACATCGCGCAGAATACGACAGGTGGAGAACGGAGCTCGACAAATGGAAGGATTGAAAAGCCAACATGGTGAACGTTGTCGGCGAGCTCAGGGACACGGACAAGGGCGACGCAGACGGTGGCGATGCGGGGGACTACGACAAGCCGAGTAGGACCAAAGGAAACGGGGGATGCTGTCGGCGCCCATCGCCGCCCAGGAAAAGCCAAGAGGATGAAGCAACACCAAGAAGACATAGCAACAACATGGACGACATCGTCGATCGCTTGTCGAAGGACACGCATGCCTTAGAGCTCCAAGCAAGCAGAACACATACATACATGGAACAGAGGACCAACGCGAAGTCCGAGAGAAGCTGCCAAGAGAAAAGCCAACTGGAGGAAGCTGCAGCACGGGGGGAAGCTCTGAGACGAATGAAGGTGGAGTACAGAGCATATGCAGAGATGAGTAGGAGGCCTTGGCAGACGATGGCCGGCAAGACAGCAGCTGCGGCGGCAGAGAACCGAGAGGCCAAGTTGAGGCTCGAATTCCAGGAGGCACACGAGATACACAGAACAATGGAGGAGCACGTGCAATGCCAAAGACAGAGAGGGGATGATAACCCAGGCCATGATCCGGCAGCGCACGTACACGACGAGCACAACAAAGCGGCCAACCGCGCACGGATGCAGCAGCAACCACGCGAGGAAGCTCAGAAGGAGGCTGAAAAGCAACGCAGGATCGAGCAAGAGGCGCCGACGCAGAAAGTGGCACAAGCCAGGGCCATGGCGTCGAGCGGCGGGCAGACCGACGCAGAGCAAAGGGAAGTCGCGAACCAAAGCCACATAGTGATTGGACAGAAAATAGCGGCCCATGGAGGATTCCGAATCGCGACGGCCCGGCAGCAGTTCGAGCAGGTCCTGGCGGCGCAAGGGAATGCGGAGGAGGCAGAAAGGCTGCCGGCACAAGCGCAGTGGGACAGGCAAAGGGGCGAGGAACGCGCGGGCCACAGGAGCCCGCTCAAGCGCGCCGCCCTGCCCTTCCTCGGCGGGGCGATGGATGGATCCCGCAGAGGGCAATCCCCACCAAGCCGCGTCGCGCTGGGCTCGGGCGGCCACCCCGCCCGGGTCGCCGCTGCGGGGTCCGCGGCCTCGTCGCAGAAGCTCATCTCTCCGGGCCCCTGGCCGGGCCTGTCTGCATGCGGTCGCTGCTTCCCCTCCTCCTTGTCCTCCTCCTCCTCCTCCTTTCCTTCTGCTCCCTGCCTGCTGCCCTTTGTTTGTCCCTCTCCAGCCTGCCCTCGCCCCGCCGGCCCCGGCCCCCCGCCCGCGCGTTCGTCGTCGCCTGCCTGCTTCCCCCTTCCTCTCTCGCCCCTTCTCCGGGCGGCGCGGCCAGCCCTGGGCCGGCGTTGCGAAGCAGGGGGCAACCGGCCAAACCGCGCATATTTTGAGGCCATGTCTTACCGCGTGCATTTTATGTGGCGCAGCCCTGTCTGCTCCCAACGCACCGCCAGAGGATAGGGAACAGTTGGAGAATTCGCACCTGCGGCAGAGGACGCGGACTTCAATGCAGCTCTGGGCCGCAACGTCAACGCCGACATGGAGGCGGCGGAGGCATGGAAGGAGCGCGCGGCGAGGACGGCGCGAAGGCAGCAGACCCAGCCTGTTGCTACCAGAGATGAGGACATGCCAGGATGCCAGGCACCTTCTCGATTGCCGACGATGCAAATTGGCAAAGTTTGGAAGCGCGCCGCTGGATCACCCTGCACTTGAAGAGGGGGGGGGGCTCGCAGAACCCCCACCCCCTCCCCCTTCTCTTTTTCAAAGGAGGGGGGGGTGGATTTTCCGACCCCCCCCCCCCCCCCCTAAGAGGGAAGAGGGCAGGGGTCCGGGCCCCCGGCCTTCCCCCGCCCGCGGCGCTGGCCCCCCCCCCACCCCCCCTTTGTGCCGAGCAGGGGGCTGGGGAGCGGGCCTCTCCCGCAAGGGGGGGGAGGGTCTGGCTTCGGGATAGTGTGTAGTGAGTAGTGAATTAGTGAGAAGTGAATAGATCGTAGCTAGTAGTGAGGAGCAAGGAGTGCGTAGTGAGTAGTGAGTAATGCGCAGTGAGTGGTGAGTAGTGAGTAGTTTTTAGTGGGTAGTGAGGAGTGGGTAGAGAGTAGTGGGTAGCGAGTAGGGAGTAGCGAGTAGTGACTCGTGAGTAGCGAGCTGGGCATTGTGAGTAGTGAGTAGTGAGGAGGGAAAAGTCGGTAGTGAGTAGTGAGTAGGGAGTGGTGAGTAGCAAGTAGGGAATAGCGAGTAGTGAGTAATTAGTGGTGAGTAGTTCGTAGTGAGTAGGTAGTAGTGAGTAGTGAGTAGTGAGAAGTGAGAAGTGGGTAGTGAGTAGTGGGTAGTGCGTAGGGAATAGCGAGTAGAGAGTAGTGAGTAGTGAGTCGTGAGTGGTGAGTAGTGTGTGTTGAGTAGTGAGTAGTTAGTAGTGACTTGCGACTGGTGAGTAGGGAGTAGGGAGTAGGGAGTGGTGAGTAGTCAGTACTCAGCAGTGCGTAGTGGGTAGTGAATATTGCGTATCGGATAGAGAGTAGCGAGTAGTGAGTAGTGCGTAGTGCGCAGTGAGTATGGTGCAAGGACTAGGGAGCAGCGAGCAGCGGATAGTGAGTAGTGAGTTGTGGGCAGTGAGTAGTGAGTAGTGAATTGTGAGTACTCAGTAGTGGGTAGTGGATCGTGGTTAGTGGGTAGCGAGTAGCGATTTAATGAGCAGTGAGTAGTGGGTGGTGAGTCGTGTTTAGTGAGTATTGAGTAGTGGGTAGTGAATAGTGAGTAGTGAGTAGCGAGTAGCGAGTTGGGAGTAGCAGAGTGAGTAGTGAGTAGTGGGTAGTGGGTGGTGGGTATCGACTTGTGGGTGGTGAGTAGTGAGTCTTGAGTAGTGAGCAGTGAGTAGTGAGGAGTGAGTAGTGAGTAGCGGGTAGTGAGTAGTGGGTAGTGGGTGGTGGGCATCGAGTTGTGTGTTGTGGGTAGTGAGTAGTGAGACGTGAGTAGTGATCAGTGAGTAGTGAGGAGTGAGTAGTGAGTAGTGAGTAGCGGGTGTTGAGTAGTGGGTAGTGAGTAGTGAATAATGAGTATTGAATTCTGTTAAGTGCCATGGGTAAGGTTTGGGGGTCGGGTCACGGGCGGTCGGGGTGGCAGCGTTAGGGGGGCAGGGGTGGGGGGGGGGGGCGAATTTGGCGGCCACCGGGGGGGGGGGGGCCCCCCCCTCCTTTTGAAAGGTGGGGAGGGTGGGATTTCCCGGCGACGGGCCGGGCGCGGGCGGGAGGGGGGGAGGGGGGGGGGCGACGACGGGCTGGGAAAGGGGAGGGAGGGGGGGGGGGGGGGGGGAGGCCCCAGCGACGGATCGGGGAAAGAGGGGGGGGGGGGGCGCCCCCCGCCCCCCTCTCCTCGGGGAGTTCCAGCGGCGCGCCCTCGCAAAGTTGGGCAGCAGAAGCAGGGGGAGAGGGCGCGCGAGCAGCCCCCTACATGAAGCTCAAGGGCGCGCCCGCTGCCCCCACCCCACCGGCGCGGCAGTGGGCGCGGCAGACATGTGAAGAGGAGGGCGAGATCGACCGGGCGATTGCGGCAGCCGCGGGCGAGCAGGAGACGCGCGAGGCCGAGCAGCTGAAGCTAGAGCACGAGCTGGCCATGAGGCAGGGGGAGACCGATAGGTGGGCGTCGGAAGCGCCGACCCCAATATCGAATTCGCGGAGCACTCCAGCCTCCGACGACTTCCAAGACGCCGCAATCGAGGAGGAGCTGCAACGCCAGGGGCAGGGAATGATCGAGCAACAGGGGGCCGACATGAAGCAGCTGAGGAGCAATGCGCAATCAAGCAGAAAGAGGAAGAGGAGGAAGACAAGGCAATCGCCGCGGAGGTCGAAAGAATGCCGGAGCACGCCAAGAGGGGGCAGGCTGGAAGAGAAGCCATGGCGGAGGAGAGAGAAGGGCGAATTAGGGGGCGAGACTCCAGGGGGGCGCCTGAGGAGGAGGTCGGAGTTTCCAGAGGCATGTTCCCCCGCGCAGGCTGCGGGCGAATTGCGGGGCCCGAAGGGCGACCTATCGGAGACGGTGCCTGTCGACCCAGAAGCCGCGATCCCACGGCGGCCAGACAGGGCCGCTTCGGCACGGCCTCCAGGAGGTGGCGCCATCGGCGTCATGAGGAAGAATGCGGGCACATCTGGAGAAGGCAGCAGGCCATCATCGCGGTCGGCGTCGTCTACGCTCGCCCCCCGCAGGCGCCAGGAAGGTCCGTGCCATCGACGCGGGCGACGGCTTCGTGGATTTCGGGGACAGAAAGGTCAACCACATGACATGGAGCGCGGCGAGGTCAGCAGCGACGGCGCCGCGGAGATCTCGCCCAGCGAGGCGCGCCCCTTGGAGCGGCCCGCGGGAGGGGGGCGCCTCCGCCCCTCCCAGCAGACACCATCACAGCAGGTTATTGTGGCGGGCGTTGGCGGTCCGGGGCCTCCGCTCGCACGATGCGCCCAGCAGCTAACCGACGCTGACGACTGCCCGCCGCATCGGGGCAGGGCTTGCGCACGCGTCTGCAACGATGATAGCTCACCCGCAAAGGGGCCGGGAAGAATTCAACCCCATATGGAGGCGTTGTTAACCCCATATGGAGGTGTAGTTCGACCAGCCGCTACGAACCAGGCGGGCATCGAGGCGGAGATATGCGCGCGCAGGCCCGACGGCGCCGCCATGAAACCCCGCTCGAGACAGCTAAGCGAAGGCCGCGAAGCAGTTCCACGCGGCGGAGAAGAGGGCATCTCTGCCACCGAGCAGTGCAGGAGCCAGCGGGGGGCACTGCGTGCTCGACCATCAGCTGCGGGGATCTCCGCGGCCAGTTTTATTCGCAATGCGATTGTCATAGACCTCGACAGCGACCTCGACCACCGCGTCGAGGTCATCGAGGTCGACTCGGCGCCAGGCAGCCCTCGAGGAGGGCCCTGCCAGGCCCCTTGCGCCACCGAAGTGGAGGAGGCATCGCTTGGCAGGAGCATGAGGGCTGCGCTACCAGGATGCAAAAGGGGATCGGCAGCGGGGCGAGCACCAAACCGTTTTTACCGAAGCCGGGGAGGGCCCCCGCAAACATCCGCAACAGCATCGGCTGCGCCAACGCCCCGCGCAGGCGAGACCCCGCCGCAGAGGAGAGACCGCTGCAGCAATCCGCAGCGCCGCCTACGTGTTCGCCAATATTATCGAGCCTCCCCTGCCAGTCGACGCAGGCCTGGGCTCGAGAAGAAGAACCGAAGAGAAGGAGGCAACCCAGGAGGAGGATGCGACCAGACGGAATATTGACGAAGTACAACCCTGTGCAGGACCGGGCGACACCAGCGACCCCGACTGGATTGAGGAACCAAGTCCCGAGGAAGCCCGCGCGCGAGGGGGCGCCTCAGGCTCGAGTTCGCCATGTCTTGCCGGAGGCGTCAGGGCGCAAAGTCCTGGGGGAGCACCGAATGCGTGGGAACACCTCAGGCAAGAGTCGCCGCGTATTGCTGGACCATCGAGCACTCGCAAGGAGGCGCGTGAGGACCCGTCACGCGCGCGGCAGAGTACGCTTAGCATGACGCACGGCGACGACCATCGCTATGCTCTCAACCAGCGCGACCCACATTACGAGAGCTCCCGCAGCGACCACCACCACCACAAGCACAACCTTCAGCAACGCCCACCACCCTACAACAACACAACAAACAAGAAGACCTGGTTGCAGCTGCCCTTGAGAGGCAAGGTTCAAATTTCGAGACGGGCTCGATGAGGGGGGGGGCAGGACGAGCACTGTCTGCGCCTGCCAGGGGGGGGGGGGGGGCGAGGGGCGGGGGGGGGGGTCGCCACCTGCGCCCCCGCGGTCCGCCCTAGCTCGCCACCCCAACCATCCCCATGGCGGAGGATGAGCCAACCCGACTGCCGACGAGGCGGCTCGCAGGGCACGCGCGACCAAACCCACCGCGGCCAAAATCGAGCACACGGCCTGAGGTGGGGCCGCCATTGCTCCCACCAGAAGTCGGCGCATGGAGGCCACAACGCGCGCTACGAGCAGCCGCGCCACCAGCGCAGTGCGCCAGACACGACCAACCAACACAACGCTCTCAGCCAACCCCACCAATCATTTTCGCTGACCAACACGGACAGCACCACCAATGGACAGCACGAACGGGGCGCCCAGAGCGACTTGCACAACGGCAGAAGAGCGCGGTTCGAGGGCGCGCAAGAGGTCGCCTACATGCACAACGCAGAGGACAGAGGAGAAGGATCGGAGCAGCAGTGCGCACCGAGGACGTGCAGCTGCAGGGCCCACGAGACCTTCGAAGACGCATGCAAGAGGGGCCCAGCCGCATTCGACCTCAAGACCGACTTGCGCAACGGGGATGGCCCGACTTGCGCTCGAACTGGCGCCGGGGGAAACGGGGGGCTGGGGGGGGGGGCAGGGAAAATCCACTTGTTCACAAACGGCTCGCACTACGAGTCCGACCACGATCGCGACGGTTGGGTTGCCGTGGTCGCGCTTTCCCGCCACGGTCGGCATCGCGCGCTCTGATGCGCGCGGGGAGTGGCGAGATCAGCGTCGAGAACGGAAAGTACAGCGTCAGAGCTAGCAGCGATGTTCTGGGCATACGGGTACATGCTGAACAGAGGGCTCCAGCGGACGATCTTCTCGACCACCGGCGACTCCACGCATGCCTTTCGGGCTGCGCGACGAGAGGCATCATGGCCCCCCTTCCGAGAGAGGGCCAGGCGCGTCGCCATCGCTGCCCACCAGGCGCACTGCGAGCGCGAAAGCACGCGATGTCGACCCATGGAACCAGTTAGCCGACCACCTAGCCAAGACGGCGGGCTTAGACGCGCGCGGCCGCAACATGATGTACATCATGGAGCTCAGCGCAGAGAAATAATGGGCGCGCGACATGAGGCCCCAGCGAATAAGTCCCAGCAGCGACGGCAATTGCTTTGTCCGCGAGGACACGCCCGACACTGGCACGAAGACGAAAGAAGCCCACATCTATTGCAAACTCGCCGCGAACAACGCGATGGCCATGGTGGAGAACAGATGCTGAATGTCGAAGCGAAGTGAAGGACCACGCGACATAGAGGCCGCCCTAAGGAGAGAAATGGCTGAAGGTCATAGGAGGGCACAGGTCAACATAGTGGGCATGCAGGAGACTTGCGGAGTCGAAAGGGAGGATTTCGCCGACGGTTTCATCCAGATCAGGACCTTGGGAGACGAGGGCTGGCGCGGATGTGGGATCCCGATGCCCGCCGCGCTCCCGCGCGGAATATCTTGATGAGGTGATTTTCTCGTCGGCGACCAGCGCGTCAGGGCACTGCGCGATGGGCCGACCGTCCAGCTGGTCAAGCTCGAAGCACCGCATTTCCTGATGACCATCATGGCGCGCCGCGCCCCTCACCGCCACGCCAACGCAACAGATAGAGATCAATGGTGGAACAATGTCGGGCAGATCCTTCAACGATGGCAAGTCGGCGCCATCCATGCCGACGCGAACGCGCAGATCGGCGAGGTTTCATTCAGCCCACCGCGCGTCGGAGACAAGGACCCGACCGACAAGACAAACGCCAGCAGGGAGAAGTAGGTCAAAACGGCGAAGTGCGCAGACATGCGGATCATCAACGCCAGCCTCGCCGCAGGGCCCACCTATGCAGCCGACGGCTGCAGTGACAGGGGGTTCGACTACATCGCCATGCGGGAATGCTTCGCTAAGTGCCCACAGGAGTGCTACACGGGTCTTCGACAATCGCCTGGAAGTTCAGGATTACTTCCCAGCCATAGCGGCGATGAGATATGTCAGCACACACAAAGCAGTCATAGCGGTGCAATATCGAAATAATCCAGCTAGCCGGCCAGGCAGCATGGGACGTATATCCACATAACTTGAACATTGTTCGGATTACCTGGGAGGAGGACGTGCACGTTCATTACCAGGGAGTGGTGCATGGCATACATGATGTTGCCAATGCTGCCTTTTCCACCGGATCTCGTGCCCAAGAAGGAGTGCATACCCCTGCCGACGATGCGATTGCTGAGAGTGCGGAGACACGTCAAACGGGAGCTACGATAATGGAAGCAGCGAGATGGAGACATTGGCCATCTGCGCCAATATCTACCACAATGCGAAGTGGTGCTGCACCCAGATGGGACGCCAACAAGACACGCGACCCTCAGGCTCAACCTCGTGATGACCATGCTCACCCAGGGCAATATCCGCATGCAGGAGGCGGCCGCTGAGGCCGAAAAGTACCTGACGGATTTCGCGAAGCCACTGAGACAGCAGCTGGACAAGGGCAAGAAGAGGCACTTCGAGCAATATGCCGACCAGCTGGACCCGTCGATCGAGAATAGCGACACCAGAGGCGAGCGGAGGAGCATGCGAAAGATGATGATGATACGGCGGAGGACGAGGCAAGAGGTATCAGGAAGACGGGTTACTACCACATAGATGACGGGGGCGGCAACGTGGCATGCAGTAAGGAGCGATTTGAGGAGGTGCAGCTTCGCCACTACGCACAGATGGAAGGCGCTCTCTGAGGGGCCCAGGGCACCGTGACCGGGGCCTACACATCATTCACCGACCTGGGGTCCAATGACGTGGATGTCAATGCCCGCGACCTGCCCACCCTGCTGGACGTTGAAGTGCGCATGCGCAGAGGCAGGAGGCCGGGCGCCTGGCAAAGACGGCATGTGCAACGAGCTGCTTGCGGCGGGCGCAAAGTCGCACGTCAGGGAGTTGCGCCCTTCTTCGTCGAAGTCGGTCTGCAGTTGCAGGGGCCGCCCGGGTGGAAGCACGCGGCATTTGCTGATATCCCAAAGAGCAAGAAGTGCTGATCAACCCAGGACTCCTACAGGAGCATCACCCTGTGCAACAACAGCGCGAAGATGCATCACACATTCTTGCGCGACAGGCTGACCCAGGTCGTCGGGGCATTGTACAAAGACTCCCAAATCGGCGGACGACGAGGTAGGTCGCCGGCGATGGCCAATCATCAACTCCGCCTGCTCCAGGCTCTGGCCAGGCGGAGAAAGGTCACACTGACCATGCTGTTCGTGGGTCCCCGCGCGCCCTTCTACCGCATCATCAGGCAGCTGGTGGCCCCCGCCTCTCAGCGCGAGGGCGACGTCCGCGAGCTATGCAGGGAAGTAAGCATACCAGAAACGCTACGACCACTCCTACGAGAAGTTCTAGCACAGCCAGACATCCTCGACATACACTGCGACGACAAGCACCTGCGAGCTCAAGTTGCGGACGCCCACCGCCTTACCTGGTTCCAGATGAACAGCGCGACGTCAGATGCCCCGAAGACACCGCAGAGGTGCCCGCCCTGGAGCACCGCGGGCAGACCCCTCTTCAACCTTGCCTTCACGAAGCCCCATTTCGGATGGTTGCAGGGGGGGTGGCCGACGAACAGCTGACGATCGACATCAGCGGGCGCGGCCAGGTCCGAGCAGCAGGGCTTATTCCGATTTGGCATACCAGGACGACGCGAAGGACATTACATGCGCGGACCACGCAGCATCCACCGCAATGTCGGAGGTCATGGCCGCGGCGCTTGAGAGGGCACGGCGCGACGGCGACATCGCATTCGAGTCTTTTGCTGCGCGCGGGATGCAGCTCGCACTCGGGGAGAACAGGGCGGCGGCAGCCATGGCAGCTGGCGGGCGAGACGCAGGAAAGATGCGCGAGCACGCGTGGAGCGAGCGGGCGAAGATCAAGACGACGGCCCGCGGCATCGAGATCGACGTCGCCAGTGAATACCAGCGCATCGGCGCACGCATCACTTCCGATGCTTCTTTGGGGCCTGAGGAGCCGCGCCGCGCGCGCGATCTGCAGCGAGCACTTGCGCCCACGCACCGGGCAATCGTTGGAAAATGTAAACCTGTCCCCTGAGCGCGCTTCCAAGTGCGCGGGCGTCCCGGCGAATGCCGAGGTGCTCTGCCAGGCAGAAGTGCGGGCGGGCGTTTCGCGCGCGGACACCAAGAATACCCTCGCCGCCCGCGCCAGAGGATGCAGGGCGGCTGCCGGTTCAGGCAACGAGAAGGAGAAAGGGCGGCAGGCGGCCGACGTGGACGCGCGCGTCCAAGCCGAACGAGCAGACCTATCAGCCACGGCGTTCGCGAGACGCCCTCGGCATTTTAGCGCCGTCGTCCGCGGGGCGCCTGCGAGCTTCAGGGGGTTGCTGGGCTACGGCGCTCAGGTGGGGGGCGGGTGGCACGCGGAGCTCCGAAATTCATTCGATCGGCTTGCCGCGCGCAGCCGGGCCAAAAGCATGCCCGAGCATTCGAGAGACTACAAGGCCAGGTGCCAGCGGTGCAAAAGGAACCCCAAGGCCATGCCCAACGCGGCAAGGATGGCGCGGGAGGCTTACAAACTGCGATTGTAGAGCCTTGCAGGCTTGAAGGCCCGGGGGAAGCAGCGAGGAGATGACGACCACGCCCGCGCCGTAGCGGACAACGAGAGTCAGCTTGGCACGAGGGCGGACTTCATCATATGTTACGACTGCGCCTGCTGCCTCACCTCCGAGTCATCAGGGAAACGCCGTAGGGCCCCGAGGCACCTCCCCGCCGAGGACCCGCAATATTTCGCGAGGAGCTCGACCTGCGAATGCTGCGAGACTGTCTTCAGGTCGCGGGCCAGGCTGGCCAGGCATCTGCGACACCGAAACGCAGGCTGCACGGTGCTATACATGCAGGAGGTCGAGCCCACGAGCACAACAGAGGTCGAATAGCTCACGGCACAAGACGCGAGGGACACCAAGAAGCTGGCATCTAAGGGATGGCGGGGGGACGAGGCGCTGCAGCCAGCCAAGATGGCAGACGGCGCGGAGCAGAGAGGAATGCCGCAGCGGGTCGAGAAGGCTGCCCCCCCTCCCCCCCTCCCCCCCGATGATCGTCACCGTGCCCAACGACAGCAGCGCTTCCGCCACTTCGAATGGCGCGGCTCGGGGTTGCAGCCGCGACAAGACTATATGGAACACCTTTGCCAGCGCCGACCTCGACGCGCGGCTGGCCATCGCCATCTAGAGATGCGCAGTCGCAGGCAGCATCGGCGCGTTGAGCGCCGACCGAGGGGACCTGGACCTGAGGCTCGGACAGTCGATCCAGGGAAGGTGTGCTTGGTACGAGACCATGAATGCGGTATCCGCGCTGGTTGTCAGGCCCCCTTGTCAGCTACCTGGACCTTGACATCAGACAGCGCAGCGAGTGCATGCAGAAGTGCCCGACTACCCTTGGGGCAGACCTGGACCCGGCGCCGCTGCGCAAAAGAGTGCCACAATGGAGAACGAGGCGCGGCGGCTCACGATGGACCTGGCGAAGGCTGCGAAGGCGAAGCGTGTCCCGCTCATCATCGCGACGCCGCCGATGGACACCGAAACCCACATCGCGGCCACGGCCGATATGAAGCAAGCTGCGATTGGATGCGCTACGACGAGGCTCGAGATCAGGAGATGCGTCGTCGCCTACGGGACCACCCATCGACGGCCACTCGGGCGCGGACCTGAAGGCGGCTGGACCCTCAAGGACATGCAGCTCGGCGGCGGTGGCCGAGGCGATTGCGGCTGCGGCCGCCGCCGTGGCTGCGCAGAGCAGGCGCCCGCGCCGCCGCCGCCGCCCCCGTCGCCGCCGCGGTCGCCGCGGCGGCCGCCGCAGCGGCCGCGTAGCGTTGGCCCCGCGGGGCCGCCGCCGCCCCCGCCGCTGCCAGGCGAGGGAGGCGCGGCGGCCGCTGCCGCGGCCGCGCGGCGCTTGGCCCCTGCGGGGCCGCCGCCGCCCCCGCCACCCCCAGGCTGAGCGGGGCGTCGCGGACGGGAGGGCCACGGCCCCCCCGAGGAGAGCAGCATGTTATGATGATGGCGAGGGGTGAGCAGGAGTAGCCGCAGCACCGAGGCACGAGGATACGCCCCCTCTCGGGCGTGGGAAAGAGAGGAATCAGGAGGAGGAGGAGGAGGAGGAGGAGGAGGAGGAGGAAGAGGACGAGGAGGAGGGGAAGGAGGAGGAGGAGGCGAAGGCGAAGGCGGAGGCGGAGGCGGAGGCGGAGGCGGAGGCAAAGGCGGAGGAGGAAAAGGAGGAGGAGGAAGAAGAGGAGGAGGAGGAGGAGGAGGCGAAGGCGGATAATGAGGAAAAGGAGAAGTAGGACGAATCATAATAAGAAGAGTAAGACGAATCATAGTAATACGAATACGAATGATAATAGCGAGACTGCCAATACGAATCATCATAATACTACTATTAACCATACTATTCATAATAATAATAATACGACCATTTGTATTTATAGTAATAATACGATTGCTAATCATACGAATATTCCCACTATGAAGAATGATAAGAATAATAATAAGAACACGAAGAAGACGACGAAGAAGGAAAAGGAGAAGAAGAAAAAGAGGAGGAGGAGGAGGAGGAGGAGGAGGAGGAAGAGAGTGGCCTTCGGTCCCCGAGGCTGATCCCATCCGCGCCTCCCCCACCCTCGCGAAAAAGGCCTCCCGCCGCCGACCGCCGTCCCGCAGGCGGGGCGCCGCCGCCCAGCAAACCAGGGGGCGCCAGCTAGCCACCGATCCTAGAGGCCCCTCACCATCGCGGATAAGTTAATATAACCATTGAGTCGCATAACGCAGCGAAAACGTGACTTCACTGAGGTCACCATCTGTGAAAGAGCGTGTTCTACCGCTGCTGGCGGAAAACCGGTAAGGGGGGGGGGGGGGTTCGAACCGGTAGTGACCCCCCCCGGTTTTTCCGGATCCGGAGGGGGACGGGGGGGGGAGGGGTTCGAACTGGTAGTGACCCCCCCTGGTTTTCGAGCGGGAGGGGGCGGGGGGGGTTAGGGGAGGGGGGGGTTTTGCCGGGGGAGAGGGGGGGGGGAGGGGTTCCAGCAGGGGGGTGGGGATTTTCGGAGGGGGGGGGGGGGGCGACCCCCGGGCTCCGGAGGAAAAGGTTAGCAATTTTCCACAGTAAAGCGGCGGTGGATCACGCTCTCTCCCATCTGTGCATTCGGGGTGCTAGATCTGGGCGGTCCGGTTCGATACATCTGCAGCACAGGGCCCCTATCCCTAATGGTTCCGGCCATCTAACTTAGGTCCCCTCCCAAAGGGTTAGGATGTGTTGTTACGAATCTCCTATGATCAACGATCAAGCACGGCTCTTACGTGAGATGGCATAGCGACTTCTGCGCCGCGAGTCGCGCGGCCGCCAGCGCGGCACGCCACGCTGGAGACGAGGGCGCTTGCGCGCGACCTTACGCGGGCAGATTATGCGCCAATGTCGGCGCAGAGGTTTTTTTTGCGTCGCTCAGATGGGGTCCTCCTCCTTCTCCTCCTCCTCCTCCTCCTCTCCTCCTCCTTCTCCCCATCCTCCTCCTCTTCCTCGTTCTACTCCTCCTTTTCCTCCGCCTCCTCCTCCTCCTCCTCCCCGATGGCGTGCCGAGGAAATTGACGGTGGAATGCGAAACGGTTGTCTTCGGCTATAGTTCGATGACCAAGGCCCACTGCTCTGTCATCACGCGGGTCAGGAATCATTAGACATTCTTAGATTAACTTGTTCGATTCCAACCTGTCAGCCAATACACGATGTTGTCTTGAGTTTAGTATGGCAACGGCCCTTGAACAAACAACAACACAACCGCGTTACCATTCCCCTCATCTTCCTCTTCCTCCCCACGCCTCCTCCCCACGCCTCCATTGTTTCTCTTTGAAGGTAATGTATCAGTGTCGCACCCCGAGGCCACTTGTTAGGGCGGCCCGGGCGTTTCGCCTGAAACCTCCGCACCACTGTTGACCCTGAAGCTTCAAACTTGGCAACAGTTTCGCAGATGGAGGGCGGGTGGTTTTCAAAATGTGGCTCTGGCCTTTGCGCCACGCGCATTCGTTTTAAAACATGCAAGAGATTCGCGGATTGAGGGCGACCCGTTTTCAAAATGTGGTTCCCGCCTTAGCGCCGCGCACATTCGTTATCAAAGTTTGCAACAGTTTCACGTATTGGGGGCCACCCGTGTTCAACATGTGGCTCTCGCCTTAGCGTGGCGCACATTCGTTTACACATTTGCAAGAGTTACACGGATTGAGGACGGTTCTTTTTTCAGCATGTGGTTCTACCTTCAGCTCCGCGCACATTCGTTATAAAATTTGCAAGAATCCCACGGACTCCCATGATCAACGTATTAGATATGATGTTTTGGAAGGGTTCTGGATCATGAGGACGCAACAGTTACGTTGGTTCGCATTGTTGAAGTCCCAGGAATGGCGTTCTGGAGCGATTCCGGATCGTCAATACGCAACACTCAGGTTGATCCGTGGCGTTGGAATCCCGAGAGCAATGTTTTGGCATGCTTCCGCGGTTGTCTTCCAGCGAGGCTGCTCCATCAGTGGAAATGACCCCTTGCAGGGGCCTATGAAGCGGGAGCTTGGAAGGAGGGTTTACTCCAACATTGTTGATGACTCTTGGATTTACACTGGTCCTCCTCTTCCTCATCCTCCTCCTCCTCCTCCTCACCGTTTCATGGGAAATTTTGGGGCCGATTTTTTCGCCAAACTTGGGGCTAAAGACGTCGCGGTTGCACAACTCGCGTCGATGCCCTCCAGTATTCTGTCAAGGGGTGCAAGTGTACATTTGAGTTCTTGTCGAGGGCGGTGCAGCTGATTTGCGCTCGTCCTGAGGCTCAGGACTCTGGCCCACCTTTGCCCAAAGCAGTGGCGGAAAGGCACGCGAAACTCGTCCTTATCGCCCATGACCCTGTCCCCCTGGCTCCTGGCTCGTCCGCGCTGCAGTGCAGGCGTTTTGGCCGTGGCTCGGACCCCTGCCAGTGTTAAGACGCTCTCGAAACCAGGAGCCAAGTGTGATCCGCCGCCGATGCTCCAGGCCCTCGCCCTGGCTGTTGAGCAGCTCAGGTGGCGTAGCCAAGGGGATGGGGATGCTGCTGGGGCTGCTGCTGCGGCTGCTGCCGGCGGGGCGATGGGGAGTGGGACCCTCTTCGAATGCGACGGGCATAAGGTCCAACGTTCTGGGCCATATTTGTTCTGTATTCGGTGTGGAGCTCGGGTGGCCATCGGTTCTCCCAAAATCGATGCCCTTGGGGAGGTCTGCCCTGAGGCCCCCCCGAACCCCGCCCGGCGTAGAGCCAGGGATTGGCCCCCCAGTTGGGCGGCACCCAGCAATTGGAGCTAAAGTTTTAGTTAGCTGGGTTTCTTTGGCGTGCGATGGCGGTCTGACCTCGCTCGCAGCACGTCTTATATTTTAAGCTGTGCTTTCATCCATATGTCCTTGCTCTGGCGTGCTCGCGATTCGTTACTTGTACGTTCTATGCTGCGTCCTGCGTCCTCGTCCTCCTCGTCGTCATCCTCCTCATATTCCTCTTCCACCCCACGCCTCCTCCCCTCCTCCTCATCATCCTCATCCTCTTCCATTGTTTTTCTTTATACACAATTTCTCCCTGTTGCACCCCGATGCAAGTTTTGAGGGCGGGCCGAGCGTTTCGCCTAAGACTTCATTACCATTCAGGATTATGCAGTTTAATGGCAACATTTTCACAGATGGAGGGTGGGTGTTTTTCAAACTTTAATTTTCGCCTGAGCGCGGAGCAGATTCGTTTTGAACATTGGTAAGAGCTTCACGGATTCAGAGTGGGTGGTTTTCAACATGTGGTTCTCGCCTTAGCGCGGTGCACATTCGTTTTGAACATTGGTAAAAGCTTCACGGATTGAAGGCGGGTCGTTTTCAAAATGTGGTTCTCGTTTTAGCGCGGCGCACACTCGGTTTAGAAATGTTAAAGAGTTGCACGGATTGAGGGCGGGTCGTTTTCAAGATGTGGTTCTCGCCTCAGCGGCGCGTGCGTGCGTTGAAAAAATTGCAAGAGCATCACGGATTGAGGGCGGTTTCTTTTCAAAATGTGTTTCTCGACTTAGCGACGCGCGCAGTCGTTTACAACATTCTCAAGAGTTTCACGGATTTCCATCATCAACGTACCAGAAATCGCGGCTTGGAAGAATTCCGGATTATGCGAGTGCAACAGTTGCGTTGATTGTTTGCGTTGAAGTCCTAGGAACGGCGTTCTGGCACGATTCAGGATCGTCAATACGCAACAATCAGGTTGATCGGGCGTTGGAGTTCCGAGAACAATGTTTTGGTATGTTTCAGAGTCTTCAAACGGGTACTTTCCAACGAAGCAGTTCCTCCAATGGGAATGAACCGTTGTAGGGGCTTAGGAAGAGGGCGGCTTGGAAGGAGGGTTTGCTACAACATCGTTGGTGACTCTTGGGTTTAACACTCCTCCTCCTCCTCCTCCTCCTCCTCTTCCTCCTCCTCCTCCTCCTCCCCCTTCCCACCCCCCGCTCGGCGCGGCCCAGCCCTCCGCCCCCAATAGGAGGCCTCCGCGGAGGCTGGCGGCCCCGCGCGCGGAGCCCTCGTGCTGCCCGCGGTGCTGCTCGCCGGCGTGGCGGCCGGCACGTGCGGCGCGCGCGCGCGCCTTGCGTGCGGCGCACGTTGTCGTTTATTCTGCTCCGAGTCCCCGACCCCCTTCGCGTTGCGAGAAATCACGACGGGGGGGTTGTCGCCAGTTTCGGCCTCCAGGGGCCCTTCCCGGGCCTCGGGGCCGTCAAAAAAAGGCTCATGATGAGAAACTGGTCACGGGGAAGGGGTCGACACCTATGGGGGTCGACGCTGTGAAAACATCACGACGTCCGGGGTTTGGGTGCGGCCCCGTTCGCTTCCGTGGTCGCCATCGCCCAGGCTTTTGTTCGCACGGCGCGCCAGTCTCCCAAGGCTTGACCGGCGCCACCACCGGTATCGGCGGGGCAACGGCCACCAACATCATTCTCGCATGTTTCACTTCAGCTATCATCACTCCAGACATCATATAAGTGTACGGGGTTCCTCGGTAGCGTGCATGTTTCACTTCAGATATCATCACTCCAGACATCATATAAGCGTACGGGGTTCCTCGGTAGCGTAATTTTGAGGCTGGTTCTTGATAGTTGCGCAACAACCAGCTTTACACATTATTGTAATGGCCTCAACGGGGGCTCCCGATTCGGTGATTTTCGCGTTTCCGTGGCCTCCGCCCTCCTCGATTATTTTGGTCCTCTTTTTTCTCCTCTCGGGGGGTGCCTGGAGCGGTCCCGGGGGGGGTCCGGGGAGGGTTCCGAGGGGAGGGTCTTGGGGACGGCAGCGGCTAAGTATGAGGGGGGTCCCTGGCCCCCCCCGAAACATTGTGGGGATGCGCAAACCATTAAGAAAACGCCAGATGGGGGACCGCCCCCCCCCCTCCCCCCCTTCCCCTGCGGGGGGCCTGATGCGCAAATCATGAAGAAATCGCCCGATGGGGGACCGCCCCCCCCACCCGTCCCCCCCTTCCCTGGCACAGCCACCCCGGCGAACCCCCCCCAAGCAGAGGTGAAGCTTTTGCTTAGGCTCAGAGCGGAAGCTTTTGCTGAGGCTCCTTGTAGTTCACACGCCGGATCGGCGGATTTCCCACCCATCTATGACATAGCAGAGTTTTGCCTGGGCAATATCAGTTCAAACGAATTTGTACATCGTGTCTGAACGTGTCCACTCGTGTCTAATTATGATGAGCGTCTATGTTTCACCCCCTCTCGGCGTTGATCCGTGCCGACTTGTCAAGCGAGCCGTGCTTGTTCGTATCTCTCATGTATGGACACACACATACACATATATATATATATATATATATATATATATATCGGGGGAGCGTAAGACCCGGGTTTGCCGGGACTCGGGTTCGCCATCGTTTTTTGACGAACGCGACTCGGATTTTGACGAGGAGGAGTTTCGTGGGATGTCTGCAGCGGGAGGCCTCGTCAAAATGCAGGTTCGGCCTCGTCATTTTTTTGACGACCTCGTCGGGGATTTCCGAGTCCCCCGTACCCGGGTCTTACGTCTCCCCGAATATATATATATATATATATATAGGTTTTCGTGTCACGATCCGATGCCAATTACGATCGGCGAGGACCTTGAAAAGAGGCGTGCCGCCGCTTTCAACAAGTGGCGAACTCATCGCACTGCTGTCCCTCAAAGCAGACCCCCCCTCTTGTTTTCAAAAGGAGAAGAAAACACACAGACGCAAGGAATAGTCGATTCCCAGAAATATATATATATATATATATGTATATATATAAATAAATATAGGAAGGGGGGAAGACGAAAGCCCCGGAAGTTTAAGGAAGTATGGGGGATCCTGGGATCTGTGCTTATTTATTTGCTTGTCCCTGGGTCCATCTTGTCTTCTAGGATGGACGCCGCAGGCACGGCAGCCGGGACGCGCCTCCGCGACGCGCACAGAGGCCCGCGGGCTGCCCAGAAGCCGGAGGTTCGAAGGGCCCTTGGGGTGCCTTTGGGGTGAGAATTTTCGGAGGCCTACAGTCGGGGCCCTGAAGAAGGAACCCTTTTGGTTGGGGAGGGGCTCCGCGTTCCTTAAGTGTTTCACAGCTTGCCTCAGGTTTCCCTTATGTTTTCGATAGGAAGTCGAAGTTTGACTTAGAGAAAAAAGGGGCCTCGTTCCTTATTTAGGGTTCCTTAGGTCAACGCCCCGACTGTAGAGGTTGACACCAACACCAATATTCACCGCCCACCAAGGCATCCCAACCCGACCCGAAGGCCCGGATTTGCCCTCCATTTCCAGCGGGGGGGCCAGGGAACATTGAAAGAGCGCAGCATCGGCGGTGTGCCTCCACTGTGGGAAGAGTATCCCGATCTCGGCGATGGTGGTAATATTCGGGCCTCCCAGGTGGCCGAAAGATTACCCCCAGCACCAAAATCTAGGATCATCATCCCCCGGTGAACGCAACCCCCTGTTTTGGTGTCGGTGTCCATTTCCAAGCTTGCAAACCCTGGCATCGTTCTGCCGTGTGCGTTTTTTCTCTGCGAAGGCCGTCGAGGAGCATCCTGGATCCGTCAGCACAAGACGCACGCGCGAAACCGACAAGTGCACGGGGAACGACCGTCCGAGCGATGGCAAGAGAAGGGCTACCACCGACAAACAAAAAAACGCGGCCCCCCCCCTGTCGCCCGCTCCCGGCCAGATTGAGCGCGCGTGCGGGTCGCCTCTGCCGCGCTGCGACGCCTGGGCCAAGGTGCAACACGTGGCCGTTTCTGAGTGTTCCACAGGGCTGCACAACACCGTGTTTGCGGCTTCGCGGCAAAGACTCAGGAGGGGAAAAACACACACAGACAGAATTGAATCGTCGACTCCCAGGAAAGTATGGGAAAATATGGGAAGTGAGGGGGAAGACAAAAACCCAGAAAATATGTGAAAATATGGGGAATCGTTTTATTTGTATGTATTTGTGTGTATTTATTTGTGTGTCCTGGGGCCCCTTCAAAGACGCATCTGCAGCAGCGGCGGGTGCAAGACAGCAAAACGCAGGAACAAAAACAAGCAACGGAACGAAAGCGAAAATGTTGCTCGGGTCGATCCCTGGTCCCCAAGGCCGTCTTGCTGGGAACCGTGGGGTCGGGGCACCAGGTTCGGGATCCCGCAAAGGGCGGGTGTGCCTTGGGAGGAGTGTGAGCTCGAGCAGTTCTGCACCGAACCGCCCAAAATACATGGCCCCCAAGCCGCCAGCAGCTGCCGATAGTTGTTGACATTGATAGGTGGGACACGCGGGGGCACCTGTCTGCGGCACTTCGCTGCACCAGCGCTTCGAAGTCCCCCTCCCCCCGTGGTGGATCCCGACAGGTTCCATCCGCCGGGCCCTCGCGAGGGGGTCCGGGCGAGGGGGTGTCGGCGGCGACGACAAGGGCGAAAAGCCCAGGTGCGGGCATTACACGTATTCGCCCGGGAGCCTTTTCGAAGACATGGATCCTCGGCGCACTTGAATACATGTACACCCTAGGCGATGCTTAAGAAAACTTAAGTTTTTGGCCAGAGTCTCGAGTATTCTTAATGTTTCAATGTAAATCCTAAGATTTCAATGGGAATTCTGGGTTTTTATTCAAATTCTGAGACTCTGAGTTTCTTAACCCATGATTTCTTAAGCATTTCGCAGAGTGTAGTGCTCTCCCCTGGGCTGCTCGCCCCTGCCGTCGCCTCTGAGGGGGTGCGGCTCCGCAGGGCGGCGAGGGCAAGCGGCGGGCGGGGCGGGGCGCGGCGCGCCCCCGGCAGCGGTTCGGCAGGTGCGGGCTGCCTCCGTGGTTGCAGCGGGTGCTGCGGCCTCGGAGGGGCCCGCCGTGCCCCTGGGCCCCCGTCGTGCGTCCTCCCGCCCTGCTCTTCTGCAGGAGGAGGAGGAGGAGGGAGGAGAAGGGAGGAGGAGGAGGAGGAGAAGGAGGAGGAGGAGGAGGAGGAGAAGGAGGAGGAGGAGGAGAAGGAGGAGGAGGAGAAGGGAGGCGTCCCTCCCGTCCGCACAGGCGCGCCAGCCCGCACGAGCATTCGTGCGTCGTGCGTCCTCCCGTCCTTCTCCTCTGCCCCCTCCTCCCCGCTCCATTGACCCTCCATGTTGCTGCACCTTTTTTTGTTGTGGTCATTCTCTTTACTTTCAGTGTTTTGTTTGTTTTGTCTCTCTCTCTCTCTGCATCCCTGCCACCTGTTTCCAACCTCTCCATTTCCTTCTCCCTTTCTCCCCCCTTTCTCCGCGCGCGTTTCGGCGATGCTGGGGACAGAGGGAGGGGCGACGAGAGAGAAGTAGGAAGGACGAACGGATGCCCCTCTGGCGCTCCGCCCCGCCCTGCCCGTGGAAGGGCTCTCGGTGCATTTGTTTCTCATCATCCTCGTCGTCCTCCTTGTGTTCCTCCTCCTCTCTGCTGCTCACCAGCAGATTGCAGGCCGGTTGGACGGGCTATACCCAGGTTGACCTGGTTTTTTGGGGGAATGCAAGTTTCGAAAGACCTCACACATTTGATTTCGATTGAAAGTCATGTTTAGAATATCTGGAGTGCCAAGCATGTGCCCTTAAGGGGTCCGCATGGCTTCCCGGGAAAACAACGGGGGGCAACCTATCGGTAGCAATGATATTCTGAGTGGGCGGCTCCTATGTGAACCGTTTTTTCCTCACTATATATATATATATATCAGTAGCCGACGTGCATCGCTTACGATTCTTTTGTGAAGCGCATGCGAACCGAATATGGTTCCAATGTGAATCGTATACGACTCCTGTATGAATCGCATACGGTTCCTACGTGAATCGCATACGGGTCCGATGCGACAAGTATACGAACCCAGTGTACATCGTATACCATTCCAATGATTCGTAGACGATTCCCATGTGAAACGTACACGAATCCTACGTGAGTCGTGGACAGATCCACTGTGAACCGTATAAGCTTCCGATGTGAAACGTATACAGCTACATGCGAATCGTATACACATCCCAAGCTTTCGACTCCGATGTGAATCGTATACGATTCCTATGTAGGTCGTATACGACCCCTATGCGAATCGCAGACAACTCCTACGTGAGTCGTAGACGGTGCCTACGTGAACCGTACACGAGTCCGATGTGTATCGTATCGGAGGTGAGGGGGTGAGATCGAAGCCGAAAGGAGAGCCTCCCTACCGAGAAATCGGTTTCGTGTTCGTGCGTGCCGTGCGTGCGGGCGAGGCGAAGCTGCGTGGGCGGGCGAGAAATACGTCTCCTGTAGCTGAGGCGCGGCTGGACCAAAAGTCTCCCTTCCGGCAACCGGTGCCCCGCGGTGTCCCGCCGGTGTCCCGCTCGGGGGCCGGTGGCGCGTGGTGTCCCGCCGGTGTCCCGTCGGTGTCCCGATGATGATGGTGATGATGATGATGATGATGATGATGATGTTGATGATGTTGACGATAATGATGATGATGATGATGATGATGATGATGATGATGATGATGATGATGATGATGATGGTGATGGTGATGGTGATGGTGATGGTGGTGATGATGATGGTGTCCCGATGATGATGATGATGATGATGATGATGATGCTGCTGATGATGATGATGTTGACGATGTTGATGATGATGATGGTGGTGGTGATGATGATGCCCCGATGATGATGATGTTGATGATGGTGGTGCCCCGATGATGATGGTGATGTTGATGATCCTGATGATGTTGATGATGATCTTTGATGATGATGAAGATGATGATGATGATGGTGTCCCGATTATGATGATGATGAGGTTGAGGATGATGCTGTTGATGATGATGGTGATCATGATGGTGTCCCGATGATGATGAAGATGATGCTGATGACGATGATGGTGTCCCGGCGATGATGATGATGATGATGATGATGCTGATGATGAGGATGCCGACGAGGTGATGATGGTGATGTTGATGATGGTGGCCCAGTGATGGTGATGATGCTGATGTTGATGATGATGGTGTCCTGGTGATGTTGATTCTGATGATGATGATGATGGTGATGATGATGATGACGATGATGATGGTGGTCCGATGATGCTGATGATGTTGAAGGTGATCCTGTTGGTAATTATGATGATGATGATGATGGTGTCCCGATGATGATGATGTTGATGATGATGTTGTTCATGACCATGATGATGAGTTGATGATGATGGTGGCGTTCCGACGATGATGATTGTGTCCCGATGATGATGGTGATGATGATGATGGTGACGATGATGGTGTCCCGATGATGATGATGATGATGATGTTGATGATGATGGTGATGAGGTGATGATGGTGATAGTGTCCCGATGATGTTGATGATGATGTTGATGACGTTGGTGACGATGATGTTGATGATGATGTTGATTGTGATTGTAGTATCGATAGTGAGATCGATAATTAGACCGAATGTGAGATCGATTGTGAGATCGATAGTATGATCGATTATGAGATCTATAATCAGATCGATTGTGAGATCGATCGAATGAAATTCATCGAGTGAGAGCGACTGTGAGATCGATCGAGTGAGATCGATCGAGCTGATCGATAGTTAGATCGATAGTGAGATCGATCGTGAGATCGATAGTGAAACCGATCGAGTGAGACGTTGGTTCCTCCCCCCCCCGAACCTCCTTGTCACCCGAAGGGTGGTCGTATAGGTACGATCTTTACGTGAACTGTATGCGCCTATGTTTTTCGTCTACGGCTCCTATGTGAATCGCAAGCGGTGTTTGTGTTAATCTACACGGGCCTTATGTGAACCGTTAGCGATCGTTTTGTCAGTTGTATACGACGTCCGCCGTTGCGAGGGCGAAGTCAAGACAACATATTCTCCCCCGCCCGCCCGTCCGTCCGTCCGTCCGGCGGTGGCTTGCGGTGTCCCGCGGTGTCCCGTGGTGTCCCGTGGTGTCCCAAAAAGTGAGATTGATAGTGAGATCGATGTTGAGATCGATGTGGTGCCCCGAGGTGTCCCGTGATAGTGAGATCGATAGTGAGATCGATGTGGTGTCCCGAGTTGTCCCGTGGTGTCCCGTGGTGGCCCGTGGTGGCCCGTGGTGTCCCGTTGAGTGAGATCGATAGTGAGATCGATAGTGAAATCGACAAGTGTCCCGTGGTGTCCCGTGGTGTCCCGTTAAGTGAGATCGATAGTGAGACCGATGCTGAGATCGAGAGGTGTCCCGCGGTGTCCCTTGGTGTCCCGTTGAGTGAGATCGATACGGGATCGATAGTGGAATCGACAAGTGTCCCGTGGTGTCCCTTGGTGTCCGGTTGAATGAGATCGATAGTGAGATCGATTGAATCAGATGTTGGTTTTCCCCTGCTCCCCCCCCCACACACAACATCCTTATTACCCGAAGGGTGTTCGTATAGGTACGAGTCTTATGTAAACCGTTTTCGGTCCCAGTGCAATTCGTATACAGACCCTCCTGAATCGCGCACAGGCCTTACATGTATTGCATACAGGCCCATCTGAATCGTATACAGACCACTCTGAATCGTATACAGAACCATCCGAATCGTATGCGTATCTTGCGCGAATCGTATAGTATTCCTGTGTAGGCTGTTTACGGAGTCTATGTGCATCGTGAACGATTACCATGCGAGTCTTAAACGAGACCAATATGAATCGTACACGGCTCCTTTGTGAATCGTGTGCGGTTCTTATGTGAATCGTCTACGACTCCTATGTGATTCGTCTACGATTCCTATGTGCTTCGCATGCGGCTCCTACGTGGATCGTGTACGATTCCTAAAGGAGCTGTGGGACACCGAAAAAGAAGCCGAAGGAATCTCACATATCCTTACGGAACCTTCGGGAATCCGACGCAACCCGAAAGAGCGCGCGGGACTCCGAAGGAAGCCATAGGGATCCTCTGGGATTCTACGGAATGGGCCGAACTGGAATCTTGAGGGATTATTCGCGAAATTTGCAGAATCCTGAAACGAATCCCAAAGAATTTTACAGGAATCCGAAAGAGTCCGATGGAACCTTAATGAACATCGAAGGCGCCCTCAGGAATTCGACAAGAATCCGTGGGGCGCTGAGGTCACCTGAGCCCCCGAAAGCGGCGGACAACCTCCCAGGACCCGTCTCTCTTAGACCCTTTTCCTTCATGAGCCATCGGGAAAGGGAAATAGAGAGAGAGAGAGCGAAGGGGTTCTTGACGGCCACGGCGAACCTCGCCCACCTTGGGGTTTGATGTTTGGGGTTTGGTGCTTGGTGCTTGGTGTTTGGTGTCGGGGTTTGGGGTTTAGTGTTTGGGGTTTGGGGGTTTGTTGTTTGGTGTGTTGGGTGCGGGGTTTGGTGGTGTTCGGTGTTTTGGGTAAGTTGGGGTTTTGGCGGTTTTGAATGCTCCAACCGGGTTCTAGCCCATCCATGCTGAGGTATCTCGCGTCCGACCAGGGTATAGAAGTCGGCCCTTCCTCCCCCCCCCCTCCTTCCCTCCTCCCCCGATCCCCCCCCGATTTCCCTTCTCCTTCTCCGCCCCGCGCGCGCGACGCCGCAGTCTTCGCCGCCGCCAGCCTCGGCGCAACGGACGCGGAGAAGGCGCGGGAGGAGTCTCGGACAAGGAGAGGATGGGGAAAAGAAAGGAGGGAGGAGGGAAGAAATCGGAGGGAGAACGACGAGGAGAACGACGAGGACGAGGGGGAGGATGAGGAGGAAGAAAAGAGGACGAGGAGGATAAGGAGGAGGGGGAGGACGAGGACAAGGTGGAGGGGGAGGCCGAGGAGGACAAGGACGAGGGGGTGGGGGAGGACGAGGAGGACAAGGAGGGAGGAATGAGCGAGGAGGGCGAGGGGGAGCGTGAGGAGGGCAGCGGAGGAGGACAGCGGCGGAGGAGGAGGAGGAGGGGAGTTGGGAGAGGAGTGGGTTCCTGTTGTCGCGGCCTCTGACCCGCTCAACAGCATGTCACATGTCGATCATTGGTCGGAGGGGATAGGGAAGAGGAGGAGGAGGATGATGAGGAGGAGGAGGAGGAGGAGAAAGAAGAGAAGCACAACAGTGTGCTTTGGAAGGGGGGGTCCCCGGGGGGACAGGTGCCCGATCGCGCCGCATCGCGCAGCTGCCCAAGGCGCCCGATTGGGTCGGCAGCGTACTGGGGCGCCGGCGGCCGCGCCGTTTCGCCCTCTGTCCGCGAGTCAAAAAAAGCTTTGGAAGGGGGGGTCCCCGGGGGGACAGGGGGAGGGGCAGGGAGCCACCACCACCAACGCCCTGTGGGCGTGGCGAGGTGGAGGGTGCCAGAGCCCCCCCGCCTTCCCCCTGCGGGTGTGGGGTGGTTCGGCGTCGTCGTCGGCGTCGGCGTCGGCGTCGGCGTCGTCGGCGTCGGCGTCGGCGTCGGCGTCGTCGGCGTCGGCGTCGGCGTTGTAGGCGTCGGCTCTTTCACGATGGCTGCCGGCGGCGAGCAGGGGGAGGGGAGGGCAGAGCCCTTCCTCCCTGCCCGGTCCCAGGAGCTAGGGGTCTTCTGGTTTCGGAGGGGGTATCCGGTACTTTTGTTCGGAGGGAGCAGTGATAGGGGAGGGGGATAGGCATAGGGGGGGATGCATCGACCCCCAATTGCCCATTCATTCATCGTCGGTAGGGACCCGATAGCCCCACCCCGCCCGGGAGGTGCGGTTTCGCTATCGGGGCCTATCTCCGATACATCGACCATATATCGCCGATTCCAGATCGATGTGTCCCCCTATGCCAGTCCCCTCTTATTGTTGCCCCTCAGTTCGGAGGGTGGGGGGTCCCCCAGTTTCGAGACCCCCACTGGGGCATTGTCCAAAGCGGCCTTGCGCAAGTAGTCGAATCGCAGGTCCCTGTTACGTTCGCAGGTATAGCGGAGTGTTCGTGCGCATGTCCGGGCGATTGCAAAGCACCCCGCCCCGACGTGCCCCGTTCCGCCCACGCGTTCTTGTTACACCCACCCCTCCGGGAAACGGCCGCTACGCGGAAAGGGTGAGAGGTCAATTTCCGCAAGAGAGACCCATATACACCAGCGATGATGCTACAATGAAATATTCAGGAAGGGACAGACACACACAGACATAATTGAATCGTCGACTTCCAGGAAAATATGGGAACGTCTGGGGAGTAGGGGGGAAGACGAAAACCCAGAAAATACGGGAGAAAGATCGGGGACTCCCGGGATGCGTGTCTATTTGTTTGTGCGTCTTTGGGCCCCTTTACATACACCCTCCCGTCCCATCCTCACGAGTCTCTGCAGGTTGTCCTCGGCACTGCAAGAAGTGCCCCCTTGAGTCGAGCACCCGATTGGTCATCGAGAGCAGACGAGCCTCTTAACCCTAACAACACGACGACGACGACGGCGTGGCCTCCTCACTGAGGTTGACGTCGTCGCACTAGGAATAATAGATCTGGGCGGTGTGGTTTGGTACTTTGTCTGAAAAAGACTCCCTGTAATCGTTCTTGTGGCCCTCCTGACTTATATTCCCTTCTAAAGGATCAGGGGTACTTTCGCTGCTTATCAGTTGGCCCGGAAGAGAAAGAGGAGCTGGAGGGAGGAAGGGCTTGAGAGGGAGGAGGTCGCAGGGCGAGCAGGAGGTCACGCAGGCCAGCTCGAACGAGTCCGCGGGCCCTGCCCCTTCGCACCCTACATCCCGTTGTGCCCTGATGCAGCCGGCGCCTCTGGGATCCATCCCACTGAGAGGTGGAGTTTCTATGCGATTTTTGTTTGGGCTTGGCAAGGATCAGACGGGAAGATCACAAACACAGACACAGGTAATCGCCGATGCCTAGGAACATGTGGACGATGTGGGCAGTGGCGGGGAAGACGCAGATCCAGAACAGATGCAGACGTCTGTGGACTCGTGGATTTCATGTCCACTGATGTGTGTGCCGCTGGGCCCCTTTGAAGGAGGGGGGAGACTCGGAGTCGTTTGATGCATCCATCCCCCACTCCAACACGCCGTCGTCTCTCCGCCCCTCCCTCACCCCTGCCCTCGGCTGCCCTCCCCCATCTCCCTGCCTCCTGCCCCTCGACTATCCCCTGTCCCTCTCTCCTCTCCCTCCTTCCTCTCCACTCCCTCCCCTCTCCCCTACTAATTTCCTCTCCTCGCATCTTTCCCGTTCTCTTGAACTCAGTATGTATGTTGCTCTCCTCTCTCCCCTGAAGATGGCTGGAAAGTTCTGTCATGTATTGTTTTTTGCTCACACACCGGATTGCAACAGTTGATTTGTTCTAGGGTTCTTTCAATCGGAAGTTTGCGTCTCAAAATGGAGTTCCCACGGTAGCGTTGGCCTCAGTTTAGATTCGGCGCCATGCTCCCACCGTTCAGAAAGGCGCTCTTGATCCGGATACTTTCACTTCGTTGTCGCACTTCTCCTTTCTCCTCCCCCGCCTTCCCCTGGTCGTCCTTTTCCCGCGTCTCCCACTCAAGCTCCTGCTGCTGCTGTTCACTCGCTCTGCTCCTTCCTCATCCCCCTTCCCTTCCTCAGGAACTGGCCACTTTGGACGCACGCAATTATGCCTGACCCTCGGCCTCACTTGCCAGCGCCCGCCATGGAATTGCAAGTGCATTGGAGCATGGCGCCTCCAGGGATGATGTTTGCTGGGAACGTGTTCGGCGACGGGCCGTGCCGGGACACATTGGAAGGGGACCCGGAGCTCCGGCGAGGTGGATTTGGATTGATCCAGTGTGCTCTGCGTAATTGCCGGGACGTGGAGCTCACGGCTCAGTCTGAGGGGCCTTATTTGGGAGGATAGTTAGCAGAGTCTTTTGCTTTCTATGTGTTGTTGTTGCACACGGAGGTGGACTCTGTGAGCTACCACACCGGCTGCCAGTGGGTGCTTAACTCCTTCCACGGTGGTCCGCAGGTCTGCATTGGTCCCAGCTGTACACGTGTGGGTGCAGATGTGTGACGTCTGATCTAGAATCGTCTTGACGATTTGACAGACGGGCAGGTTTCAGTCAGGAAAGTCAAGGGCCATTCACGGAGTAGTGACGACGACGTCCGCGAATTGCAGCGGTATTGGCGCCTGGGCAAAGGGTTTGCCGACCAGGTGGCCCGGCTAGGTGCCATGAGCCACCCCGCCTCAGATGAGGCGCGCGAGCGACTCGTGCGCGCCGATGTTACCGCGCGGTTTTTGGCAAGATCGATAGCGAAATGTTTGTTATCAGGAGGGAAAAAGCACAGACACAATTAACCGTCGACTTCCCAGAAAATATGGGAAAATATGGGAAGTGGGGGGGAAAACAGAAACCCAGAAAATATGGGAAAATGTAGGGAATCTTTTTATTTGTGTGTATTTATTTGTGTGTCATGGGGCCCCTTCATGTTAGTTTTTCCTTTCCCGTCTGGACCACTTCGGGTGGGCGGTCGGCGGGCTTCCCCGCCGCCCCGGTTGACGGCCGACGTCGAAACCCCACCTGGTAGACATGAGCCGGCCGCAGTGGGGGGTCGGCTGCGGTGCGCGCGATGCCTTCGTAGCGCCACTGAGCCGCAGCATCTTTCAGCGAATCGCGATGCCGGTGGTGCCGGTCACAGGCTGTGGACAACTGGCCAATCTCGACTAGACGTAAGAGTGACCTTTCGCCGGAGTGACCTTTGGTGCGGGCCCAGTGGGGCCCCCCGATCGCCGAACGCGATGCGACAGTAGCGCCTTGCGCGCCTGTGTTTGGCCCCCCGCGGCCCCCAAGAAGCCGCGCACCAAAGGTCACTCTTACCCAGGGTCACTCCTGCGTGTAGCCGACAACATGTTTTTTGTGCTGCTTGTGGGTGTTTTTCAAAGGAGAGCACCAGGAGGCTCGCGCAGCACTGCCGGGGGGGCGTGGTCCGAGGCTCGGCCACCGCTTTCCCGCTCGAGCGGCTTTGGGAGTCACGGGATCGAGAGGCGAAGCTCTTGTGGCTGATGGCCGCCCTTTGCCGTTCGGAGCGGCGCTGCTGGACGCCATGTATAGTGGGCTCCACGTGCTGCTGCCTCTTGACGGCTTAGGGGATTAGAAGGGGTTGGTGTGCCGGGTTTGCTTGGTGGGAGTGGGACGGTCAAGGAGACGGAAACGCATGTACGTGACTGCTTGTTCCACGTTCGACCCGCTGTTCAAGTTCTCTTGTAGTCTTGTGCTACACCGCCTGCGCTTTGAAGAGCCCGGCTGCAGCTCCCCGTGTCCAATTACGCATGACGCGACGGGCTTCCTTTTGGGGAGTGCAGGGTCCGTTGCAGCAGGCGTCCGCGGAGAAGGAAGCATCCGGGCGCAACGGGGAGGGATCGGCGGGATGGGCAGGACGTCAGATGTGGCGCGAGCGCGCCCAGCTTGCCTTCCCCCCCCTCTCTTGGTATCGCTCGGACGTGCGCACTTTCTCTTGGCGGGGATTATTAAGGAGCATCCTGGATCATCCTGCGGAAAAAAACACGCGCGGAACCGAAACAAAAACACAGGGACTGGACGTCCGAGGATGGCCCAGGAGGGGGGCGGAGGAGGAGGAGGAGGAGGAGGAGGAGCAGGCGCAGAGGTCGCCGCCGGACCGCGGCATGAGCGATGTGTGGTGCTCCGTCAGACGTGCTCCCCACCTCGATGTTGATCTTAAGGATTCCCTCGGTAGCTGGCATGATCGGCGTCCCATGGAGGAGCACAAAAAAAGGATTCCCTCGGTTTCTCATGGCACTCCCCAAGATTGTCCTCGCTTTTTGCTCGCCCGTCGTAGGAATAGGGAATAGGGGTAGGTTTGAGGCTGGCTAAGGCAGGAGGCTCGGAGGATCGGCGGGGGGAAAGTGCGAATGAAAAGGGCCCAGTTCGAAAAGGGCCCCTTCGTCGGAGAGGGGGGAGATGCGAGTGAAAAGGCATTCTCCAGGCGGCGGGACGTCTCAGAAGCCCTCGCGCCTCCTGAGAAGTTGTCCGCGTCTCCAGGGAAGGCGTTTAGAGAACCTCTCAGACGGCTGGAGGACTTCCGAGACTTCTGAGAAGGCCCGCCTCTTGAAACTTCCCCCCAGGGGCTCGCCGCCGAACGGAAGGAGCGAGGCAGGTGGGGAGCATCACTGAGGAGAGAAAGCCCCCTGATCCGAGTAACATACTGAGGGCGCGGCCTCACTGAGGGCCCCGTCCCTCACTGAGGGCCCCGTCCTTGCACTGGGGAGACTGCTTCTGGGCGGCTTGGCCTGGCACGCTTGCAGAAAAGACCCCCCTGTCCCTCATGTTTTTCTGGGGCCCTCCTAACTTAAGGCCCCCTCCCAGAGGGTTGCGGGTCCTTTCTTTGCCACCCACCAAACCACCCCAACCCAACCCGAAGGTCTCGATTTGCCCTCCATTTCCAGTTGGGGGGGGTCGGGGAACATCGAGAAAACACAAATGGAACCCGTACCCCCCCCAACCCGAAATTCGGGTCTTCGGGTTGGGTTGGGTCGGTTTGGCAGGTAGCCATTTCTTGGTTCATAGGAGCAGGCGGCAGCGCCACCCCCCCCCCCCGCACAGGGGCCCGAGGGCACCAAGACGCCCTCGCCCGGCCCCCGGGCGCCCCCGGCCCCGGCGCCGAGCGGTGCGCCCCCAGGCGCGGCGCCCAGGGCCAGCAAGGGAGGGATCGGGAGCGCCCAGGGGGGGGGGGGGGAGGGGGGAGGGGGGAGGGGGGAGGGAGGAGGAGGAGGGGGGAGGGGGGAGGAGGGGAGGAGGGAGGGAGGAGGAGGAGGAGGGAGGAGGAGGAGGAGGAGGAGGAGGAGGAGGAGGAGGAGGAGGAGGAGGAGGAGGAGGGGAGGGGAGGAGGAGGAGGAGGAGGAGGAGGAGGAGGAGGAGGAGGAGGAGGAGGAGGAGGAGGAGGGCGCGGCGCCCAGGGCCAGCGAGGGAGGGATCGGGAGCGTCCAAGGAAGGGGGGGGGCGCCCGGGCCCCTAAGACTCGACGAAGGAAAACGCCATAAACATATGTTTTTGGCGCTCCGCGCGGTTTTCTTGGATCTGCGCTGGGCCCCCCCCGGCGGCGCTTCTGGCGCCGCTAGTTGCGCGCTCCGCGCGCCAGGGAGGGGTGTCCTGCGCAGATCCAAGAAACCCGCGCGGAGCGCCAAAAGTTTATGTTGATGGCGTTTTTTCCCTTCCTCCAAAGACGAGGCCAGGAGTCAAGCAGTGGCGAAGCGTCCTGGCTCGCCTAAAGGTCCACCAAAGCATGTTCCAATAACCATTTGTGGTCTGCGCGAAATGTTCTCGGAACATTTCTGGCTGGGGCTGTTTTGATGTTTTTGTTATGAGAACATGTTGTGGGTTCTGAGGTCATGTCCTCGTCGGCCTACGGGAATGCCGGAGCGGTCGGTCACTGCTCTAACAAGCTGACACTCGGGTGAGGACAAGTCGATAATCCTTGAGATCCGGCGTTCTTGGAGGATGTTTCGGGCGACGCGGCCCTCGCAAAGCGCTTCTGACTGCTTTGAGAGCGTTCCTGAACCAGCTGGAACGGATGTCATCAGAGGCCGCGTAACGGGGGGGGCGATGAGTTTGGGTGGCAACGTGGGCTGCCGAAAAGGATTCTTTCAGGGCCCCGAGAGGGGCCCTCTCGGGCCCAGAAAGGGGCCTCTGCGGCCCGAACAGGGCACCTTTCTTTCCCCCTCATCGTTCATTGCCCCCAGTAAAATTGCCACACGCTAGTTCTCAAGAGGGGAAAAAACACACAGACACAATTAATCCTCGATTCCCCAGAAAATATGGTAAAATATGGGCAGTGGGGGGGAAGACAAAAACCCAGAAAATATGGGAAAATATGGGGGATATGTTTATTTGTGTATATTTATTTGTGTGTCCTGGGGCCCCTTCAAGTTCGCGCGCCATTACTCAGCGTCGTCCTAGCCCCGTCCTATGTCCCCCCTCTGTTCGAGGGGGGGGGCGGGGCGGCGGCGGCCAGGCCGTGGGCAGCGGGAGCCCAGCCGCGGGCGATGCGGGGGGGTATAGGGGGTTGTTTGAAGAGGGGGGCGGCCCTGCCGGAGGAGCCAGGCCCGGGCCGGCCGGGCCGGGATTGTCGGGGGTGGACAGAACCCCCAACAGTGACACGTCGATTAGTGAATTGTCCGTTTTCGGTTCTCGAGAGGGCGCCGTGGCCGTTATTTTCCAGGCTTGCGCCCGCCAGGTTTGGGCCTCAGGTCGTTTTCACTAAACCACGTTTTACTAAAGGGTGGTCTGTCCATCCCCGAGATTGGGGGAGTGGGGGGGGGGGGCCAAGAGGATTATGTTTCTCAGGCGATCGCATACATGTATCCAGGGGGCGTGGATTGGCGACGGGTCCCGCTTCCATGGGAGATCGCGGAGTTCCGCCGCCGAGCGAGGTGGCACCGGCTGCATTCTGGGGAGGGCACCTCCCCCGGATCCATGGATTTGGCGACCGCCCGCCAAATCCATGGATCGCTAGTCCATGTTTGCGGGCCCCCAGGTTTTGTTTCACACGATGTTGTTGGGTTTTGATTGCCCCAGTTAAGGTACCCGTTGATGTTTAACCGTTGAGATCCACCCGTTGAGTGCAACCAGTTTAATGTCATCCGTTGATCGTCCGGTTTACATTCGCCCGCGTTGGGATTCATTCGGTGTTCTTTCGCTTGGTTTAGAGTCATTCGGTTCTACTTCGCCCGGTTTGAATTCATCGGGCCGCCTGGCCGAATCACATTTTGGAATACGTCCAGTTTGAATTCTCCCGGTGTGAATTCATGCGGTCGAAATTCGCCCGGTTTTATTTCATTCGGTTTAAAGTTGCTCGTTTTGATTTCATCCCGTTCAAATTCTCACGATTTACATTCATCAAGTTGTATTTACCTATTGTAAATTCGCCCTCTTCTAAAATCGCCCGGTTTAGATTCGTCCAGTCTGAATTCGCCCCGTTAAATTTCATCCGGTTTAAGAACCGTTTGGTTGAAAGTCAACGGGTTGTCATTCGCCTGGTTCAAGCAAAGCGGGCCAAACAAAAGCGGGAGAAACAGAAGCAGGCTAAACCAAAGCGGATGGGAAAAAAACGGGCGAAACGAATTCGTAGCCCCCCGCAGTTATGGATAAGGCGGCGGGGACGTCGGCAGCCTGCGAGGCTCTGAGGAAGCCCGCCGCAGGCACCGTTTTTTTGGTAAAGCAATGTGGGTGGGTCGCGGAGGGCGGCGCGGTGGGTCGCGGGTGGTTCGCGGGCTGGGTCGCGGGTGGGTTGCGGGTGGGTCGCGGGTGGGTCGCGGGCGGGTCGCGGGGTTGTTGCGGGTGGGTCGCGGGTGGGTCGCGGGGTGGGTCGCAGGTGGGTTGCAGGAGGGTCGCGGGTGGGTCGCGTGCTGGGTCGCGGGCGGGTCGCGGGGCGGGTCACGGGGAGGGGGGGACGATGACAGCAAACAACAGACAACCCACAACAAACAACGAAAACAACAAGAACCACAACAACAGCAAAGCAACAGCAACAACAACAACAACAACAACAACAATTATTAGCACGTGGGGACACACCGTTCTCACCAGTGCCAGGGTTTTCATAGGAGGCGGGCAATACCCCCACTTTGTGGGGGGGCCGGTTCAAGCTCTACCAAATTTCCAAACGACTCTTCGCCACCACCCACACCCAGCTTCCCGCCCTATGACGTTCGGACACTTCACTTCGTGGCATGCGGACGACCGTGGCTACTATTCAGGGCCCCGCGGCCGACGACGACGGCGTGCGCGCGCGAAGAAAAAACGAATGTGTCCCGCATGGTATTATTTGACAGGGATGATGGCCCTGGCAGGTGCGCAACCGTTGTTGCAGAAGTTCGAAAAAGTTGCTCGCAAAAGCCCGTTTGACAGAAATGTTTAAAAAGTGTTGGGTTTCCTACGAATCCGCAAGAGCGCGCGGGATGAAATTTTGACATTTTTTTTGAAAAACCATTGGTTTTTTATGTTTTTATGTTAAAATCGCTACGAAAACTAAGGTTTTGGAAGGATTTCGTCTTGCGCGCGCGAATGTCCACTTTACCTTATTTTTTGCAAGGGATTCTTGAAGTTTGGTTATGTTAGAACAAGAAATGTCCACTTTAGCTTTTTTTTTGCAAGGGAAAACCGATCGTAACAACACAACCGGATCCGGACCAACCCGTTTTGCCTGAGACTTCCTTACGAAAATGATGAAAATGAGGCTGCGGCCTAGGCGCGGCGGGGGGGTCGTGCACCTGGGGCCCCAACACTAATTATTCTTTAGACGTAATAATGTTCAACAACAACAACAACAATAACAATTTTAAGATTGTTCGTTCTTATCTGCTCGAGTGTCCAATAACGCGTATTTCCCAAACCCTCGGTACCCGCTGTCTCCGTCTTCGATCGAACCCCTGTTGGGGGGTATACTTTTCTTCCCTGCAGGCCGGGCCCCGGCAAGCGGCGGGGCGGCCGCGGACCGTCGGCCTGGCCAGCGGCAGCGCTGATCTGCGGGGCGGCCACGGACCGTCGACCCGACCCCAAGAGGGACGGACAGGGGACCGACCACGACGACGACGACGACGACGACGTCGAAGACGACGGCGACGACGACGGCGACGGCGACGACGAGCGAAAGCGAGAGCGAGAGAGAACGACAGCAGGGCCACGAAGGGCACGAAATAGGCCACGAAGGGCGACAGCGGGGACACGAAGGGAATGCGTATGGGACCACGAGGAGCGCGAACGAGCGGGGGCCACGAAGTGCAGATAATGCGGGGCCACAGAAGGCAACTATGGGGCCACTGAGGGTAGCAACTGGGCCACGTAGGACAGTGAGGGGGACACAAATGGTGACAGCGGGGCCACAAAGGGCATGCACATGGGGCCACAACGGGCGCGACTCTTGGGTGCCTGGGTGTCGGGAGCGCGGCGCTTGGTCAAATTGCAGGAAAGTCCAACGCAAGGCTATTCTTCAGTAGTTTGCAAGCAAGTCTCCAGCGAGAGCGCGACTCCAGAGCGCCGGGAGAGCGATTCCTGAATAATTGGCAAGGAAGTCCCAAGCGAGAGCGCGATTCCGGAATAAACTGCGAGGAAGTATCGGGCGAGAGCGGGGGTCTTGGCTAAATTGTAAGGAAGTCTAAGGCGGTAGCCGTTGTTGTTGTAACCCTGGGGCCAGGGGCCCAGTTTGAGCAGGAAGACTTTCCCTGTCAAGAAACAGGGTGCGAGCGTCGAGGGGCACTCTTTGATTGAGAAAAAAGCAGTATGCACCTATGGGGGGGATCAACAATAATTATTCTTAAGAAGTGAGAGTTCAATTTCAATAGCAACACCGACAACAACAACAAAACCAACAACAACAACACCAACAACAACACTAACACCACCAACAACAACAACAATCAGTGTAAGACTGTTCGCCCTTTATCTGCTCGAGTGTCCAATAACGCCTACTTCCCAAACCCTCGATGTCCGCCCTCTTCGTCTTCGATCGAACCCCTGTTGGGGGGTATACCTTTCTTCCCTGCAGGCCGGGCCCCGGCAAGCGGCGGGGCGGCCACGGACCGTCGGCCTGGCCAGCGGCAGCGCTGATCGGCGGGGCGGCCACGGACCGCTGACCCGACCCCAAGAGACGGACAGGGGACCGACCACGACGACGACGACGACGACGACAACGTCGACGACGACGGCGACGACGACGACGGCGACGACGACGACGAGCGTAAGCGAGAGCGAAAGAGAACGACAGCAGGGCCACAAGGACACGAAGTAGGCCACGAAGGGCAACAGCGGGGACACGAAGGGAATGCGTACGGGGCCACGAAGAGCGCGAACGAGCGGGGGCCACGAAGGGCAGATAATGTGGGGCCACAAAAGGCAACGATGGGGCCACTGAGGGTAGCAACTGGGCCACGCAGGACATATGCATATGGGGCCACCACGGGCGCGAACGAGCGGGGGCCACGAAGGGCATACATATATGGGGCCACGAAAGGCAGCGAGGGGACCACGAAGGGATGCAACTGGGCCACGAAGGACAGCGAGGGGGCCACGAAGGGCTGCAACGGGGCCACGAAGGGCTGCGACGGGGCCGCGAAGGGCAGCGAGGGGGCCACGAAGGGCTGCAACGGGGCCACGAAACAAAGCGAGGGGACCACGAAGGACTGCAACGGGGCCACGAAGGGCAG
>CAUYUJ010014588.1:286816-299316 GCA_963575745.1 Prorocentrum cordatum | reverse complement strand
AGGTCGGAAAGGCAGGCCTAAGCGGCCAGGTCGAGCAGGCGGGTTGCTGAAGTTGTTTCCCTATTGCATGCATTGCGAGGAGTGCTCGAGTGATAGTGCGATTCCAAAGTACATCGCGAAATAAACCAACGGGAGAGCGCTATTCCTGAGTGTCGAGGGCGCGGCGTCTGAGTAAATTGCGACGAAGTCCCACGCGAGAGCGCGATTCCTGCATGACGTATGAGGAGATCCCGTGCGAAAGCGCGATGTGGAAATAAACCGTAAGGGCTTCGCCCCCTGCCGCCGGCCCCCTCTCTCGGAGAATGGGCCATGGAAGAGCGAAGTCATGAGGCTTCGGCTTCGCCGTGAAGCAGTTTCGGGACCTGTTTGTTTTTCGGCCCTGACCCTACGGATCTGCATGAGGGGTGCCGCCGGATTTCAGGAATGTTGCAAATCCCTTATGCTTTTGGGCCGTGACCCTACGGATCTGCGTGAGGAGTGCCACTGGATTTCAGAAATGTTGCACATCCCCTGTGTTTTTTGACCCTGACCCTGCCGATCTGCGTGAGGGGTGCCGCCGAATTTCAGAAATGTTGCAAAACCCCAGTGTTTTTTGGACCCTGACCCCGCCGATCTGCGCGGCGGGTGCAACCGGATTTCAGGAATGTTGCAAAACCTTTCTATATTTCTGGGTTCTGACCCCACCGATCTACGTGAGGGGTGCCACCGGATTTCAGGAATGTGGCGAATCCCATATGTTTTTGAACCCTGACCCCGCCGATCTGCGTGAGGGGTGCCGCCGGATTTCAGGAATGTGGCAAAACCTTTGTGTTTTTGGACCCTGACCCTACGGATCTGCATGAGGGGTGCCGCCGGATTTCAGGAATGTTGCAAATCCCTTATGTTTTTGGGCCGTGACCCTACGGATCTGCGTGAGGAGTGCCGCCGGATTTCAGAAATGTTGCAAATCCTTTGTGTTTTTTGACCCTGACCCCGCCGATATGCGTGAGGGGTGCCGCCGAATTTCAGGAATGTGACAAATCCCTTGTGTTTTTGGACCCTGACCCCGCCGATCTGCGTGAGGGGTGCCGCCAGATTTCAGGAATGTTGCAAATCCCATGTTTTTTTGGACTGACCCCGCCGATCTGCGTGAGGGGTGTAAATTTTAACCCACCCCAGCAATTCAGACAATACGATTTGGGCGTGGTAAAAATGCTCGTTTTGGGCCTCCCCCTCTCGCGCGGTCCATCAACAAGGAACAGTAAGCAGCAAGAAGCAGAACTGTAACAAGGAACAGTAAGCAGCAAGAAGCAGAACTGTAACAGTGGAAACTGGAAGCTGCAACTGTTACAGGAAACTGCGAACCTCCAGCCTACAGCCTGGTGGCCCCACAAGGGGGCCGGCGGATTGTGAGGAGGTATCAGGCGGGAGCCGTTGTTGTTGTTGTAATTCGGTGGCTTGGGGCCCAATTCGGTGACCCCTCGTTTTTGGTTTGGGGAAATAATGAAAGTGCAATCCCCGGGTAGGGCACTTTAATTGAAAAACGCACATTGGAACACCTCAATGTGCTCGGAGGGGGGCCAGCAATAATGATTTGTATGACTGTTCGCTTTTACTGGCACGCGTGCCTTGCATTCTGTACACCCCAACTTTCGATACCCGCCCATGCCGTCTTCGATCGCACCCCCTCTCGGGGGGAGTATCTTCCTTGTCGGCCACTGATCGAAGTGCGAGGTACTCTCGGACGGGAGCGCCGTTCCTGAGTTTTGGGGCCTCTTTTGGCCAGGTGCTCGGAATACCGATTAAGAAATATCGAACGGGAGCCCTGGTCGCCGTATCTGCGCCTCCACCAACTTGCCTTGAATTGCGAGAAAGTCCCGAGCGAGAGCGCCAGTCTTGAATTCGGGGGCCTCTCTGGCCAAGGCCTCTGGGAATACACCTTGAGGAAATATCGAACGAGAGCCCTTGTCGTCGTAGTTGAGCTTCCACAAATCTGAATGAATCACGAGGGAGTCTCGAGCGAAAGCGCCGTTCCTGAGTTCGAGGGCCTTTCTGGCCAAGGGCTCTCGGAGTACATCGTGAGTAAGTATCGAGCAGGAGCCCTTGTCGTCGTGGCTGGGCCTCCGCCGATTTGATTAAATTGCGAAGAATTTTCAAGCGAGAGCGCCGTTCCTGAGTTCGGGGGCCTCTCTGGCCAGAATGTCTCAGGGTAAATTGTGAGGAAGTATCGAGCGGGAGCCGTTGTCGTTGTAGCCGGGCCTCAAGTGCACACATTTACAATCGAGCCAGCGCTCGAGCGGGAGCCTCGTTCTCAGAGGAATTGCAGCCGGCGTCGAGGCGAAAGCGCTTGGAACTGTATCCAGAGATCAACGGTAAGTATTCTCTAGAAATGAGTATGCAACAAGAACAACCACAACAATGGCAGCTACAACAACACCAACAACAAACACATCATCAGCAACATCAGCAATATTTCCAGCAGCAACAAATAGCAACAACAACAGCATCAAAATCAACACCAACAGCAACAACAAGAGCATCAACAATCATTTGAAGATTGTTCGCTCGTATCTGCTCGCGTGCCAGTCAACACGTATATCCCAAACCCTCGATACCCGCCTATTTCGTCTCCGAATGTACCCACAGGGGAGCTATCTTCTTCACATGCAAAGTGTATTTCGCGCAGCTTTCACGGCAGGGGAAGAGGAGGACGGATGGAAGGAATGGACAAGGAGGAGGGAGGAGGATGGAGCACGAGAGCGAGTAGCAGAAGACGGGTTAGGAACAGAAAGCACGCGGCATAACCGGACGGGAAGATCGGGCGGGTAGACTTTGACGGTCGGGTCGAGAAAGGGCCCAGGCGGCCAGGCCGAGCAGGCGAGTTGTTGAAGCGTGCGCCCTGCATGAATCGCGAGGGAGGTTCGAGCCATCACGCGATTCCCGCATAAATCTGTATGAAGTCCACAACGAGAGCGTGATTCCTACGTGTCGAGGGCGTGGCGTCTGAATGCATTTTGGGGAAGTCCCACGCGAGAGCGCAATGTCTTCGTGAATTGCGAGGACGTCCCGCGCGAGAGCGCGATTTGGGAATCCATTGTGGGGAAGTATCAGGCGTGAGCTGCTCTTGTTGTAAACCGGGGACCAACCACACAGCCTTGACCGTTCCGTGGCGCGCCCTTTGCAACGCCCCTTGGCATGATGTCCCCCGGCCGCCCCATGGCAAGCGCTGGCACGTCCCGTGGCAGGTCCCTGAAACGTCCAGGGCGCGTCCCCTGAGACGTCCCCTGACACGCCGCCTGGCGTATCCTCTATTGCGCCCCTAGCAGCATCCTATGGCGCGTCCGTGTGCCTGTGCCCCGTGTCGTGTCGTTCGCTTCCGGAGCTGAGGCGGATTTTGAGGCCGAGTTGATTGAGCGTCCCGCACGTTTCCACTTCAACTAGCTCTGGGGCAGCTACTATGTACTAAGGCAGCTCGAGCTTCAGATCCAAATCGGTCCCGCCAGGGTTCGGATGCAAAAGGAGAGATTCCATCCACAACGCTATAGAGCACAATCGCGGCATGGCACATCGCAACTCAGCACGGCACAGCACAGCAGAGCCTTTGGCACGGTACATCAAGATCGATATACGCAACGTTGCCAGTGCCCGTCGCCTACTCAGGTGTCCTCGACATGTTGCCACGCCTTGCATGTATTCTTTCTGGGTTCGTGGCTCGATGACGTTTCCACCCTGGCGCGAAAGGGCCCACGTGTTGTCACGTTTGTTCCGCTGCTGGGCGAAAGGGGCCCACGTGTTTCACGTTTGTTCCGCTTTGGCGCGAAACAGACCCATGTGCGCCCACGCTTGTCCCGCTCTGGCGCGAAAGGGGCCCACGTGTCTTCACGTTTCTTCCGCTCTGGCGCGGAAGTGACCTGCGTGTGGTCACGCTTCTTCCGCTCCGGGTCGAAAGGGGCACGTGTTTTCACGTGTCTTGGCCACCACGGGGGGGATATCCAACATGTGGTCGTTTGGCCCTGAAGAGACGGGGGGTCACAAGAACGAAAACGAAAGAACGAATCGGCTCCAGATGTGCAATAACTTGACGCGGTCCGTCCTGGGGCCTTGGGGAGGCTTGCAGCGGCCTCCTGGGGAGGCCTCCTGCAGCGAAGGGGACCCACGTGTCTTCACGATTGTTCCGCTCTGGCGCGAAAGGGACCCACGCGTTTCCATGACTGTTCTGGTCTAGCGCGGCAGGGACCCACGTGTGTCCACGCTTGTCTCGTTTTGGCGCGAAACGGAGACGTGTTTTCAAGTTTGTTCCGCTCTGGGGCAAACAGACCCTCGTGGTGTAAGGGGGGGATATCTAATTCTGTGGTCGCCTGGCCCCCTAGAGTGGGGGGAGTCACAAGAGCCAGAGAAAGTTATCGAACCGACGCCAGATGTCTAATTTGTTGTTCCGTCCTGGGGCCCCGGGGAGGCCTGCCGCGGCCTCCTGGGGAGGCCTTCTTCGGCGAAAGGGACCCACGTGTTGTCACGTTTGTTCCGCTCTGGCGCGAAAGGGGCCCCTGTGTTTCCGCGTTTGTTCCGCTCCGGGTCGAAGGGGGCCCGCGTGTTTTCACGATTGCTCTGCTCTGGCGCGCAAGGGACCCACGCGTCGGGGCCCGCGTGTTTTCACGCCTGCTCCTCTCTGGGTCGAAACGGGCCCGCATGATCTCGCGCATGTTCCGCTCTCGGGCTTCAAGTTTCCAGATCACCCAGAGGAGGATACATACATATATATATATATATATATACATATATATATATATATATGTATATTTACGTATTTATATATATATATATATATATATATATATAAGTTGTGGTCGCCAGGCCCCGAAGAGTGGGGGAGGTCACAAGAGCCAGAGCAAATGATCGAACTGACACCAGATGTGTAACCATTTGGTCCGTCCTGGGGACATGGGGAAGCCTGCTGCGCCCTCGCGGGGAGGCCTCCCGCGGCGGAATGGACCACTGATTTTCACGCTTGTTTCGCTCTGAGACGAAAGGGGCCCACGTGTTTTCTCGCTTGTTCCGCTCTGGGTCGAAAGGGACCTACGTGTTTTCACGCGTCTTCCTCTTGGGGACGAAAGGATACCATGTGTTTGCACATGTGTCCCGCTCCGGCGCGAACGGGACCCACGTGTTTTTACGCGTGCTCCGCCCTCGGTCGAAGGAGACCCTCGTGTTTTCGCGTTTGTTCCGCTCTGGCGCGAAACGGACCCACGTGTTTTCAAGTTTGTCCTGCTCTGGCGCGAAAGGGACCCATGTGATTTCAAGTTAGTTACGCTCTGGGGCGAACGGGTCCTTCGTGTTTTCACAAAGTCCCACGAAGGCGCCCATGAGGCGGCACGGGCCGCAGCATCGCGAAACATTTCGATTACCAGCCCACTACTTCAATGAAGGTGAGGAACAGCTCAAGTGCGAGCAGCGTTTTGGGGAACAGCTGGTGTACCTTCCAGGAACCTCACGGCGTCGTCTTCGTCAGGCTCTCGGGAGGCTCTCGGGAGTTTCTTTGTATCTTTTGGGGGGCCTTTCGGCAGAATCTTCCGAAACGTGTCTCGGACGTTTTTCTGGAGCCTTTGGGAAGCGCTTCGGGAGCCTTTCGAAATTTCTCCAGAATCCTGAGGTTTCCTGGCGATCCTCTGCTGCGCGGCCGCGACCAAAAAAGTATCCTCACCAGCCCTTTCAGAAACCTTGCCCATGAGAGTTGACGGGAAAAGGGACGAAGAGACACATGTAGTGAAGCAGAGCAGGCACCCAGGATGAGCAGATAGATCTTTGGGAGCAAGGGGGTGGCATTGGATGGCTTCCTCGAGCCATCCGAGGGGCCGCGGGGGGCGAGGGGACGAGGGGGTCGTGGGATGATCTTGAGGCGACACAGGCGTTTGAAGCGACACAGGCGTTTGAAGGATTCGGGCCTCTTGCGGGGTCCTGATGGGGGGCTCTTGAGACCGTCTTGGAGCGGTAGCTGGGGTATCTTGTCGCAGGTCGGAAGCCATATTGAGCCACTTTCGGTTATCTTGAGCCCTCTTAGAGGCCATCTTGGAGCAGCGGAGGCCCTATTGGAGCATCAGAGGCCCTCTTGGCGCTTAAGCCTCTCCGTCCCCCCCCCCCCGTCCAAATCCCACGGAGGGGAGGGGAGACTACCCCTTCCCGAAGGGAAGATGGTTCTGGAAGGGCTGGCGGGATGTAGGGATATCTTGCAAACCCGTCGGTCTCTCAGGAAATTTGAGGAACCCTGACGAATCTCCAGGTTTCTTCGGGGGATCGCCAGGAACCCTTGAGGATTTCACGAGCCTTCAACATCAATATGTGCACATGCATCTATACACTTTGTATTCTTTCATATATATATACATATGCATATATACATGTATGTGGGTTTGCATGCGTGTAGTTGTCAATGTAGTTGTGTACGTATGTATGTAGGCAGGTTGGAGGTCGACCATCATGCCTGTATGTATGTAATGACATATGGGTGTATGTACGTGTATGTATGCATGCATGCATGGGTGTATGTATGTATACATGCATGCATGCATGTATGTATGTATGTGTGTATGAATGTATGTATGCATGTATGCATGTATGCATGCATGCATGTATGTATATATGTATGTATGTTTGTATGTATGTATGTATGTATGCATGTATATATGTATGTATGTATGTATGCATGTATGTATGTATGTATGTATGTATGTATGTATGTCGTAGGTATGGGTGTATGTCTGCATGAATGTACGGTTGCATGCAGACATGCATGCATGTACGTGTTACTGCATGTGCGTGTGTAGGCATGCGTGTATGTACATGTATGTGTGTATGTGTGTATGTGTGTACGAGTACGTGTATGTGTATGTGGTTGCGTTCGTTGATGTGTATGTACATATGTGTGCAAACAAGCATGTATGTATGCATGTATGCATATATGAATGGATGCATAGTTTGATGCATGTGTGTATGCTGGCATGCATGTATATATGCATATACGTGTATGTGTACTCGTGGGGTGAATAGGCGTGTAATTATGGATGTATATATATATGTGTACGCATGCGTGTATGTGCGTACGAAACTGTATATGTGTATGCATGCATGTCTGCATGTATGTTCAATATGCATGTATGTGTGTGTACGAATATACAAATGAAAGTATGTATGTATGTATGTATGTCTGAACGTGTGTATGTATGCGTGTATGCATACATACATGTACATTTAGGCAGACAGCGATATCGATTCCAAGGTTTTGCCACGACGCGAGTACGTTTGGGTCCCTCACCGCTCCTCCCTCGCCCAAGCATGCACAGCTCGCCTTTTCAGATTGCGCGTAGCACGATGGGTCCTTTTGGGTGTTCCAGGTCCGGATCGAGTAAAATCAGCACATTCAGAACGCCTTGGATGGAGGGGTCGGATGTCAGATGTTTCGCGAGCGCACCGAGCGTGTCCTCCCCCTCTCCTTCTCGTCCCTCTCCATCGCCCTCCTCCCCACCCTCCTCCTTCACCTTCTCCTCCCACCTCCCCTCCCCCCTCCCCCCCATTCCCTCCTCCTAGCCCTCCTCCCCATCCCCTCCTCTTCCTCCTCCTCTTCCTCCTCCTCCTCTTCCTCCTCCTCCTCCTCCTCCTCCCCATTCCCTCCTCCCTCCTCCCGTCCCCTCCCCCGCGCCCTCCCCCTTCTCCTCTGGCACCTCTTCGGGGCCTCGAGCTATATGAGCAGCTCGTGGAGCCTCCGCGGCCCACCCCCCCTTCCCATCCCCCTACTTTGGCATCGCTCGGCCGTGCGCACTTGTTCTCAGCGAGGACCATCGAGAGGCCTTTGGTAGGGGGAAAACAAACCTACCTCGCTTTTGACCACCCTCGCTTCCAAGAGATACCAAACGATGCCAAATTGCAGCCTGTACTGGTCAGGCCGCTTGAAGAGGAGGCGCATGGTATGGCTTGGTTTTGCCTGGAAGCGAAAGCGGGGTAGGTAATTCACGCTCTGGTTTGGGCCATCCTGCGTGGAAAACGACATGTTCAGTACCGGCGGCTGGGCAGAGGGTGACTGCGCTGGCGATAGAGGCATGAACGGTGGTTTTGTTGGAGCGAACTGTGCTACCATGCGGGAGGAGGAGGGAGAAGGGACGCAGCCGAAGGAAAACAAGGACGGGGCGGACGGCTCAGGGGTCAGTACGCTCCCCGAGCGAGGAAAAATGCACGCACGACGCCGAAGCAAGAAGCGCGCGGGGAATGGACGTCCGAGCGCGGGCGAGCTGCCGCCAGGGCCCCCGTCCGCTGCGGCCGCCTCTGGCGCGGCGCTCCGGCCGCGGCCCGCCCCCGGCACAGCGCCCTGGGCCGGGCCCGCCCCGGGCCCGGCGCCGGCGGGGTGGCGGCCGGATGCGGCTTGCCAGGAGAGGAGGGGAAGGAGGAGGAGGAGGAGGAGGAGGAGGAGGAGGAGGAGGAGGACAAGCTAGGTGCGCTAGCGTCACATCTGACGTCCTACCCCTCCCTCCCATCCCTTACCATGGGGTAGACCTCCTGTTTTTTTTTTATATATATATATATATATATATATATATATATATAACGGGGGTCAGCCAGGGCACCGGATCCTGCAGGATCCTGCGAAGACCCCCTTTGGCTGACCCGGGTCAGCGAGCCGCTCGTGGCCGCGGGGCGGCCGCGCCTATTGGCTGACCCGGGTCTGCGAAGACCTGCGTTGCAGTTTTTTATTCCTGCATTGCAGTTATGTGGCTTCCTGCTGACCCGGGTCTGGATTGACCCGGGTCAGAAGATCCCCGAGAGGCGGGGGAGGAGGAGGAGGAGGAGGAGGAGGAGGAGGAGGAGGAGGAGGAGGAGGAGGAGGAGGAGGAGGAGGAGGAAAAGGGGGAGGAGGAGGAGGAGGAGGAGGAGGAGCAGGAGGGGGAGGAGGACAAGCTAGGTGCGCTAGCGTGCGTCACATTTGACGTCCTACCCCTCCCTCCCATCCCTTACCATGGGGTAGATCTCCGATTTATACATATATATATATATGTATAATTTTCGCACAGTCGGATGTGGAGCAGGGCACTGATCCCAAGAGGGTGTGCGATAGATGGAAAAGCATGGTATATCAGAGCACGGCAGATACTAGCATGTCATAGCATGACGTGGCATTGCGTAGTGAAGCATTGCATCACAAAGCAGAGTAACGCAACACATGGCATCGGACAGCGGTGCACAACACAGCATCGCATTGCATGCCGTGGCGTGTGACCGACGGGGGCCAGGACCAATGGAAGTGAGACCAGCGCTGTGGCGTGAGCACGACTTAGAAGGACTGGAGCGCGGGAGCGAGGCCAGGACCGGAAACGGATATCAGGCCACCGCTGCAGCGGGAGCACGGTTTGGAAGGACCGAAGTTTTGGAACAAGGCCATCGTTACAGCGACAGCGCTAGTTGGAGGGCCGAACACGCCAGTGCTGCTGCGGGAACACGAGTTGGGACAACAGGAGGCGCGGGACCGAAGCCAGCGTTGCATCGGGAGCACGATTTTGAATGACCGAAGCGCGGAAATGAGGGCGGCGCTGCAGGGGGAATACCATTTCGGAAGAACAGGAAAAGACAGGATTGAAACAACACACTGGACAAAACCACGCAAGGGCATCCTGCGTGTTAAAGAAGAGCACGCGGAGATGAGGGGGCACTCTCCAGACAGAGTCAGGGGAGAGAGGAGGGTAGTGTTCATATTGTGTAGTTGAGGAGGAGGAGGAGGAGGAGGAGGAGGAGGAGGAGGAGGAGGAGGAGGAGGAGGAGGAGGAGGAGGAGGAGGAGAAGGCTTCGTCCACACGCACGTTTGGGGAGGGGAAGGTACCCATAGTACCCTCGTTCTCCCCTTTTCGGGGGCCTCCCCGGGAGGCCCTCGCCGCCGCCGCGGGATTCGCCACGAGACGGGTCGGAAGGCACCGCGGGAGAGGTCTTGGGAGCAGCTGTATCGGCACACCTGGCACTGATTAGCTGGTCGGCCCGGCCAAATCAAGGGCACCCTTGTGTCCTGTGTCTCGCGACCCATGCTTCCTACCGTCCTGTGGCAGTGTGGCCCTCGGAAGGGTCTCGTGTCCTCCCGCGTGTGAGGTCCAGTCAAGACCGGCTGTGCCTTCTGGCTTTCCCCAGACGTGCTCGCGTCGTGGAGGCATCCGAACGGGAGGTATCTTGTTGGCCGCTTGCTGCCACTCGAGGGGCCTTCGCAAGGGCCCCGGGGCGGCCGGAAAACGCCTGGGGAGGAAGAGCCGGTGTCTCAGTATCGTTTAACCGATCCCCATCCCCATGCTCATCCCCTTCGAGACCCCCAGCAAATTACACTCGAAACCCGAAGGATACGGCCGACATCCCCATCTAGGGAGGTACATCGGCCAGTGGGGCCCAGCCCACGCTGGTGGGAATGGGGATCGGTTAAACGATATTCAGTGTCCCGGGGAGAAGGGTTCGATCTTCTGGGGGGCCGCGTCCCGCAAACATCAGGACCGCGCATGTCTGGGTCCTCTCTTCGCCCTCCCCAGACATCCAACTGTCTCGAAAACGGATGATCGGCGGCGGAATCCGAGCCCTACCTTCGCCGATCCGCGATTCGGGCAACTCGATGGGCGGCGGGGGTAGGGATCGGCGTTCGTCGAGCACATGGCGAAATCCGAAGCCTGCACCAGCCTCTCATCGATTCAGGAGAATCGATGGTTGGGGCGGGTAGGGTCCGTACGCCACCACTTCTCCAACGTCTTGCAAAACATCAATCGTGGGTGAAACAAACATGTTCGCATCCGCAGCCACGCGGGCTGGGCCCTTGGGCCGCGACCCTGCGGATATTCCTCCCCTTCATCCTCCTCCTCCTCCTCCTCCTCCTCCTCCTTCTCCTCTTCCTGCTTTTCCTCCTCTTCCTCCACCTCCTCCTCCTCCACCTCCTCCTCCTCGTCCTCCCCTGCCTCCTTCTGCTGCTGCTGCTGCTCCTCCTCCTCCTCCCCCTCCTCCTCCACCTCCTTCTGATTCCTGATTCCTGATTCCTGATGGCCTCCGGGTTTGCTGAACGCGCCCCCCCCCCGGGCTGGTCGGCCTTGGTGTGTTGATCGAACTAGACAGCCTGGTAGCAGTGGCCACGGGCTGTGGAGAGAATACTACGTAAACGCAAGGCGACAGACAGAGTGGAGGGAGGAGGAGGGAGGAGAGAGCATGATTACATCGAAGGAGGGGGGGAGGGGCGGTAGACAGCGTGGGGGCACGAGGCGGTGCGGCGCGAGGTGCGGCAGCAGAAAAGGTGGGGGCTCAGGGGCCCAGGTTTGGCCCCCTCTCCCCTTTTGCGGGTCAATTGGCCTTGCTGGGCCGACGCCCAGGGTCCCCCTCCGTAGAGGCGCCCTTGTTTGTCTAAGGCGAGGGCGAGGGGGGCTGATGGGAGGCAGTCGGGTCACCGTGGGCGGCGTTGGCTGACGGGAGGTAGCGTGAGGAAAAGTAAGAGGTGGCTGGCTGGCACAGTGTGCCGGAGTGGGCGGTGGCCGCCCAGCACGCACACGGTCATGGGGGAAGGCGCAAGGGCCTTTTTCCATCTGCTCGTAGGACCACCCCGCACGCGTCCCCGCGGCAAGCGGCGGGGCTCCTCGCCTGCAAGCAGGCGTGTGGCTCCCAGCACGTGCGCCTCGGGGCCGCATGGGGGGGGGGGTCCACCGAGCGTGGTGGAGGTCTGCGCCTTCCTGCCGGTGGCGCGGTGCCACGCTCGCCCAAGTGGCCGGGCACTCGCGCCAAGCTGGAAGGCATGAGCGCCCCTCCCCCTCCACATAGGAAATCCCCCGAAGCGTCCCCCATCCCCGCGAGTGGCTCCCCCCCCTGCAGACCAGGAGCAGGGCACCCAGATCGCGGAGGTGTGGGCCGCCTGGAGGATTTCCAACGTGCATGGGAGAGGTTTATGCTTTTCGTGGTTGTGGCGCGATGAAGGTTGCCGATGCCCCTCCCGACCTAAAAAATAACCCACTTGCCCCCCCCTCTCCCCACGTTGTTGCAGGCAGGCGACTCCTTGGAGTGCGCGTGCGGCTGCAGCGTCTGTTCAATTTGGCTGGGGGGTGCGAGCCGAGGCGGCTTTGCACTTGCCAAGTCGGGCGCAGCGTGGGAAACGGCGCAAATGTGGCAGGATGTGCGACGACGCGGAGCAGCTGCACAGTGTGGGGTCGCGGTGATCGAGGGGTGCGAAAGGCGAAACAATTGGGTGTGTTCAGAAAAAGGCGGAACGCGGAAGGCAGAAGGCGGAAGGTGGAAAGCGGAAGCGGAAGAATTGGTGCGAAAGGCGGAGGGCGATGATTGCGATGCAGCCGCGGCCGCCATGGCCCGTGCAGGACAGTCAGCGTTGAGTCCGCACCCGCTCCCTGCCCAGTTATAGCCACCCCCGTCCCACCGGCACGCGAGGACGTGTGGTGGGAGTGTAGCGTGAAAAGCAAGGGGACGGAGCGTGCGAGAAGGTGAGCCAGGAAGGAGTGAAGGTTAGAGGTTGTTGGAGCTCTCAC
>CAUYUJ010014588.1:264316-281816 GCA_963575745.1 Prorocentrum cordatum | reverse complement strand
AGTCAGTGCCTTGCTGTTGTACAGAGCAAAGTGCACTGGTGATTGGTGGTGCCTTGTAGTGTGGTGGCCATTGCGTGGCTGGAGGTGTCGCTCCGTTGGCCGTCGGCGCTGCTGCTGCCAGGGTCGGTATAGCATTCAGTCGGGCATGTCCCTCTACAGGGTGAACATTAAAAGATAATCGAACAATCATCTTGTGCCGATTTTTCATGCTGTGCTCATGATTTTCCCACCTCCGCCGGCGCGCGCTGCTGGTCGGCCTTCGGTTCCCCGTGCGTTCGTGGTCGAGGTGCAGCTGTTGAGAAGCGGCCTCTCGATGACTTCTTGGGGGTGTTTGGGAGCCAACCTTGGTCGTGGTCAAGACGCCTCTTGCTTCTCGATGGCTTTTTGGGGGTATGTTGGGGCCAAGCCAATCTTAATCGTGGTCAAGACGCATCCTTGGTTAGGCTTCCTGCTGTGTCTTGGGGGGGCTCCGAAAAGGGGTTCTTGGGGGCCTTCTGGGGCCTCTTGCGGGCCTCTTCGGGCAAAAGCTCGATATGGCCAGGACTCTCAGGTAGTCTTGGCGCTCTCTTGGGCTGCTTTGGGGCCCCGTTGGAGATCCTGGGGCCGTCTTGGAGTGGTCTTGGTAGCCTCTTGGGCCGCCTTGGAGCATCGGGAAGGTGAAAAGGCGAAAGCGCGAAACATTCTTCGAAAGCCGGTGGGAAAACCATGAATGTTGCCTCTTGGGGCTCTTTTGGGAGGGCTCTTGGAGGCCTCTTCGGGCGTTTATGAGGCCTCGTGTTCCATCCAGGGGCTATCTTGGGCGTCTAGCAGCGATCTTGTGGCGTCTCGGGGTTCAATTGGACCATCTTGATGGTTTCTTCGGGGTCGCTCCGCTTTTCTTCCAGGAGCAACGCCATCTCTGGGGGGACCGTGCCGGGGACCTGCCCGGGGCACTTTTTGCCCCGGGACCCCCAGGGGCCACCCCGCGCGCGCAAACTCTCTTTTTCTTTGTTGTGTTTGTTTTTCGCTCTCTCTCTCTCTCTCTTTCTCTCTCTCTCTCTCTCTCTCTTTCTGTCTTTCTCTCTCTCGCTCTCTCTCTCTCTCTCTCTTTTTTGTCTCTCTCTCTCTCTCTATCTATCTCTCCTTTCTCTCTGTCTATACCTACTATGTATGCTTGCATGCTTGTATGCATGTATATGTCTATGCATGCATGTATATGTGCATAGTGTATATGTATGTATGTTTGTATGTGTACATGCATGCATGTGTGTATGCATATATGGATGTATGGATGTGTATATGTATGTGTGTATGCATGTATGTATGCATGTATGCATGTATGCATGTATGTATGTATGTATGTATGTATGTATGTGTGTATGTATGTATGTAAGTGTGGGTGTGTTGTGTGTATGTATGTCTGTCTGTCTGTCTGCCTGCCTATATGTATGTATGTATGCATGTGCGTGTGTGTATGTATGTATGCATGTGTATATATATATATATATGTGTATGTAGGTATGTGTGTATGTAGGTATGTATGGACTGTATGTATGTATGCATCTATGTATGTATGTATGTGTGTGTATGTATGTCTGTATGTATGTATGTATGTATGTGTGTATGCATGTGTGTAGGTATGTATGTGTGTGTATGAACGTACGTATGTATGAATGGATGGATGGATGGATGTATGCATGCGTGCATTCATGTATGCATGCATGCATGCATGTATGTATGTATGCATGCATGCATGCATGTATGTGTATATGTATATATGCAGGCATGGATTTATGTATGCATGCATGCATGCATGCATGCATGTGTGTGTGTATGTATGTATGCATGCGTGCATGTATGCATGCATGCATGTATACATGTATGTGTGTGTATGTATATATGTATGTATGTATGTATGTATGTATGTATGTATGTATGTATGTATGTATGTATGTATGTATGTGTGTACATGTATGTATGTGTGTACATGTATGTATGTATGTATTCATGTATAGGTATGTGTGTATATGTATGTATGCATGTATGTATGTATGTGTGTGTATGTGTGTATGTATGTATTTATGTATGTATGTATGTATATATCTATATAACCTATATATATATATAGCTAAATGTATATATCTATCTATCTATATTTTTATCTATATATCTAGCTATCAATCAATCAATCTATATATCTATCTATCTATCTATCTATCTATATATCTATCTATATCTATATATCTATCTATATATCTATCTATCTATCTATCTATCTATCTATCTATCTATCTATCTATCTATCTATCTATCTATCTATCTATATGAGATGTATGGGTGGGTATATTGATGGATGGATGGATGGATGGATGGATGACTGGATGGATTGATGTACGTACGTACGTGTGTACGTGTGTATGTCAACATGTAATTATATATGGGCAAGTACTGCTTGCCTGTTATCGGAGATCTCAGCACGCCTCTGACCCGTTGGGCTGACGAATGCACATCTCCGCTGCCAGGCGGCGGACATGCGGGAGTGGTTGCCTCGGGCTCGCTCCTCGCCCTCCTCGCTCCCCCCCCCGATGGCCCCCTGCTGGGCGCCCCCCGAGGACCCCCCCGCGCCTTGTCGGATGCAGTGCCGACTTCGCCCTGGTCCGAAATACGGCTGCTCAATCTGGCTTGTTCCCAGCTGGTCCCGCTCAATCCGGCTCGATTCGGCTCAAGTCCGCCTCAATCCGCGGCCCAGTCCGGCGCAACAGCCCCCCAGTGGGGCTTGATGCTCCTTGGTCCTTCCGACGAGAGCTTCCCAGCAGTTGCCTCGCACCCCCCCCCCACCCGAATGGACCCCCGCGGGCTCCCCCCGAGGAGCCCCGCGCCTCCTCGCTGTTCCCGCGGGCCTCCGGGCTCATCGAGAGCCTGCGGCGCCAGGCGCGCGCGCGCTTGCCCTCTGCGCCCTGGCGCGGCCAGGCGAGGGCTCCGAGGCCCCGACGAAGACTGGAGCGCACGGTTTTGGGGGTCGGCGTCGGCCTCTGGGGCCCTCGGCGGGGCGAGCTCTGAGCAGCACGACGAACGAACGACGGGTGGGGGAGGAGGAGGAGGAGGAGGAGGAGGAGGAGGAGGAGGAGGAGGAGGAGGAGGAAAAAGCACAGCGGCAGGTGTTTCCGTATTTTCAGCCTCCGGGGGCCTTTGCACGGCCTCGAGGGTGTCAAAAAACGGTTCGGGACGACAAGCTGGCCCCAGGGAAGTGGTCCAGATTTCTGGGGGTCCACGCATCGAAAATATTTGAGTGCCGATTCGGTTTTTCCCGACTTGGTTGCCGATGTCCCCCGATCCGATTCATGTCGATTGCCGGTCCCAATTTTCGAGCAGGGGATAGACTACAGGTTTCTGTTTTGCCCCAAAATTGATGTTCTCGTCGAGTCCAAGAGGGGTGCGCAGAATGTTCGTAGATCGACGAACATTATACACCTGATTCGACGAGAAAATCAGTTTTGGGGTGCAACAACGCTGTAGTCGATCCCCTACTCGAGACTTCTCGATTCTGGGCCCTCCTGGAGGGAGGCCCGGGTCCGATTGCGAGGGAGGAGAGGGGCAAATGGGGGGCGGGGGCGTCCATCCGATGAGGTGCCCTCGGAGAAGCCTTCTATCAGCGGCGCGCCCGGGGGGAGGTAAGAGGGGGCGGGCCGCCTCAGAAGGCTCGGAAGGCTTCCGGCCCTCTGCGAAGGGTTCCGAGCATCCCCCGAAGACGCGGAGCACTTCTCAGAGGGCCAGAGGGCTCCCGAGAAGTCCAGCCGCCTTCTGAGAAGGCCTCCTCCTGTCGGGCCGGACGACGTGGTAGGACAAGGTAGAGGGGGAGTATGAAATCTCTGCACGCAGCTGGTATCCGCTCCGCCGCGGTGCTCATTCCTCGATACATGGGCGCCTCCCGGCGCCAGGAGGCGCTGGGAGAACCCAGCTGCGTGAGCTGATTCCCTACCCTGCCCTTTGCTATCCTGCCCCTTCGCTCCCCGATCCTTCTCACTTGCCCCCTTCGCTCGCCGATGGTTGTGGTCCCCTTTGGAGGGCCAAACCTACCTGCATCTAGAAGACCAACATCTGGGGACGATGCCAAATACCGGTCCCCCGTCCTAGCCAAAAGCGTCTCTGGAGATATTGGGTGCCGTGACGACGTCCATAGACACTTTCGGGGCGGATCCGTCTATGGACAACGCGTGGCCGTTGCGTTCGGCGCGGTACAAGGTCGGAGAAAGGGGATTCTGGATGGGACAATCATCGCCCCCCGCTTGGATCCGCTGGGGGGATTGGGCACGTGCTGTCGGAACGGGCGGAGAGGGGCTTGAAGGAGGAGGAGAAGGAGGAGGGGGAGGAGGATGAGGAGGAGGAGGAGGCGGCGGAGGAGGGGGGGGGGGATGGGCAAGCTCCGTCGGAAGGTTGGTCGCCCACCCCTCGATTCATATCCCCTCCAAAGCAGGTCCGTCTTCGGAGCAAGTCCAACATGGTGCTCCGAGTTCCCGCGCCCGGGCTCCATCCCCGGGCGGGTGCCCACCGGCGGGGCGCCCCCCCCCCCCCCCAAACCCCCCTGGGCTGCAGCACTCCTGGCGGCGGGGCCTCCCGGCACGCGCGGGCCAGAGGTGCAGGGCAGGAGGGAGGCAGGAGCAGGGCAGGAGGGGAGGGAGGGAGAGAGAGGAAGGGGACAACAGAAGGGGGGGGAGGGAGGGGGAGAGAGGGAGGGGGAGGGAGGGAGGGGGAGGGGCGGAGAGGCAGGGGGGTGGGGGGGGGGGCAGGGAGGGCGTTGAACTGCAGGCCTCTGGTCCTGACTCCCGAGTGCCGCGCAGCTTTCTGGGGGCAGGCTCATTAGCTACATCTCGGTTGTCGTCGCTTCGTGTCCCAGGGAACCCAGGGAGGGAGAGGGCGGGAGGGAGAGGGAGGAAGGAGAGGAGGGAGAGGTAGGGAGGGAGAGGCGAGCAGGAACGGAGGGCCGAGGAGGAGGAGGAGAGGAGGGGAGGAGGGAGGAGGAGGGAGGAGGAGGAGGAGGAGGAGGGAGGAGGAGGAGGAGGAGGAGGAGGAGGAGGAGGAGGAGAGGAGGAGGAGTGAGGAGGAGGAGGAGGAGGGAGGAGGAGGAGGGGAGGAGGAGGAGGAGGAGGAGGAGGAGGAGGAGGAGGAGGAGGAGGAGGAGGAGGAGGAGGAGGAGGAGGAGGAGGAGGAGGAGGGGGAGGGAGGGAGGGAGGGAGGGAGGGAGGGAGGGCAGGGAGGGAGGGAGGGAGGGAGGGAAGGGAGGGAGGGAGGAGGAGGGAGGGAAGGGAAAGGGAGGGAGAGGAGGGAGGGAAGGGAGGGAGGAGGGAGGGAGGGAGGGAGGGAGGGGGGGAGGGAGGAGGGAGGAGGGAGGGAGGGAGGGAGGGAGGGAGGGACGGGAGGGAGGGAGGGAGGGAGGAGGGAGGGAGTAGGAGGGAAAGGAAGGAGGGAGGGAGGGAGGGGAGGGACGGGAGGGGGGAGTGGAGGGAGGGATGGGAGGGAGGGAGGAGGGAGGGAGGGAGGGAGAGAGGGGAGGGACGGGAGTGAGGGAGGGAGGGAGGGAGGATGGAGGAAGGAGGAGAGAGGAGGAGGAGGAGGAGGAGGGAGGAGGAGGAGGAGGGAGGAGGAGGAGGAGTGAGGGAGTGAGGGAGTCTGGGCCATCCAGATGTGGTAGGAGGATCGCGCCGATCGCCGATGCATCGCCGATGCGGCTCGATGTGGAGCCCGATTTGCTTCACGCCGACGTCTCCGATGCGTCGTCGGTGTATCGGCGATGCGGCATGATCCTCCGACCCCATCTTCTCCGACCCCATCTGGGAGGCCTCCAGGGAGGAGGATTGAGAGGTGGCAACAGTTCAGGCGGAGTGTCCGTTCGGCCGCGCGGGCTACCAGCGCCCGCCGCGCCCACCTCATGTTGTGGGAGGTGCGGGTTGTGGATCAGGGGATGGAGTGTTCTCTCCCTGGCGCGGTCTGTGAGGGCCCCGACTGGAAAACAAAACGGCAAGGGGTGATAGGGGGGGCGAGGGTCGCCCATTTCTGCACGCGCGCAGCAGGGAGTGGGACTGGGAGGGGGAGGGGGGGAGGGGAGGGATGTGAGATTTCCGAGATGGTGCTGGGGGTGGTGGTGGCTGAGCCATTGTGCCCAAACGGCCTGGCTCCTCGAAGCATGAGCCCAACATTCCGCTACCAATCCGTCATCGCAAGTGGTGGTTTGCGGGGCGGGGGTCCTGCGCGGAACGCCTGCATCACGGTGCAACCAGCACGCATACAGTGGAGATCGATGCCAAGAAACACCCTCCATCCAGGGTGCCCTGGGTTTCTTGGGATTTGATGGTTCTGCCTTGGAAAGCGTGACGTTCCCACACTAAACATCGATGGACATTCATGGGTCTTTGGGTTGGGTTTCTTGAGGAAGAAGTATGTGTTGTCGAGCCCCTATGGTATTATACGAACTGGTGGTTAGACCTGTGGGGTACTTTCTCATTGCGCAATCAGACAGCAGTAACCAACATCGCACTGATCGCCAAGCGGTTCGTGCCAAGGAATAGTCAAGGAAGGATGCGTTGAGACAACGGTGGTTCGCCTTTTGTGGGGCCCTCGTCGCCACGGCTGGTTGCAGCTCAGAAAATTTGTCAGTGATGTCCTTGGGAGGCGTCTGGGGACCGATGTTGAACAATTTCTGTTCATCCCTCCTTTTGGCCGATCTTCACTGGGCTTATCCAGCTCAGACCCCCCGGCTGCCACCAAGAGTAGAGGGATAGGGTCGGACGGGCCTCAAATCGAGATAAAGCCGTCCCAGAGCGTTCGGGAATGCTTTCAGAGCGTCGTTCTGGAACGCTACGAAACGACAGCGGCGCCCCACACATCCTCTAAGCTCGTCGATTCTTAGAGATATCCGATTTCTATCGGTCCGATGTTGTTTCGATCCTTTCTTCATCTTATAGGGAGGGAGAGGTTGAGATGACGAGGAAAAGGATGGAAAGAAGAAGGTGGAAGAGGAACAGGAGCAGGAAACGGCGCAGGAGGAGAGTCCAGACGAGGAGGGTATGGTTACACCTGGGTGTGGTTTGCGATCGGCACCGTGGGGGCCTGGGGAGAACGAAGCTCTCATCGTCGGGCCTCCTCGGGGCGAGGCGGAGAGCTCTGTCGAGGTCCTGGCCCGCCCCCCTGGGTGCCCCCCAATGTGCCTCGGAGGGGGATAGACCTCCTACCCTGACACGTCGATTAAGGAATTGGCCGTTTTCGGTTCGCGAGAGGGCGTCGCGGCCGTCATTTTTGCGGGTCCAGGTCCGTCGATTTCGGTCCCAGGTCGTTTTCACTAAGGGGAGGTTTACTAAAGGGAGGTTTGTCCAGCGCCGAGTGCCGGTTGCAAACCACATGCTTTGCAAACCACAGCCTTCGGAATCGCCGACATGAGAGCACGGAATGGTAGTGAGGGGCTGGTCTGGGTTGTGCAGGAGCACACCTTTCAAATCGCAGCGCGCCGCGCCGGACCCATCGGTCATATGCTCACTTGCGGGGGGACCAACAGGGAGAGAGAGGAAGTGTTTCTGGTCCGTTGTCTTCTCGTTAGGGGGTCCCGGGATGGGTGTGCTCAGGAGAAACGGCAGACAGAGGAGGTGCGGGTGGGACCCGGAAGTGGTGGGGCGGGGATGGCGGGCAGTGGCAGACGTGGAGAACGGGGGGAGAGGGAGAGGAGGGAGGAGAGGGGGTGGATCAAGCTAGGTGCGCTCGCGTCATATCTGAAGTCCTACCCCTCCCTCCCATCCCTTACCATGGCGCTGATTTTCTCTATCCGCGGACGCATGTCGTAGCGGACTTGTGGCTCCGCGCGCGCGTGCGTAGTGGGTGGTGGTGCGCGTGCGTGCGTGCGTGCGTGCGTGCGTGCGTGCGTGCGTGTGTGGTTGTGGTGGTGGTGGTGGTGGTGGTGGTGGTGGTGGTGGTGGTGGTGGTGGTGGTGGTGGTGGTGGTGGTGGTGGTGGTGGTGGTGGTGGTGGTGGTGGTGGTGGTGGTGGTGGTGGTGGTGGTGGTGGTGGTGGTGGTGGTGCGGCGGCGCGGTGGTGGCGGGCGGATGGGCGCGCGAGAAAGAGGCCCGCGCTGGGGCGAGAACGCCATCCTGAACGACGGAGGCCAAACACCGATCCGAAAATGAGGCCCACGCTGCAGCGGGAGCACGATTCGGAACGATTCGGGAGCAGAAATGAGGCCGGCGCCTCAGCGAGAGCATCATTTTGAAAAAAACATAAGCGAAAACCCGTTTCCCGGGAATCCTGTGTGTAAAAAACAATGCGCGGGGGGGTGTCGGATATCTTCGGGACGCCATCAGGGGAAGTGGGAGAGTATTTTCATATTGTGTAATTGTCCAGGCGGAGAGAGGTGATGAGGGAAGGGAGGCAAGAGAACCAGAGAGGGGTGCGAGCGAGGGTGGTGGTGGTAAGGAGAGGAGCAGAGAGGGCACACGGACACAGCACCAGTCAGAGAGAGGACGCGTCCCAGCCCATCCTCCTCCTTTCAATTTGCATGTTCCTCCTCTTTTTCTTGCTCCTCGTTCTCTGCTCCCCTGCTTCATTCTATTCGCTCCATGCGTGAACTACCCCGCCTCTTTGCACCGTCATATGCGCCGCCCCGCCCATGTCAACGCACCCCTCGCATGTTTCGAGGCACCGTAGGAAGGTCCACAGGGGGCCCCAGCGGGACGGTCCACAGGCAGCCGCCCCGCGCACTTCGGCACGCCCTCGCACATTTTGCGGTGTCCATCCACGCTGGGCCGACACAGCCGGCCAGCCTCAGGTTCGGTCTTTCCCGCGGCGCGGTACTTTCGGGGAGCCGGTCATATGCTGATGCCAATTCGCCGTTGCGTATGTCTGGGCCTTCTCCAGGCTAGTTCATTCGCATGGGATCAGGCAGCACTGTAAGTTCGGGCGCGCGTTGGTGCATCCTCCGCTTTCCCGGACGGGATCTCAGATGACAGACGCGATGTGCCCAAAGCGCCAGGAAACCAGGACTGATCCGTTCGTGGTCAGATCACCGGGGCCACCCAGCAGGTGAAGGAAGCCCTTCGCGCCGCCGGGGTGCGAGGCTCTCCGCCGCCCAGAGCGCCGCAGGAGGCGGGGGCAGCGGCACGACTGCCAGCGATGAGGCAGAATACGTTGCGGAGGGCTTCAAGGAGTTCGAGGGCTGCTGCGACGCTCGCAAGTTCTCGGCGCGCGGCCGCGGCCGCGACTCGTTCCCAAGGGGCGGGGGGTGCTAGTAGTCGCGCAGTCGTATAAGAGGAACGCGCGGCAAGGATGCAAGGGGCTTGGAAGGCCCACGTCGACACTTTTCGAGCGGGGATGGCCAGCGAGAGTTGCCAGGGATGGGTTACCTTCGGAAGGCTGCTTGCCCTTGCTGCGCGGGTTGACCGCAGTACTAGTCGTACTAGTCGTAGTAGTCGTAGTAGTCGTAGTAGTCGTAGTAGTCGTAGTCGTAGTAGTCGTAGTAGTCGTAGTAGTCGTAGTCGTAGTCGTAGTCGAAGTAGTAGTAGTCGTCGTCGTCGTCGTCGTCGTCGTCGTCGCCGTAGTAGTCGTAGTAGTCGTAGTAGTCGTAGTAGTCGTAGTAGTCGTAGTAGTCGTAGTAGTCGTAGTAGTCGTAGTAGTCGTAGTAGTACTAGTCGTAGTAGTCGTAGTAGTCGTAGTAGTAGTAGTAGTAGTAGTAGTAGTAGTAGTAGTAGTAGTAGTAGTAGTAGTAGTAGTAGTAGTAGTAGTAGTAGTAGTAGTAGTAGTAGTAGTAGTAGTAGTAGTAGTAGTAGTAGTAGTAGTGGTAGTGGTAGTGGTAGTGGTAGTCGTAGTGATAGTGGTAGTGATAGTGGTAGCGTTGCAGTAGTAGTATTAGTAGTAGTAGTAGTAGTAGTAGTAGTAGTAGTAGTAGTAGTAGTAGTAGTAGTAGTAGTAGTAGTAGTAGTAGTAGTAGTAGTAGTAGTAGTAGTAGTAGTAGTAGTAGTAGTAGTAGTAGTAGTAGTAGTAGTAGTAGTAGTAGTAGTAGTAGTAGTAGTAGTAGTAGTAGTAGTAGTAGTAGTAAGTAGTAGTAGAAGTAGTAGTAGTAGTAGTAGTAGTAGTAGTAGTAGCAGTAGTAGTAGTAGCAGCAGCAGCAGCACTAGAAGGAAGGAAGGAGGGCGAAGGGTGGGAGAAGGAAGAGAGCGGAGGATGGCCCCATGATTGTTTTTCAGAGAATTCTTGGATTCGGAACCTTCGGTTTTTTATGTGTAGCAACTGATTTTTTGAACCGTTGTCAAGCTCGCATGCAGGCCTCCTTCCTTTTTTCTTGCCGTGTTTTTATACGTATATATACACATATATATATATAAACAAATGTGGGGCCTGGTGGGAGGGCAAGGGCACCTGGGGCGAAGAAGCTTGGTGCCTCGAAGAGGCACGAAAGCTTGGAGTCTTGGGGACTCGGGGAAACTCGAGCCCGGGCAGTCGCGGGGGGGAGGAGGAGGAGGAGGAGGAGGAAGAGGAGGAGGAGGAGGAAGAGGAGGAGGACGAGGGGCCACGAACCGTGTGAGGGATGCGCTAAACAAGTAACTCCAATGCTCTGCCTGCTCGAGAAAACGCATGCAACTTCAAAATCCAATCGGTCCCCATGGCCCTGCCACACGTTCCTGACTCGGGAACGGCTGAGCAAGGGAGAATCCCATGGCCTTGCCGCACGTTCGAGATTTGGGAAAACTGAAATGGTGAAAATCCCATAGCCCTGCCACACGCTCGTGATTGCGGAAGCTGAGATGGTGAGACCACCATTGCCATGTTTAGCGTTTTTATGCTGTTGCTAGTCGACATAAGATGATAGCAACTTCGATTCGCAACTTCCCCTGGGGATTATCAAGTTCGGCCTCGCCGCCACTAGCCACAGTCAAATCTTATGGACACGGGATAATAAAGATTCAGGGGGCTAAGGGGGGGTATACTTTATCATCGGGGGCAGGGGTTTATTCAAATATTATAAAAAAATATAGGCTGGGGAAGATTTGTCGACTTTTGATACTATTTGGGGGTATGCTTTCACACTTGAAAAACATGTCTTCCCACATCCGCCGGTGTGGGGACATGCCCGACTTAGGACCAGCGCGGTGGGCGGGCTCTTCTGGCCGCTGCATGGTCGGGCCGGCCACGCGCCGGGTTCTGGCAGCGCTGCGGCCTCGGAGCGGCCCCGGTCGCACGCGCGAGTCTTCCAGGAAGGAGGGGGCTATCCGCCAGCCAAGCACTCGACGACCCGGGCTCGCGCAGAGTACCCTGGGTGGGATTTCAATCAAGGGGTGGGCGACCAATCTTCGGACAGAGCTTGCCCATCCCCCTCGTTCGTCCTCCCCTTCCTCCTCTTCCCCTTCCTCCTCCACTCCCCCTTCCACCCGTGCCGACAGCACGTGTGCCCAACTTCCCGTGGGGGGGGGCGATTGTTGTCACATCGCAAATAGAGAGTCCAAGTCGCACGGTGACGCGCGCGTCGGCCTGGGCGTTGTACTGAGGGGATGGTGGGGATCTGCGGGATGTTTCGACACTTGGTTCCAGCCTGTCGCGTTCGACTTGGCCCTTCTCCTCTTCTCGCCAGGGCGCGGCTCGACGGCGGGCGGCGTGCGATCCGAGAGATTGCGGGCGGGCGCGGGGGCGGGCCAGCCGAGTTCGCCGACCTGGGAGACACGTTGCCGCGAGCCGAGGCAGCCCAGCTTCGCCGTTGCGGCCTTCGGCGGCGGCGCGCGCGGCCGGGGGGGTCCTCGGAGAACTGCGCGCTATGATCGGCACGATCGACATGGGTACGGGAAGACTGGGCACAAAGACCGACAGCATGTCCTGTTCGTTTTGAACAGGCCTTGCTGTCCGCACCGCCGCCGACGTTGCCCTTTTGAGACAGAGGGCCGCCTGCCCAACAGCGGCCGCTGCGGGTTTGGAACAGCATTTGTTGTCGGGCATGTACCCAGTGTTTTCGTACCCATTTCGGGCGTCCACATATGAGCCCTGAAAGAGTCTGCTGGGCAGCCGGGCCACAGCGCGGGCGCGCGCAGCGGCAGTCATGCACCCGCGCGCGGACATGCTATCCCAGGCGGCGCCAGGCCGAGGAAGGCGTCGGGCAGCTCGCGTACTGGCCGTGGGCAGCGCGGCGGGCCGCTCACAGCCCGGGGGGCCGCCAGCGCGGTCGGGCTTCGAATTTCGGGTTAAGTGGGGCATGGCCCTCTACAGGAGGAATGTTCAAGAATACTGAACAATAGTCTGGCGACGATTGTTCGTGCCCTTTTGGCTATGTTTGATTATGGCTTGACTATGTTTTGCTCTTCCACGATCCACCTGTAGGAGGACATGCCCAACTTAATTTTTGCAAGTTCTCCACGTTCCCAGACGTCGCCGTCAATGTGCAACGCCGCGCGATCTCCGTCTCGGACGATGCAGGCGCGGCGGCCCGGCCAGAGTATCTCGGAAGTTGCGCCGCCAGGGGTGGCCAACGTCGAGCAGCACCAGACCGTCAAGCATGTGCGAGCGCGCAGGGCCGGCATTTCCATCCTTCTCCGCTCCGCGTTCGGCCTTTCCCCGTTGCCCCCCGGTTATGTGGGCGCCGCGGGAGGGGCCAGCAGGACAGGGGGATGCAAGAGGAAGAGAGAGGGGATGCGCACGAGGGGATGCGCACGATGTTGCGTTCGCCCAGGCGCCGCACAGACGTTGCGCGAAAGGGGCACTGCTGCTTCCGCGCGGCGCCTGCTTCGTTTTCGCAAACGAAGGATTGCAAAAAAAACCAGGATTGCACGAAGGATTGCAAAAAAACCCAGGGTTGTTTTGCAATCCTTGGTTCATGTGGAGTGCGGCCGCGCCGAGGAAGTCCCACGTGCGTTGTCGCTGGAGCTGTGCGCGGGGACGTTCGGGAAGTTCTGCTCGCGAATGCGCGCGGGGCGTCAGTCCATCCACCAGGGTGTCGGAAGCGGGCCGCGCGCTCTGCTTCTGCCCGTCGGGGAGAACGTGCGCCAGTCCCGGCATTTCAAAATCAAGTTGCGTTGCCATAGCCTCTATATGCCTTTCGTTTTGGGTACCCCCCTTGCTTCTCTCGGCGGGTAACAAACTCGGCCCCTCCTCCTCCTGCTCCTCCTCGCCCCCGCCGTGTCCTCCTCCCGCTCTCCTTTCTCTTTCTCCTCCTCGCGGTCGTTATTGTAGTCGTCGTCGTCGTCGTCGTCGCGGCGGAGATAGTGTTCCTCTGTTGCTGGGCGGGCCGAGCAATGTTGGGGTCTCTTTCTCTGCCCTGCACGCGAGAGAGTTTTGTGAGCGTCGCTGGTTGTAATCGTGATTGCAGTCGTGATTGTAGTCGTCATCGCAGTCGGCTGATGGTCGCAGTCATAGTCGTAGTCAGAATCGTCGTCGTCGTGGCCGGATAATGTTTGGGGATTCTTTCTCCGAAGGAATAGTGTTCCCTGGTCGACCGACCCTGCACGACGGAGGCTTTTTGAGCACGTGTGTAGGAGGATTCCAAGATAGATCGGCACATGTGTGTCTGAAGGAGCTGCTCACAAACTCATTATTGATCTCGTCGTCGTCGTTGTTGTTGCGCAGCGGTTGCCGCGGAGAAGTATTAATTATCCAAGTCTGGTGGGACCCTAGTCCGTCAATAAGTTCGCCGAACCTATAATTCCTCTGCACCATTTGGGGGGTCATAAAGACCTATCGCAGATAACTACGCTCTGCTCGTGTCCGTCGTTTGCCCAGACCCGTCGCCGGCGGACCTCAGTTTGCAGCACTACGTACGCTTGCATGGCGATGCGCAATACCATATGAACGTGACAACAAAAACAAACAACAAAAAAACGTAATTTCCGACACAAGGATAGTGGGCAGGCAGGTATCAAGTTATATGTCTGATTTGGCCGCGCACGTTCGTTGTAAACACAATTTTGCCGTGATAAGGATTTAGGGGTGGTGGTGGTTGTCGAAATGCGTTTATCGAAAAGTGGTTATCGCCTTGGGTCCGCGCGCAACCGTTTACCAAACGTACTACAATATACACAATTATGATGTTCTCAATGACCAACACAAACATGTATTCCCGATTGGCGTTTGCAGCGTTTACTTGTTTTGTTGTCCCACACGCGTGCCATACTTGTACACACGGAAACACGTTCCTTGATGTTCTTGTTGGACTATTTCGTTTGAAAGTGTATGTTTACGATACTCAAATGATTTGACGATGGTGGGCGCTACTATTCACAGCGGGATCTTGTTGAATGGCGGGCCCGTCGGGCCTCAGTCTATAAAGAACGGTTTCGCCTAGCGACAAGGTTGTTGCAGGAATTTGTGATAATGGGGTTCGTCCCGGAAGGGTGTATATCACCATCATCGGTGCGTATTGATGACCGCCGTCGTCGTCGTCATTTTGATTTGTTTCTCCCCCATCGTCTCCATTCGTTGTCCTCTTCGCCTCCCTCCGCGTTTCCCTTCTCCACCTGTTCCTCTCCCTCTTTCTCCTATCCCGTTTCCCCCCCCCCCCCCCCCGCACCCTTCGATCACCAGCACCCTCTCCCCATCTCCCCTCCTACCTCCCCCCCTCGCCCACCCTCCTTCTCCATCTCTCCCCTTCCTCTTCCTCCATCCCTCCTCTTCCCCATCCCGGAACGCGCTGACCTCCGCATCAGTTCTACCCGCGGCATGCCCCCTTCCCCGCTCCGCCCCCCACGGCAGGCCGAGCGAGGGCGCAGCCCGGCCCCGCTTTCCGCTGCGAGCGGACAGCCTTTGTCTTGAGCCGGCGCCGCGCGCGCGGCTCTTCTTCAGCAGACATTGCCATTCTTCCTACGGGACAGGAGGGGGAAGGTGAAGATTAGGGAAAGAGGGAGAAGGTTAGGGAGGGAGGGGGGAGGGAGAAGATTGGGGAGGGAGGGGAGTGGATGAGGAAGGAGAGGTGACCCCCGTCCTGTCACGGGTCAGGGCGGCGCCCCAGGGTACGCGTTGAGGAGGAAGGTGAGAAACGGGATGGGTGCGTAGGAAGGATGAGGATGAGGCGGAGATGAAGAGAAGGAGTGGCCCGGAATGGAATGGACCAATCGCGTGGCGATGTACGAGAGGAGGAGGAGGAGGAGGAGGAGGAGGAGGAGGATGAAAAGGAGGATCTGCCCAGTCAGCCCTGCCGCCTCTTCTGACTCCCCCCTCCCCCGCCAACCACCCATCCTTCTTTTTTTCCTCATTTTCCTCCTCCCCACCCCCTTCCTCGAACTCTTCCAGTTCTCCTCCCTTCCACTTCCTTCTTTCCCCCTTCCTCCCCGCTCGATCGTTTCTCGCCATCTCCGTCATAGCCCCCATTCCTCGGCACAGCACCTCTCCTCATCCTCACCAATCTCTGCCTACGTAAGTGATCGTCCCACTGTCGTCTTCTGCTGCTCATGCTGCTCCTGCTTCTCGCTGCTGCTGATGCTGGCTCTCCGGCCGTTCCTCGTCACTGTCGTCTTCCTCCGTCCGCGTCTCACTCGTTTCGCGGGTCCTCCTCCCTTGTTCGTTGCGCAGACATTGGCGGGATGGCCGTTCTGTCTACACAACGATCTGGTAGAAGTGAACCCATAAAGCATGCACAATGTCAACGTCAAACTGTTATCACCGCGGTGCAAGCTAAACGAAATTTCGCGCGCGGGGAGAAACCAGAACTGGTGAGTAGTCCGCAAGGACCGGAGCTTTAGATTGAGCACCCGCCCGTTCGAACCGCACGCAAACGTTCCAACCTCCTTTTGTGCAACGTATGTGCTATGAGAACAGTGCAGGGTCGATTGAAAGATGCCCTTTCAGGTGTTCGTCTTGCCTCGGTGGAAAACTTGGGCAACGCCATCGCTTGACTGACAGTCGGGCCTCTGCAAAGATGTCATTGGCCTTTCCCTCCCCGAGGGTCAGGTTAAATGTAATCCTCCGATGACGATGAGCCGATGATGAGGATGTCTCGAGCGGTTTGCTGGTTTTCGCACTCCTAAGGGGGGGGCGCCAGGAGGGATCTCAAGGCCTCCGTTCGCGCCAAGATGGCGGGGATGTCTCGAGCGGTTTGACTGTTTTGGTCGCGAACATCCTTCGCTTTCGGAGCAGATTTTGAGGATTTCTCGTGCGAGGCGTCTCCCAAGGGGGGGCCGCCAGGGGCATCTCACGGCTTCCGTTCGCGCCCGGATTGCGGCGATGCCTCAGGCGATTTGCTTGCTTGGGTCGCGGACATCCTTCGTTTTCGGAGCAGAGTTGGCGGATGTCCCGAGCGAGGCGCTCATTTCGCCCCCCAGGGGTGCCAGATTTTGAGGAGGTCTCGATCGGTTTGCCTGTTTGGGTGGCCAGACTCGTGGGCACAGATTCTCCCCAGGATGCCACAGGAGGCTCCAGCAGGCTCAAGGAGGCCCCAGGAGGCCACATGAGGTCCCAGGAGGCATCAGGAGGCCACAGGAAGACTCAAGAGGCCACAGGATGTCCCAAGAGGCTCTAGGAGGCCCCAGAAAGCTCCAGGAGGCCCCAGAAGGCAACAGGAGGCCCCGAGAGGCACCAGGAGCAGAAGGCCTCAGAAGCAACAGGAGTGGCTCCAATCCCATGTGTTTTACGAATGTTCCTACATTTTGGGCCTCACCTGGAGCACGAATCCTTGATGTTATACGTATGCTTATATTGATTGTCTTTCTCCTGTGTATACAATCCTAAATGTTTTACGTATGCTCCTACATCGGGGGTGGACAGAACCCCCAACAGTGACACGTCGATTAGTGAATTGTCCGGTTTCGGTTCTCGAGAGGGCACCGTGGCCGTTATTTTCCAGGCTTGCGCCCGCCAGGTTTGGGCTAACGGGGGGTCTGTCCATCCCCGACTATAGATTGGGCCTTCCCTGGGGCACGAGTCCTTGGTGTTTTACGAGTGTTCCTATAGATTGTGTTTCTCCTGCGGCTCCGATCCGCAATGTTTTATGTACGTCTGTTCCTATATGTTGGGCCTCTCCTGGGGCACGATTCCTCCCTAGGAGGTCCCAGGAGGCTCCAGGAGGCCCCAGGAGGCCACGCGAGGCTCCAGGAGGCCTCAAGAGGCCACTCGAAGCCCCAAGAGGCCCAAGGAGGCCCCAAGAGGCTTGTTAAGGCCACAGGAAGCCCCAGGAGGTTTCAGGAGTCCCCAGGAGGCCCCAGGCTCATCCGCAGAGACGCGCTCGCACTGTTGAGACTCATTCACACTCCAATTCATTCGCTGTTAGGTTCATGACCAGACCGTCACAACTCAAGCCCGCTTACATTCGAAAACCATTGCGCCTAGACACTCACGGTGGACAGGTCCATGCGAACATATACACACATGGGGAGCTCCACGCAGTGAATAATTATTTTCACCGCGCCTGAAGGACACCCTCACTCCTCACTTCCCTCCACCTCTTCTAATTCAATTACTCAGATGATGGTGGCAGTGATGCTGACGACAATATTGATGCTACTGATGACGATGCTGATGATGATGATGATGATGATGATAATGATGATGATGCTGATGGTGGTGATGGTGGTGGTGAT
>CAUYUJ010014588.1:134316-261816 GCA_963575745.1 Prorocentrum cordatum | reverse complement strand
CCTCCTCCTCCTCCTCCTCCTTTTCCTGATGCATGGATGCATGTCGGTCACGGAGGCGGTCGTGCCGGGCGGCGCGGGATTTGCCCACTTCGCATGACTTGGCATGGAACCCGTGTGGGTCGAGGGGCTCTCCGCACAGCGTGCCGTCTTGTCGTCGGTGTTGGCAGGAGCCGGCAGGGCAGGCTGGCGCTCGCAGCCGGCACATGAGGTTCATCCGAAGTGGTCGTCTGGCTGCAAACGGTCTCCTGATTGTCGAGGTTGGAGAAACGCCCCTGCGCTAACGCCGCCGCACTCCCGGAGCGCCAGCCGGTCTTTTTCAGGGAGCTCCCGTAGCAGTTTTCGGTTTTTCCCGGAGGCTGCCTTGCTCCACACGCCCTGGAGCTTAGCGTGGGATTCCTGAAGACTGCGGGCAAAGTCGATGTCCGCCTGTCGCCCCCGAGGCTTGTAGCGCTTGCTCAGCTTGGGCGAGCGCTTGGAGGGTCCGCGGGCACCGCGTCCGGAACCCATCCAGCGTGCTCATGTCCAGGCACTTCGCCACGTCGTGGAGGCAGAGCGCCCAGCTCGCGGCGTAGGCTGCCGGTGCGGTTTGGGCAGTGGAGGGAATGGCGCACCCTCCGTCTGCGACGCGCATGGCCGCATGGTGGCCTGCAGCCTCTGGAGGTCGTCCAGGTGACTCCCGCGCAGGAGGTGTTCCAGGGCCGAAAACACCACCGCGTCGAGCCGTTCCGCCCAGTTGCTCTGCAGATTGGCTCGCAGGTGGTGGGTGACGCATCCTTGCGCGAAGGTCCGTAGCAGGGTGAGGTAGGCCTCGGCGGAGAGCCCAGCCTTTCGGAGGTCTCGGAGCCTCTGGGTGAAGGCCTGCGTCCGCTACGCTGCCGCCGCGCCGCCTTCCCCTGCGTGATTCAAAACCTGGTTCTCCTGTTGGTCGAGCCAGGGCGCCGTGTTGCCCAAGCGTTTTAGGTGGTCGATTCTGTGTGCACGGACAGCGTCTGGGAGGTCACCTGCTCTGTCCGCTGACCATGTCTGGGTTTGGCTTTCGTTGACCGTCAGGCCGTGGTTGGTGAGGGCGTCGACAAGCAGTGGTTTCGCTCCCGCTGCGTGTTCCGGGGGCGCAAACACCATAATGTCATCCAGGTAGGACAACACGCGGCAGGCGGCGGAGAGGTGCTGGAGGCCCTGGGAGATCTCATCCAAACAGGCAGCCAGCCACTGCAATGGGGAAAAACACCGGTGAAAGCGGGCAGCCTTGGTCCATGCCTGTTGTGGCCGTCGCTGGCAGGGCTTCGTTGGCGTCGTCCCAGTAGAGGTGCGTAGTGGCGGTCCCCAGCCAGTAGTGCGCGGTGCGAAGGAGGCCGGGCGCCCTTGCCCGGAGTCCAGAAAAGGTTCCAGCCCGCGGGAGGCTGTTGTAGGCGTTGGAGCAGTCGAAAGCTGAGACCACGCCGCGCGGGTGTGCCTCGGAGAGGGCGGAGATGCACTTGTGCCTGACTTCGCACCCAGCTGACTTTCCCACAGCGTATTGATGCGGGCCGCAGGCCTGACGTATCTCCTCCGCGTACACTTCGCAGGCTGCCTTGGCCGCCAGTCGTCTCAGCACGACCCCGCATGCGATCGGTCGCAAGCCGCCGTTCCGCTTCCGAAAAGCCACCAGCCGCGCTCCGAGGCTGGCCCAGGTCGCCTCCGCGCCCAGGCCCCCTCCTCCCTCCCGCCCGCCCTCCCTCCCTCCTTCCTCCTGCTCCTCCTCCTTCTCCTCCTCGTTTTTTTCCTCCTCCTCCTCCTCCTCCCCCTCCTCCTCCTCCTCCTCCTCCTCCTCCTCCTCCTCCTCCTCCTCCTCCTCCTCCTCTTCCTCCGCCAGCGCCGCCGTTCTGGTCCAAGGCGTCGAGCCTGCTGCGAGACCACGAAATCTCACGATCGGCACATTTCTCTCCTTCCATGTGGCTGCTGGCTAGCAGCAAATGGTGACTTATACTTTAGCGATTCTTTCTTTCAGCTGCCTTCATGGAGCGCATGCGAGGCTGGAGGATACATGCGCTGAAACCCCGAACTTCGGCCAGATCGGCTTGCAGGGTACTGGAACCAAGGCGCTGCCCCAGGAGACCTACATAATGTCAAAGGTTCTGGACCGCGTTGCCGTCGTCGCTGGATGGAGTTCGACGGAATTCAGTAATCGCAGCGCCGGCTGCACATTCCTCCTGCCCCCGAGATGGCCACAGAAGACAATCAGACGGATAGATGCACCACCTGCCCTGCTCCAGGGTCGCGGATTGGGCGTGTACTTTCGTTTCAAAAGCACGTCCTTCTACGCGCTCACGTTGTATTTCCCGCCCAAGCCTTCTGATCGTAAGTCGGTGCCGAAATATTTTTCTTGTTGTGAAAAACTGAGCAGATGGGCTTCGACGATGGTACGACAGGCCCCCCCACTTCGCCATCGTGTTTGTTATGGTTGATGTGAATGATGGGATGGGTTTGATGAAGCAAGATGGTCAGTGAACGGATGTGGGTGAAGAGACGGTTGGACACGGCGTCACACATGGGAAACATCTTTGGGGAGGAGGGCATCGAGTGCGGGAGATGATGGATGAGCACCGGATGTTCTCTGCAACTTCTCAGAAGGGCGTTTCCCAGACTTTCTTCGATGCGCACGGCAAGTCGAGCATGATTGACCATGCTACTCTTCCACTTTCACTGGCGGCAGAGATTAAGTCTCAAGGTCCTCTGCAGCGATTGGGTAGTCGCTTGCAGTACATTCCCGATGCACAGCTTCGAGACCATATTCCTGTTCACGTCCGTGCGGAGATCAATGCGGATTTTGGTCGGCACGAGAATTTCGTCAGGCACGGCCCGACCGGCAACCCCGCCACGCCGACGGTCTGGACGGCACCCAACTGAAATGGGACACTGATAAATTGATGCATGCTCTTCGCGGGCCCGATGAACGACATCGGTTCTTGACGGCGGTGGGGGCTCATCGGAAACAGAAGCGTCTACTGACATGAACCCCGCTGAGGCGATTCTTAGGCAACTTGATACAGCCCATCGAGATGAAGGACAGAAGTTGACAAGGACAGAGATGCAGAGATGTTCCTACAGAGACGGACCCGGACAAGGTTGAGCGTCTTCGACTTCTCGCGCTTCGACGTTCTCTTCGCGAGCGCATGCATTCATGTGATCCTGCGGAGCTAGAGGAGCGCAAGCAAAGACTCAGGTACATCGCCAAGACATGCACCAGAGCCCGCAAACAGTGGTTCATAATGAAGAATGAGGCTTTGGTTGAGGAAATCTATGAAGCCTGGCGGCACCGTGACCTTGCCAAGGTCCATCGTCTGAGTTTGAGGTTAGCCGGCGGCCGTGACGGAAGCGGGAAGCGGGATTTCTCCCGTTTCCAGGGTGTTTTGCCCACGCAGGAAGAATGGCTTGCGACTTGGTCCAAGCCTGGCGGAGAGGGGGGATGTCGGCTACTCGGTTGGATTGGGGGGCTCTGCAGAGGGATCGGAATGATTTCGCGCGCCCGCATGCTCCGCTTGCGTGCCGACGGGAGCGAGTGGCGCAGTCCTACCGAGACGCCATGGGCGACTTGGGCTTTTTCCATGCTTTCTTGAAGTCAGCCTCTCAGCGAAAGGGCGCCCCTCGGTGGTCGTTGCCCGCTGAGCTTCGGGGTCTTGGGGTTGGTGAGCCCCCCGAGGAGGGCCCTCGTCGCCGCGCTGGTTTAGGTTCGGAACTCCCACCGATTTTGGGCGAGAGAGTTAAGCTGGCTTCACCGAGTTTTTTCCTGACCCGTCAGGCTGGCCTCCTTCCCAGCTTGTGGCCCTGTGGCCAAGGTTTTGCTTTGCAGAAATGTGAGCCCCCAGGCCCCGCGGGCCGTAGGGCGGTGCGCGGGTTGGATCCTCGCGGGAAGTCTTTTTCGAAACGGACGATGAAACGTGGTCCTCCATACACCCATTCGGAGATGGACCATGGCGTCCTGAGGAGGCGTCGGCGTGAAGACGCCATCGCGACCAACCGTTGCACGTCGTGGCGTTTGAATAAGGCTGGCGCTTACTGGATCGACTTGCTGAAAGATCTTAGCAACGCATTCGCGTCTCCTGCATGGCCGGCCGTTGATGGTGCCGTTCTCGGAATGGCTCGCGGATCAGAGATGCGCTTCTGTCAGCAGCGCTGCAAGTTTGCGCGCGTGTCTATTCCAGCAGAGGAAGGCGACCTTCTCCTGCGCACTGGCTGTGGCATACTCCAAGGAGATCCGTTCGCTGTCGCGTCGTTCGCCAATGTTTTTCGCCCGTCGGTCGACCGCTGGATTGCGAGGCGTCGCCAGGAAGACCCATCGGAGCAAATGCTGACGGCGGAATGTGAAGTTATAACCCCATCCAGCGTCCACTTAGGTCTGACAATATTTGCCGATCATCTTTTAAAGAAGCTCGTGCTCGGTTCGCGAGTTTCCCTCGATTCGGCCAGGGGCAGCTTGAAACGTAACGGCGCTTTGCTTGATGCGGAGCTTGCGAGGATTGGTCTCAAGCGCAATCCTAAGAAGCAGGAGGCCTTGTTCTCTGTCCCCCCCCCTCCGCGAAGCGAAGGGCGGCTAGCTTGTTGCGCAGTCAGGGGCGCGGCTGCGGCGAGTCTGTCGATATTTAGGCCCCCCGCCTCACCCCCACTCAATCCTTCCATATTGAATTCGGCAAGCGGATTCAAGCCGCGAAGGCGGCGCATTTCCGCTTGGGACGTTTCTGGCAGATGCCCAACATCCCATTTCGCTGGAAGTGGTGCGTGCTGTTATGTCATGTTGTCAATTCCGCTCTCTCTGCAGTAAAATGATTTATCCCGAGCGCAGGTCAGCTTCGTAGATTAGGGCTTGCGGTTGCTGGACTTTGTAGACGTGCCATGAGAGGTCGAGCGAGCTGGGAAGACGCGCATCATGTTCGTTTTTTGACCCCCCAGCAAGTGCTCGATTACTGGAAGATCATTCCTCTCGGCACCGAGCTCCGAGTGCGTAAGCTTACGCGGTTTCAAAACATTTGTGCCTTTCCTGAATCTCACAGACAGCTGATAGGAGCATGGTTCGGCAAGTTTTTGGGCGAGGACGTTTTTGGCGAGTTTTGTTCGATTCGACATGATGCGAATCCGTGGGCTTTTGAGAGTGCACGAGGACATTGAGCATCTTGTGCTTGCGTCCGAGGAAGCAGCCGACCTGTGGCAGGATGTCCGCGGGAGGTTTAAAAACTTGTTTCTTCCCAAGTTCTCGGGCAGGTTTCAGCGAATTGCTGTCTCGATTATTCGAAGCTCCGCCCTTTCTGCGAATATCCCGCGTGAGCCCCTCACTGGATCCCCAGAGGAAGCGGAAGTTAGTGCCCTTGTAACTGAACGCTGTCATGTTTGCCCATGGGGCGACTCGTCAGGTCTTTGTGGTGTCACTTTTACATGTAGGTCAGGCCTAGCCAATCATTTACGCATTGTACATAATAGTGCGAAACTATCGCATGCTATCACTTTAACGAATCAATGCGCTCTCTGTGAGGAAGTCTTTGGCGAGAGGCTCACGGCTTGCAAACATCTCGAAGGGGCCCTTCATCACGGGCGATGTCTACGAAACAAAGCCTCTTCCCTCGCGGAGCTCCAGGCCCCTGACAACATTCAGTGCAGAGTTTGTGGCTCGACATTCCTAAGGCTTTCAGAGTGCAGTCGACGCGCCCTCAGTCATCTCCAGCGTGCCCCCTGCGATCGAGCTGCACGCGGCGATGTTCGGAGAGGGCGAGCTTCCTCCCTGGGCTGGCGCGGCCATTGCGCCCAAGCGGGCCGCCGCAGAATCCGCCGACAGCGCCGGCTCGCAGGCGAAGCAGGCGAAGGGCAACGGCAAAGGAGAGCAATCCTTTCTTCGCAAAGTGGCGGCGCTTTCACTGGCTACCGCTCGCGAGCAGGCTGTGCTCTCGTCCGTCGTGCTGTCGACCTTCCCGGCGCCGAGCGAGACGTACTTGGCCAAGTGCGGCCTGGCGGCCAACAAGTTTTACTCGGACGCGGTCAAGTAGATTCACGATCGCAAGGACGCGGGCGAGGAGGTCGATCTCGCCAGTCCAGGGCCTCCGTTCATCACGGTGTTCGTCCTCTCGGCGCGCGCCATGATGGCGCAGTGATCGGATCAGGTGCAGAAGGCCGCCACGGAGTTCTTCCAGAAGTATCTCAAGGACCAGACGCCGCAATACATGGCCTCGTTGGTCAGGCAGTTCGCCGCGCGGGCCCCGCGCGGCCCTGGCAGCGAGCGGACGCAGGGCAAAGTCAAGCTGACGCTGGCGCTGGGCCCCAACCCCGAGGCGCAGGCGGTGAACACGATGATGGACTTGGCGGTCGCGGAGTGCAAGGCCGCACAGATGGTGGAGGCTGCGCCGAAGGGTCCTCTCGAGCGTCAGATTGCGGCGGCACTGGAGCGCGCGTGACTATCCCAGAGGCTTTTGCCACGAGTGCTCGATATCGTGAGCTTGTGGCCAGAGGCGTGCTAGGTCAGCCAGCCAAGAATTTTTGGGTGGCCTTGCATGCGGAGGAGAAGGACGGGGGGGGGAATTGTCGTTGTCGTCGTCGTCATGGGCGGGGGACGAGATCCAAGTCTTGAAGTGCTGCTAGTTCCAGCGGGGTCGACGCGTGGACTTCCGCGCCGAGTCGTTCCCCGTGGACTAGTGGCCATGTGGCCGCCGCTGGGCCACGACTGAAAGTCGAGAGAGTTGGCAGCTCTGCCGCATAGGACCGTGGTTTTTTTTCACCCTGGAAGTTGCGCCTTCCGCTCCATATTTGTTCGGAGGCGGGCCTCGCCTTGCTTCCACTCCGTATTGTCGACCAGAGAATTTCGTCAGGCACGGCCCAGCCAGCAAACATTCGGAGGCGGGCCTCGCCTTGCTTCCATTCCATATTTAAGCGGCGTGGCTGTCTGTCGCGATGTAGTCAAAGATCGATGAGTTGGTCCTTAATGCTTTCGAATCGAATCCGCCTCCGCCTCCTCCTCCTCCTCCTCCTCCTCCCTCTCCTCCTCCTCCTCCTCCTCCTCCGCCTCCTCCTCCTCCTCCTCCTCCTCCTTCCTTCCTCTCCTCCTCCTCCTCCTCCTCTCCTCCTCCTCCTCCTCCTCCTCCTCCTCCTCCTCTTCCTTTCCCTCCCTCCTCCTCCTCCTCCTCCTCCTCCTCCTCCTCCTCCTCCTCCTCCTCCTCCTGGTTACCAGGTTACCAGATGAGCCGGGCGTCGTACAACAGCACATCGCCCAGCAATGCTAAGGAAGGGAGCTGGACTGGCAGCTTCGGCCTTTCACCGCCGACCGGGGGTGCACGAGACACTCCCCCAGTCCGCAGTCGAAAGGCAGAGGCGGCCAACCAGTCTACGCGTTGTATGTGTGAGCGCCCCTGCCATGGCTTGGGCCTGGTCGAGCGGCCGCTGGGCACGCAGCAGGCAGCCGGCCTCGGGGGGGGAAAACAAGGTCGCTCAAACGGCAATCCATTCCAGGGAAAACCCCTCGGTTCAGCTTGCGGGATCCAGAAGGCGCTTTGGCGACGCAGGGGTTCAGGAGTTTGTGCCCAACCCCCGCTCGACAAGTAAGGCATCCACCACAGGCAGAGCAGAAACATGCAGGTAAGAAGATACATTCGTCCAAGCTAGGTACAGCTTGTGCCCCTAGAGTGGCTGTCGCAGGAGGCTGGAGATAGCAGGGTTCATGCCAAGGCAGGAATTTGTCCTGCTCCACTTGGCCAGGCTCCATAATCTAGAAGCAAATATGACATCGGGTTTTCCATGGAAAAAACATTAACACGTGCTAGTCCTGAATCTTTATTCGGGCATCTTTCGAAAGAATCGACCGACGAGCGAAAGCCCCAAGGTCAGCGAACGAGGGCCACAACCACAAGATCTTGGACGCACCGAGGGCAAGGGTCTGATACATGTCAATTGTGTGCTTGGCCCTGGTGGCACTGCCATCGGAAATATTATGACTCCTAGCCGCCTCTTCCTCCTCCTCCTCCTCCTCCTCCCTTCCTCCCTTCCTCCCTCCCTCCCCCCCTCCCTCGCTCCCTCCCTCCCTCCCTCGCTCCTCCCTCCCTCCCTCCCCCCCTCCCTCCCCCCCTCCCTCCCTCCCTCCCTCCCTCCCCCCCTCTCTCCCTCCCTCCTCTCTCTCTTTCCCTCCCTCCTCCTCCTCCTCCGTTCTCCTCCCCCTCCTTGGCGTGGCTCTGCCGTGTGTGGTCCGCGGCGCTCGGCACGTTGTCGTCGTCTCTCGGAGGAGGGCAAAGATGCCGATGCCGCTGCTCGTCCTGGAGGGCCCTCGTCGCCCACGACCGGAGCCTCCGCGAAGTCCTGGTCCGGGCGCTGCCAGGGCAGGTCCGGGGAGCCGGTGGCGGTATTTGCACGCTGGTCTCTCCGACCCCGTGATCTTTTCCTCTTCTCTTCCGTCTCTGATGCGTGTGGCCACTTGGCCTCTCTCTCGTGCGTTTCTCCTGTCGCTTTGCACTTAGCCTAGCTTGTTTTTTCCGTTTCCGTTATGCTCCGTGTGTGTGTGTGTGTTGTTTTTTGTGCGTCCTTTTCCTCATCGCCATCCCCCCCCCATCGTCTTTCATCTTTCTCCCCGTTCTCATCCTTGTCCCTGCTTCTTCGCTCAGCATCCCCTCATCCACCTTTCGTCCTCTCAGCTCCCTCGTTCCTCTCACCTGCCTCCCGCTTAGCTCCATGCTTTCTCCAGTCACCGTGAGGCCACGCGCTGAAAGAAGGGCTGTGTTTGGACATTGCAGGGATTTGGTTTGGGGGGGCATTTCCCTCGGATCTGTTGTAGTTGAGATGCGGTGTGGCTGGGAGAGCCGGTTAGGTCCTCACGTGTCTATTTTTGTAGGGGTCCGGGCGTTAGTTGTTACGCACCTGAGTCCCCGTTTCCACCTCGTTGTTTCTTCTTTATTCTGCACTCCTGTCATCCAGGTCATATATGCAGCAGCTACTTGTCATCGGCAGCATTGACGGCAGACCCAATCGCAGAGTATTGTGGACGGTAAGCAGCGCGCTAAGACTGTGGCCCACAGTTCGCAGCGAGTTGCACCACGTCGAGACAGCAAAACTACAAATCCAGCATTGAACTTTGCAGACTGAGTCATCACAGATCGATAGTTGGCTTGGCGAAGCGATGAAGCGGTATGCGAGTTGTCAGAGGAGACCGCCCTCCCCCTCGCGCTTATCGTAGGAGCCATCATGTTCTGCAGGTCGGGCTTCCTGACATGTTCGTTGGCGGGGGGCTCTGTGCCGCTGGGAGGTGCATGGCCTGCCCTCTACCGTTCGTTGCTTGAAGGCTTGCCTTAGGATGCAACCCCTGGAAGGTTACATTCAGCATCCTCGCTGTTATGCCCGTGGCCGAGTGCTGGCCTTCCGGCATACTCCTGGCGAGTTCCGTTGATTAATTCGGTTGCATCACGGGCTTGATCCAGCCTGATCCAGCCGAAGCCAGCCGAACGCCTTAATCGGGCTCATTTGCTCTGAATCGTTCTTGCGAAGATTTCCCAGGACTTTGATCCTAACTTGCTCTTGCCGTGCCCAGCCCCCTCCCCGCCGCCCTCCCCGGCCGGCACCCTCCCTGGCCGACAGCGCTAAAGGGAAACTTACAGCGTGATACCGAAGCCGGCAGTACCACACCAGAGCCGACAGCGCCAAAACGAGAACGACAGTGCCAAACCGAGGCCGACAGCACTAAAACAACGAAGCCAGCGGCGCCAAAGGCCTGCGCGCTTGGCTCGGCAGGGCGCCTCCAACTTCACGGTCCCATATGGCCCTATCAGGAGAGAGAGGATGGAAGAGGAGGAGGAGGAGGAGGAGGAGGAGGAGGAGGAGGAGGAGGAGGAGAAGGAGGAGAAAGGAGGAGGGAGGAGGGAGGAGGAGGAGGTTGGAGGAGGAGGAGGAGGAGGAGGAGGAGGAGGAGAGAGGCGGCTGGAGGATGAGGAGGAGGAGGAGGTGGAGGAGGGGAGGAGGAGGAGCCGGAGGAGAGGAGGAGGAGTGGAAAAGGAGGTGGAGGAGGCTGGTGGAGGAGGAGGAGGAGGAGGATGGAGGAGGAGGAGGAGTAGGATGGAGGAGGCGGAGGAGGAGGAGGAGGAAAACCAGGAGGAGGAGGAGGAGGAGGAGGAGGAGGATGTAGGAGGAGGAGGAGGAGGAGGAGGAGAAGGAGGAGGAGGAGGAGGAGGAGGAGGAGCAGAGCAGAGCAGAATCTCGTGGAGTCCATGTCTGAACGCTGGCCAGGCCCTAACCTCGTTAAATCAGACTGTACTCTGAGAAGGTTCCTTCGAAACCACACCATTTACGATGCAAGCCTGAACAAGGCTCACAGCCCGAACTGCACTGGCCTGGCAGGCACCCCTATGGGCACGCGGCCCTCCGAGGGGGCCCGCACACCTAGGCGCGACGACCTCTTCCCTTCCCCCGCCCCCCAGAGCTCACCCCCCGCCTCCCACGCCCAGAGTGTCGGCCTCTACCACGATTCAGAACTACGACAGGTACTGTTGGTGCCTCAGGCACCGCTACACCAACGGGTCTCTCCTCAAAAACTCGGGGCCTAGTGAGGGCCCTTTCCACCTGGTCCCGAGACACACGACCCGAGGAAATCAACTCAGCAACTCTGAAACTGTTGCGAAACCACTCGGCCTGGTCCTCACTTTGCCTACTCAGTCGTTCTTGTTGCGGTCCAGATACTTCGAGATCTCCCTCTCCAATGGCCCGCGCGGGGCCGAGCCTGAGAGGAACGAGCCCCCCTCCACAGACACCAAGCTCTCGATCATGGGGCCCACCGCGGAGCCCATCTGGGTGTTCAGGTCCATCCGAAACAAGAACGTGCACATCCTCCGTTTCCCTGCTTCTTCCCGATGGAGACGGACCCGAAAATACTGGATTGCCCTCTCCACCTTGGTCATCGGGGCCTTGGAAAGTCTCCCGTCCCAATACCCGCGCATCTCCTTCCTCAAGTGCTCGGCCTTCTGGAGCTTCGCAGGATCTGCCTCCTCTGCCACCGCCTTGGTGGCCCCATACTCCATCACTGCCATGAATACCGACACATGGGGAGCCCCGCGAGATTTGTGGTCGACTTTTTCTCCTGATTCGCTCCGTTTGCGAAGGGCCATGCTCTCGTCGTTGTATTGCTTTCCTGCCGCGACTGCGGCTGCGACCATGCCTTGGCCAGCGTCCATCTCGTACCTGAGGTAGCAGACAGCGCTGAGATCGGCCAACTCCCGAGCGTTGGCTAGTACGAGCTTGCAAATGGTTGCAATGATCTTGTCGTCCTTCACCTTCTGCCCTTTGGTGTTGTTGCCGCCTGTGCCCTTCTGCTTCTTGCCATCGGGCGGCTTGTCCGCGTCGCCCCCTGTCACCAGGGCTCCGCTGCACCAAGCAGGTCTCGGGGCGGCCTTTCCCGACATGGATACATCCTCTACCTCGGGCATTTTCGGAGACGTGTAGCCGAATGAAAGGTGCAATCTTGACAGGGAGATGGCTTCGGAGATGGCGACACAGCGAAACCGTATCCTCTCCAATATACTCGCAACACGGGCACTCATAGGAATCAGGAGCCACAAGCGGGGCGAAAAAGCGGGGCCCACACGTAATACAGTGACCTCGTTGTATTGACCGAAGGAGGTGGCGGGCTGCCGTAGTGAATGTACTAAATATCTGAAGGCAATGTATACACACGTTGCTGGGAGTAAGTACAGGCGCAAGGCTTTGTAGTTTATGACAGTGCCGAAGATGCTCCAAGAGGCCTTTGCGCGTGCAGAATGCGGCTCCACAGGGCTCCCCATTGAGGTCCATCGTGCAGTAGTGCGTGCGATCATGATCCTCAGGTGCATGCTCATCTTGACCTCCAAGTCCACCCTGACCTCCTCCCTCCTTGCCCTCAGGAACGACGAAACCTGGAGGAGGGATACAGACGGTAAACGCCTGACTTCGAAGTTCAGTAAGATCCACTCGCACAAAGTCCTCAGAAATCTCGGAGTCAAGGAGTAAATTCAGACCCTCGGCAATCATTCGAATCACCTCATATGGCAACAGGCGGGAGACTCGATCAAAGTCATCGGCAACTTGTTTTGTCCACGGCGAAGCATGCGCAGACGGTCTCCCACGGCAGAGAGGCGCACCAGTTCTCTCGATTGGAGAAGCACCAAACAGTGCGCACAAAACTTGCTGATGTTCCATTGGGTGAGCACTCCACGATTGATACAGCTTCACCCGTCTAATTAAGAGTTCCGGCGAACACGAGACGAGCTTCCAGTGATCCAAGACCTGCTTATTCGAGAGACTGGTCACGCGCGGGCCCTCCCAAGACGTCGCCTTCCCAAGCATCGCCACTCGCCCAAGTCCCGCCAGACATCGATCCAGAATCCCAGCGTCCGCCTCCATAACCACAAAGCTCTCCAACCCGCTCAACAAAGCATTCTGAACGAACCCGATGAACAGACTACGTTTCCATCGCTTCGGGATGCCCAGACTCCACGCCCTGCCCAAAGAGAAGAATCCAGACCTAGCAGCACTGCACCTCCTGGAGATCTCCGATCGGGCCGAGACACTCATGCTAAGGTAGGGGCCCAAGTACCTCACGTGGTCCCTGACCGAGCCATGGAGGAGATCTGGCTGGTGGCGGAGCAACTGGCGGCACAGATAGCTGCGTTCAGCAAAGAACATAAGGAACTCCTGCTTTGAAGGGTTCTGGCCGTCTCCATATTCGTCGAGACAACTGTCCAAACGAGCACCCACCGCCAAAATCTTAGACGTGAAGTCCGCAAGAGACTGCATCGGTTCGGCGAGCACAAAACTGTTGATGTCATCAGCAAACTTAAAAGTACTCACGTCCGCGCGTAGCTCATGCCATGATGCCTTGAGCATGCTGGCCTGAGGGTCCGCCGACTGCTCGCCATACCTTCACGACAAGATGGGGCGGGAGAATGTACCGCAAAACGCTCGGACAGCAAATGGGTCCCCCATCGTGTTCCCCTGCATGGGGCGAACCAAGAGAGGGCCTTCCAGTGCCTCCAAGGAGATGACCGCGTTCTGAAATCGTTGCTGGCAGAGAAGTCGATCCTCCTCCTTCGCATGTAGCTGCGCAGTGACGTTGAGCTGATCCCGCAAGGAGCTGCCGAAGGCATTGGACATATCTTTAAGTGTCATCGCATGAGTAATGCCCTGCGCCCTCAGTCTCCGCGACGTTGCAAGAGCGCCAAGCACTGCGTCCTCGCGCCGACGATGTCGGAAATAGCCATGATCATTGACCATCGGGGGCGGCTGCAGCAGCTGAGCGTGGAACCCCTTGCCCACCGCAGACATGACATGAACCACCCGACGACCGCGAGGACCAGGTTGATCAGATTTACGAGGTCCAGCACCGTCCGTGCGATGCCAGTAAAGTGGCGTGACATTATGCACTCGTATCTTAGAGAAACCAACTGAGACCAAGAAATTGAAACCACTAGTAGATGGCTGCTCGCCCTCAAAGCCAAGACCCAGTCCGCGCTGTTGTTTGAACGTCCGCCATGGCATGAGCATCATGTGCCATAGTTCCAGTGGGGCAGTGAACTGTGGGACCGCCCTGCGCTTAGCTGCGTGTCGAAGCCACTGTATTACCCGCTTCAGATCCGCCTCTGCTAACTCATATGTCGCCTCCTCAGGCAGCCAGAAGAAAGTCCTGTCATCCCGATGCTCGCGCCAAGAATCCCAATCCTGCGGAATAACAGACATGCCACCAGCTGCCCCTTCACGTTCCCAGACATCAAGCCAGGCCCTTGCCGTTGGAGGTGCACTGCGTAGAAGAAGCCCGTCACGCTGCTTCGGGCCAATGCGCGTCTGGGCTGCGCGGCGAGCGAGTCGCATGGCCTCCGCCTGGCGAGACTTGCCCCGCAGCTCGGAAGCCTCAGCCACCAACTGAGCGCGAAGGGCTCTGAGTTCACGCCTGCGAAGGAGGCGCTGTTCCTGCGATATCCTCTTCAGCTCAGCATCGATGCGTTGGGCCTCCTCTGCGCAGAGAGAGATGTTTTTTTCCCGTAGGGCCGCCCGCACATGTAGCATATCTCGACGAAGACGACATTTCTCCTGGCGAGCCTCATCCCGAGAAACATTGCGTCCAAAATGTGTCTGGCCAGCCTCAATCAGAATAGCCTCTAAGTGCTCGAAGATGACATCAGGAGATGAATAGTCTCTGAGATCAGCGTACCCTCCCCGCGCGCCCAGGCCTGCTTGAACACTAGTAAGAAATTTATGATCGCCCAGGGCCCCGCAAAAAGCACTCATCATACGATCGCGATCCCAACAGAGCCTCTCCTGAGCCGCAGATGGTCCCAAGACATGTTTGTCGTACAAAAGAGTGCATCCAATCGGAAGGTGATCACGGGGACTTGGGCCATCATAAGCCTGCAAACGGGAACCGAGTCGTCGAATAACATTACACTGAAGGAGCTGATCAGACATGCCCAATGGAAGGAATAAGTAATCTATGCGCGAGCGGGCACCATGAAGACCATAGTATGTGGGAATGACCTCGGTGCCCCTAGCGTTGGCGGCAAACATGTCATGCGGTTCCAGAACTTCTCGAAGGGATTCACCTGCACCTCGTCGAAGTCTCTCCTGAGAGGCCGCCTGCACAACACGAGTCTCAACCGAACTGCCGCCAACTGCGATGCCAATCCCGTCGTTCGCGTCGCAGTACACAATGGGTGTCGTTCGCAACGGAAGAGAAGCCAGAACGTCTCGGAGCCAAGCACACAAAGCTTTGACCGTGCGCAGAGACTGAGCTCGTTGCTTCAGCGAAGACGGCTTCGGCGGAAAATAGAGAGACACAGCTTTCAAATCGCATCGACCCCTCTTCACCCGCACCGCCAAGCACCCCCCTTTCAGTTCACTCGGGGAGGCCCAAACCTGCATCACATGTTTCTCCTGCAGTCCCTTCCCCAGGATAACCGAACAGCCAGCCGACACATTACTGAGAGGAGCAGACGGGCCAAACGGCGCCTCAAGAACACATCGCCCCAAAACGTGCCTCTTCGTGACGATGCTACCATGCCTCTGCTGCATCCGTTCGGCCGCCTGAGTGCCGGCAAGCAAAATCAGATCAAAGTTGGACGTCTCTGCCACCACCTCTTCAAGTCCCTCTCCTGTGCACGATTGGGGATTCCACCCCAGCAAGCGGAGATGCTGCGACATCCCCGCCCTCGTTCAGGCAAGAAGCAACTGGAGAGAAGTGCCTCCATCAACAAGCACATAGTACAGTATCATCTGACCCTGGTTCGGTAAAGGCCTCGCGCGCGAACCCTGGGCCTAGGAGGAGGAGGAGGAGGAGGAGGAGGAGGAGGAGGAGGAGAAGGAGGAGAGCACTGGGAGCACTGGGCGTGGATGCCGCACGAGGAGGCGTGGGACGGCTTCGCCACGGTGATCCTAAACCTGCAGCTCGGCGTTGCCCCGCGCGAGGCAGCGCAAGCCTGGCTGGCCAGCGGCGGCCGCGCGCGCGCAGGTTGGCCTCCGCGGCAATCCGACCGAGACCAAGCTGAGCCGAGGGCGCCAGGTGGACGTGGCAGCGCTCCTTGCGCGCCCAGAGGTGGAGCTCGGAAAGGCACAGTCAAATCGGCAGCCGGTCGCTGGGCCGAAATGGCAGCGGACATACGCTCGCTACATCTCGCCTTTGTCCAGCCTCTTCTTTTAGAGTACCCAAACGGCGCCCGCTGGAGGCGGGACGCCACGAGCTGCGGGGGCGCCAGCCTTCGCGACCCCGCCGGCGGGGGCATCGGCACGGGCACAGGCAGCGGGAGCCGCCGCGGCCGCCGCCGTACCGGCGGCACGGGCCCCCCGCGCACCAGCCCCACGCTCGGGACGATCGAATTGGGCACGGAAAGAATGGTCCCATATGTCCCTATCAGGAGAGAGAGGATGGAAGAGGAGGAGGAGGAGGAGAAGCAGGAGGAGAAGGAGGAGGAGGAGGATGGAGAAGGAGGAGGAGGAGGAGGAGGAGGATGGAGGTACGATGCCCAACAGCAGTTCTGGTTTCTCGTGGTCGAGCTCCTGCTGTAAGCGCGCCCGCCCCGCCCGCGCGCCCGGCTCCGCAGAGGGCGCAGGGCCCGCCGCCGCGCCCGCCCCCGCGCGATGGACCTGCAGGGGCTGCCGCGCAGGGCGACGGCGCCACTCGGGCCCGCGGCGGACGCGCCCTTCCGCAACGGATCCCCCGGGGGGGCCCGGAGGCCCTCGGGTCGGAAGAGCCTCTTCCTCCTCTTTCCCCTCCTCCTCCTCCGCCTCCTCCTCCTCCTCTTCCTCCTCCTCCTCTTTCTCCTTCCTCCTCCTCATCATCATCTTCCTCCTCCTCCTCCTCCTCCTCCTCCTCCTCCTCCTCCTCCTCCTCCTCCTCCATCCTCCATCCTCCATCCTCCATCCTCCATCCTCCATCCTCCATCCTCCATCCTCCATCCTCCATCCTCCTCCTCTCCTCCTCTCCTCCTTTTCCTCACCCTCCTCTACCTCCTCCTCTTTCTCCTTCCTCCTCCGCCTCCTCCTCTTCCTCTCCTCCATCCTCCTCCTCCTCCTCCTCCTCCTCCTCCTCCTCCTCCTCTTCCTCCTCCTCTTCCTCACCGTCCTCCTCCTCCCCCTCCTTCTCCTCCGCCTCGTCTTCCTCTTCCTCCTCCTATTCCTCCTTCCCTCCTCCTGCTCCTCTCCTCCTCCTCCTCCTCCTCCTCCGCCCGTTCCTCCTCCTCTTCCTCCATCCTGCATTATCCTCCTCCTTCTCCTCCTCCTCCCTCTCCTCCTCCTCTTCCTCCTCCTCCTCCTTTTCTTTCTCCTCCTCCTCCTCCTCCTTCTCTTCCTCCTCCTCCTCCTCCTCCTCGACTCCTCCTTCTCTTTCTCCTCCTCCTCGACTCCTCCTCCTCTTTTTCCTCCTCCTCCGCCTCCTCCTCCTCCTTCTCCTCCTCGGGTGGGCCTTCGCATGCTCAGACCCCCTCGCGCTAGCTGTGACAGTATCACGACGGGAGGTTTTTTGTTGTTGCTCTTTTCGGCCTCCAGGGGCCCTTCCCGGGCCTCGGGGCCGTGAAAAAGCGGCTCAGGATGAGCAATCGGTCCCGAGGAAGGGGTCCAGATTTCTGGGGCTCGACGTTGTGAAAAAATCACGACGTCGGGGGTCTGGGAATGTGGGATGCACTACAGAATTCATTTGCCCCAGAACTGCTTGTCTCGTCGAATCCACGAGAAACTATTCAGAAGTGTTCGTAGATCTACAAACCTTCTACGCATTTTCTGTCGATCTGGCGACGATTCCACTCTTGGGGTAAATCAATTATGTAGTTGGTCCTACTTGAGGCTTTGAGACGGGGGTCGATGCAAACGGGGGTCAGCCAGAGCGCCAGGGCGCTGGAACTTGGAGGATGCTGCAGAGCCAGGGTTGCAATGGCCCGGGCCAGTGCGCAAGATCCTGCAGGGTCTTGCAGGATCCTGCAAGGCCCGACTGAACCGGGCTTGCAGTGCCCCTGGTTAGGCGACGCCGAGGGCAGGAGTCGGCGCCGAGCTTGCGGGGGGAGTGAGAGCGTTTGCTTCGGTTGTTGGCAGTTTCCCAACCTCGGGATGCGTTCCAACAGATGTCCCTGGCCGAGAGCGTTCTGGGGGACCTGGAGCCCTGGAGTCGGAGGAGCAGGAATCGGCGGCGAGTGCGTCGGGGAGAGTGATGGGGGCAGAGGTTTTGTAGGCCTTCCAGATGGGGTTGGAGTAGGTTTGGAGGAACGCGCCGCATCGTCGATGCATCCGCGATGCATGTGGAGCCCGATTTTCTCCACGTCGAAGTCGCCGATGTAGTGCCGATGTAAACCCTTGCGATTTCTGCGAAGTCTTCTGAGCCTTTGTCCGAAGGCAAAGATGAAGTCGGGCATGTCCGTCTACAGGAATAGTCAAAAATAGTCCGGGGTCTATTTTTTAAATCATTTTTGACAATTAATAAATATGTGTTCGACTATGTTCCATCATTATTCGAACATCCACCTGTAGGGGGACATGCCCGACCTAAGACAAAGACGCTCTCTCAGATGGCTCGAGGGCGTCTGAGAGGCCTGCTCCCTCTCGCTTCCCCCCTTGGCGCGCCGCCGAAGGTGGTCATGTTAATGATCGCAGAGAAGGAGGATGGAGGATGGAGGATGGAGGATGATGGAGGAGGAGGAGGAGGAGGAGGAGGAGGAGGAGGAGGAGGGAGGAGGGAGGAGGGAGGGAGGGAGGAGGGAGGAGGGAGGAGGAGGAGGAGGAGGAAAGGAGGAGGAGGAGGAGAGGAGAGAGGAGGAGGAGGGAAAGGAGGAGGAGGAGGAGGGGAGGAGGAGGAGGAGGAGGAGGGAGGAGGAGGAGGGAGGAGGAGGAGGAGGAGGAGTGGGAGGAGGAGGAACAGGAGGTGGAGGAACAGGAGGAGGAGGAGGAGGAGGAGGAGGAGGAGGAGCAGGGCAGGAGGAGAGGATGGCAGAGGAGAGGGGAGAAGGAGCAGGAGGAGGAGGAGCAGGAGGGGCACCGGACGTGCGGCGTCCTCCGGGCCCCCCCGAATCGGCCGCCATGGACCCGCCGTTCCCCCCGGCGGGCGCGCGGCCGCAAGATGCGGACGTCGTTGCGCCCGCCCCGCCGCCGATGGAGTGGGCGCCGACCGCCCTCCCCGCCCCGCGCTGGCGAGAGCGCTTTGGACGAGGATCGGAAGCTGTGAACAAACTCTCGACGAGAGGCTTGCCGCAATGCTCGGCCTCCGGAGGCCCTGCCTGGGCCTCGGGGCCGTGAGCAGCACGACACGGGATGGAAGCCGGTGCAGACTTTGTGGGGTCGACGTGATGACAGAGTCACGACGACGGGGGTCTGGAGGCGGGGGTCAGTGCAAACGGGGTCACCCAGGGCGCCGGATCTTGCAGAAGTCTGCAGATAGCCAGGGTTGCACTGGCGCGGGTTTGCGCGCAGGAGCCTGCAGGATCTTGCAGGATCCTGCAAGGCCCGGCTGACCCTGGTTTGCATTGCCCTGGGCAAGTGCGTCCCCAAGAGGAAAGGAGGAGGAGGAGGAGGAAAAGGAGGAGGAGGAGGAAAAGGAGGAGGAGGAGGAGGAGGAGGAGGACGGCGAAGAAAGGAGGAGGGAGAGGGAGGAGGAGGCGGAGGACGAAGGAAGGGGGAGGGGGGAGGAGGGCGCAGGAAATAGTATGGCAGAGGACGGTGACGAAGGAATGGGGATGGGGAGAGGAGGACGAAGAAATTAGTATGGCGCAGGATGGGAGGGAGGAGGAGGAGGACAAGTGGAGGAGTAGGAGAAGAAGAAGAAGAAGGAGGACAAGTGGGGGATGAGGAGGACGAGGAGGAGGAAAAGGAAGAAGAAGAGGGGGAGGCGGGCGACGACGAGAGGATGAGGAGGAGGGATGAGGACGATGACAGGATGAGGGGTGGAGGAGGAGGAGGAGGAGGAGGAGTCAGTGGGTCGGCGAGAGGGGGAGGAGGATGAAGAGCATGAGGGCTAGATCGGTTGCAGGGTGTATCAGCGGTGCGACAGTGCAGAAGGATGTGGAAGACGGGGATGGCACAAAGCGACAAGCAAGGAGTGCCAGGACTGTGAACTGGATGAGAAATGGGTCCAGCAACGCGCCACGCCGGAATGAGAAGGACATGGGGGAGGACGACGGGATCAAGAGCACCCCCGGGATGCACCAGCGGTGCTGAGATACCGTCGGGGCCCTGACCTAAGGAACCTAAATTAAGAACGAGGCCACTTGTTCCCACAAGTTAAACTTCGACCTCCCATGGAAAACCTCAGGCAACGTGTAAATCAATCAAGGAAGCCGAATCCCTCCCCAACGAAAAGGGCTCCTTCTGCGGTGCCTCGGTGCCCCTGCTGTGCACCCTCCAGTCCCCCGTTGCCTTTCTTCATCAGTCCATGAATGACCAGCGCCGCCTGGACTTGCATTCAGGCGAGAGCCCCGTCTTGAAGAAGGGCGCACCCTCCGCCCGTCTAGCTGTGATACTTGAAAGATACGATGGTATTTTGAACACGTCATAAACCATGTGTTTGCGCTCCGCGCCAAACGTTTATGGCGCCATATACATGTTTATACGTTTTTCGTTCATCAAGATAGGACCACACCAACCATCGAAGTTTCCAGCGAGAGCCTCGTCCTCCCTCCATCTGCATAGCTGTTGCGGATGCTTGAAGCGTGGGTCATAGAGTGTGGCGTGTGTCCTGGCGTGGGCACCACTGTGAGAAGGGGGGCACCCTTCGTCCGTGAAGTTGTTGCACAAGTTCCAGTTGCACAAGTTCCAGATTCAGGTCACAAACGAGCAGGTGTCACAAAGCGAGAGCCCCGTCTTCGAGACCGAATGCCCTCGCACCCGTGCAGTTGTTGGATGTTTTGCTTAGGACCAGTGTGGTCTGGGCGCCAGGGCGAGAGTCTCATGTTGGAAGCCGCGGGAGCGGCAAGGGGAGCATGCGCATGGTCAAGGCGGGAGCTTGATGTTGAGAGTCGCCCAGCCTTCGTTGCTGGCATCTTGAAGACGACACCGCACGGCAACAGGGCAGGAGCCTGATGTTGAAACCAGCTCCAGGATCTCAATGGATATACGTCCACGTAGCGAGGGGCTCGCGCTCGAAGCGCCCGCACGTCCTGTCGACACGTCAGTCGGTGTGGCGAGGAGAGGGTATCGATAGAGCAGGGGGTAGAGGAGGAGGCATTGGAGGCGGGATGAGGGAAGGGAGAAGGAGGGGGAGGCGGAAGGTAAGGAGGAGGATACGGAGAGAGCAGCAGGAGGATGAGGGAGGAAGAAGAGGATGATTGTGTAGGAAAGAGGAGGAGGGGGTGGAGGAGGAGGAGGAGGATGAGGACAGGATACATCGACGGATCAGATATGATAACACGGTTGTGATGGTGGAGATGACGATGCTTGTGACGATGGTGGACAACATGCGAAGGACGACGAAGAAGGGGAAGAGGAGGAGGAGGAGGAGAACGACGACGACGACGACGACGAGGACGAGGAGGAGGAGCATGGCGAGGAGAAGGACGAGGAGGTGAGGACGAGGAGGAGGAGGAAGGGAGAATGGATGAGGAGCTAGGTGCAGGCTGGCCTTGAAACCCTGAACGCCCCTCCCAACAGCCACGCCTCGCCGAGAGTTTTCTCTGGAGCCGCCCCTGCCGCAGCAAACGCCCCAGACTGAGCAGGAGGAGCAGAACGACGAGGAGGAGGGGAACGGGGGGGCAGAAGGGGGAGGAGGAGGAGGAGATGGAGGAGAAGGAGGAGGAGGAGGAGGAGGAGGAGAAGGAAGAAGAATAATGAGAGGCAGGAGAACCAGTAGGAGGCGAAGGAGGAGGAGGAGGACGCGGCGGCGCAGGAGGCGCATGGGAAGAGGAGGAGGTGGACGACGGCGACGACAGTAACGCTGGCAGCGGCGCCACTGTCGCCACCAACGGCTTGAGCTCGGCAGGAGTCCCCAAGGTCGCGGCGCAGTGGCCCCCATCCGTCCCAGGAGGCCCGTAATCTGAGCGCCCAGCACGGCATAGGATCTGCGCTGTCTTCTCCTCCTCCTCCTCCTCCTCCTCCTCCTCCTCCTCCTCCTCCTCCTCCTCCTCATCATCATCATCATCATCATCATCATCATCATCGTCATCGTCATCGTCATCATCATCATCCCCGACATCTTCGCGGTCCCTCTGTGATGGGGGCCATCGGCGAGGTGTTCTCCAATTTGCTCTGTTGTCACTCGGATGCTTCTCCTCTGTGCCCCCGCCCCCCTCTCCTGCTCCGCCTCCTCATTGTCACCACCCGTCGCGTTGTCCTCCCCGTCCTCATCATCATCTTCCTCCGCGTCCTCGTCTTCCTCTGCCCTCCCCCCCTGCCTTCTCCTCCTCTCCCTCGTCCCCCCCCCTCTCATCCTTCCCATCGACATTAACAGTATTGTTATCATGGCGCTCATCTTGCTCCTGCTACTCGTCCTCGCCCTTCCCCTTCTGTGCCTTGCCCCCCCTCATCTTCCTCTTCTCGTTCAACGCTCGTCGTCGCTCTTCTCCTTCTTGCCCGTGCTTGCCTTCTCCCTCCTCCCCCCTCTCCCCTCGTCCTTGTGGGTCGCAGCCCGTTGCTCGCCCTCCTCCATGCTCCCTTGGCCGAACGGGCGCTCGTGGCAGGATCGAGCAGGACCGCGAAGGAGACCCTCACCTCCTCCCTCCCAGGAAGATCGGGGGTGGACAGACCTCCTACCCTGACGCGTCGATTAGTAAATTGTCCGTTTTCGGTTTTCGAGAGGGCGTCGCGGCCGCTATTTTTGCGGGTCCAGGTCCGTCGGTTTCGGTCCCAGGTTGTTTTCGCTAAAGGGAGGCTTACTAAAGGGAGGTTTGTCCACCGCCGAGAAGAGCCAGCCTCGAGCGCAGGGAAGCTCGCTATAGAGGCCGTCGCTCCCGCGCCGCTCCTGCCGGCCTTCCCCTTGGGGGCGCTGCGCGCCTCGGGGGGGTGCCGGCAGGTCAGGCTGCTCCCGGGCACCAGCCGTTGCCCGCTCGCCATTCCGCGAGCGCCTTCGCCCGGAAGGACTGTCCGGCGGCGTGGATCGAAGACGAAAACAACAACGCCACAAACAGAAACTTTTGGCGCTCCGCGCGGATTTCTTGGATCCGCGTTGTGGCCTCCCCCGCAGCGCCTCCGGCGTCGCCCCTGGCGCGCTGCGCGCGCCAGGGAGGGGGGTCCAGCGCAGATCCAAGAAATCCGTGCGGAGCGCCAAAAGTTTATGTTTATGCGCTCCTTTCCTCTTCTAATCATGCATGTCCTCACTGACCGTCGTGAGCATTGTTCGCCGCCGCCGCGTGCCATCATGCATGTCTGCAGTAGCAACTCATGGGAGCCTGGCGGGCCCTGCTAATTCCGCCTTTGGCGTCGGCTAGCGTCGATAGCGTCTAGGAATCGGTGAGATAGCGCCGATCTGCGCTGGGGCCACGGCATGCGGCAACGGCCGCGCGCGCGAAGGACCTTACTCGCACGGGCGCGGGTGCCTAGCCCAGTCGCGTGCTCCATGTGCTCCGCACGCCTTGAGCCTTCCACGCCACGCTGGAGCCCAAATGACCACGGATCCATCACTCCTCATCCTCGCAGGAGGGGGAAAATCACACAGACGAAATGAGTTGTCGATCCCCAGGAAAAGTTATGGGAAGTGGGGGGAAGACGAAAATCCAGAAAACATATGAGAAGATTGGGAATCCTGGAATGCGTGTCTATTGCGAAGGCCTTACGGCCGGTGCCGCCGACCCTGGAGGGCGACCCATGCGTTCTCTAATGTGGCGGGGGGGGCCTCTTGGGGCTTCCTGGGGGCCTCTTGGGGGTCTCGTGGTGGCCTCTTGGGGGCATCTTGGGGCTTCCTGGGAGCCTCTGTCGCCGAGGGCTCGTCGGGCCCCCTGTCTGGGCACCCTGTTGGAGCCGTTTGGGGAGCCTCTGGGGCCATCTTGGAGGCATCTTGGGCGGTCTTGAGGCTCTCTTGGGTCATTTTGGGGCTCTCTTGAGGCCTCTTGGGCTATCTTGGGGCAATCTTGGGGGCATCTGGGGCCGTCTTGGAGCGTCGGCAAGTTGAAACGGCGAGAACGCCAAAATCTGTCAAAAACTGTAAGGAAATCATTGATTTGTCCCTCTTCGCGCCTTCTTGGGAGGGCTCTTGGAGACTTCTTGGAGCGTCTTGGCAATCTCTTGGGCCGTCTGGAGACTACTTTGGCGTCTTCGACCGATAGTTCGGCGATTCGGGGCCCTCTGGAGCCGTCTTGGAAGCCTCTTGGGGCACTCTTGGCCAGTCTGGTGGCTTTTCTAGGTCCCGGGACATCCCGGGGGGGGATGCGTATCTGCCCCCCCCCCCTCCCCGGGACCCCTCCCCGGGACCCCCCCCCGGGACCCCCTCCCCCGGGACCCCCCCCGGGACCCCCCCCCCCCGGCGGGGAAGGGATCAAAGGGAAGGGGCTTCCCTTCGACTCAGCTACGACGTTGCTCAATTTCGCTCTGCCTTCGACTCAGCAACGACGTTGCTCGATTTCGCTTTGGTTTCGCTGTGGCTGGCGGCGCGCCTGAGGGGAGGGCGACGACGACGACGACGACGACGACGACGACGACGACGTCGACGACGACGACGACGACGACGACGAACGGAAGAGCATCGACGACGATGACGACGACGACGGCGACGACGACGACGACGACGGCGACGACGACGACGACGGCGACGACGGCGACGACGACGTTCACGACGAACGGAAAAGCATCTTAATGCGTGTCTGTTTATCTGTGTGTCCCACTGCTCCTCGTGGCTCCTCCTCTCTCATGCTGTTCGGGGGACCACAAATGGTGTGGTGACCGCGCCGTGTGGTGAGTGAGTCGGTGGGCATTCGGGGTCACCGCACGGGTTGTGGGACTCGGGTCGTTCTTTGAGGATGTCTCGGGCGATTTTGATGCCTCCGAGGCCCCAAAGGCCGTGTGGTGAAGGACCCTGCGGTGAGGTCTTTGCGGATTTCGAGGTCACCGCCGGGTCTGTCACGTCGTCTTCGCCGACATTGGCGCGTAAGCTGCCCGCGTAAGGTCGCGCGGAAGCGCCCTCGTCGTCATTGTGGTGTGCCGCGCTGGCCGCCCGCGTAAGTCGCTGTGTAAGGTCAATACGTAATATCGCGTAGGACCCGCTTCTCTTCGTCTCGTCAGGGTATCCTGGGTTTCTTCGCTCCTCGCGCTGCGCGGTGACTTCCTCCAGCCGTTGAAGGAACTGCTGCTTTCAGGGTGCTCCAGGTTTCCCCTCAGGTGCACCTCGCGCACGGGTTCTCAGGGTTGGGTTTCTTGCGAGGGTTTCTTGCGGCCGCGCCCGCACTGTAATCGTCCTTCTCCTCCTTCTCCCCCGCCCCCGCCCAGTGGCGCCACGGCGATCCAGAGCCGACCCCGTGGCCGAACCGGGTCTCCTCGGGGCTGGGGAGCGCCAACCCAGAGGGCTACGTCAACCAGGAGGATCTGGACCTCGAGGAGGAGCTCCTCGGCGCTTTGGGCCGGGAGAGGGGCGAGGAAGCAGGAGGATAACAAAGAGGAGGGGAGGAGGAGGAGGAGGAGGAGGAGGAGGAGGAGGAGGAGGAGGAGGAGGAGAAGACGAAGAGAGGGATGGGGGAGAGCAGGAGGGAGAAGGGGCGAGGCGAAGGGGGAGGGGGAGATAGTGAGGAAGGGGGAGAGTGGAGGCAGAGGGGAGGGGTAGAAAGAATATGGCTTTCGGGTTTTGCCCTCGAGGCTTCGCCCTCGGGAACGTGCGGATCGCGGCCTACAGGCCCTTCCCGGACAGCGCTTGCATTGAGAAAAGAAGCCAAGCCATTCAGGCCACATGTAGATCATTCATAGCACACAGCGGTGTGATTTCTTATACACAACGGTGCTATATTGCGCAGCTAAGCTGCACCCCAAGATACCCTAAACAGCAAGAGGCAAGAGGACAAGCGGGAAAGGAGCCCCGCCAGGGCCCTGGGCCCCGGGCCCGACACGGAAGGCGGGCCCCAAAGGGGCCCAGAGCGAGGGAGGACAGCAACGCAGTTTGGGGAAGCGAATTACGCCGAAGGCCTCACACGCCTCAGACGCAACCGGTGACAGTGCTGTACCCCTCTTTTTCCTGAGTCTCATGCGATAGTACGTAAAACGACACGAAGATCGGGACAAAATCGGATCGGGATAACTCGAAATCTCTGAGAATCGGCGGGTTTGGCGGATGTATTGGGCGCCGCGGCCGCTCCAGAGCGTTCCGGAACGCTCTGAGAGCGCTCCGGAACGCTCTGAGAGCGCTCCGGAACGCTCTGGAGCGATTTATCCCGAGCCTAGCCCTGTTTTAGTACGCGTGCCACCGGGCGCCATTCCTCCACAGGATGGCGCGAGCTCTGGCTGCAGCGAGGCCAGCCCTCGCTGGCTGCCCTGGCACCCTCCCGTGCTCGCGGCGCACATGCGCCGGCTGCTCGTCCCCCGGCTCTCGCTGGGGGCCGCGGGCCCCAGCCCGCCCCCACAGTGGGCTCGCTCTGGCGCAACCCCCACTGCCCTCCTCCTCCTCCTCCTCCTCCTCCTCCTCCTCCTCCTCCTCCCTCTCCTCCTCCTCCTTCCTCCCTCTCCTCCTCCTCCTCCTCCTCCTCCTCCTCCTCCTCCTCCTCCTCCTCCTCCTCCTCCTCCTCCTTTCGTCCGGCCCGCGAGTGGCCAGCAGGAGGAGGATGCGCCAGGCCGCCGACGCTGCGCACCCCTGCGTCGCCCTGAGCCGCCCCCGGGCCCTCCTGCCTCCGCGCCATCCGGCGCCTCCTCACTCCTGCTGGCCACTCGCGCGGCCGCCTCCCCACGGCCTCAGGCCCGAAGTGGCCCCCCTGCACTCCGCGCCCCTGGCCTCGGCAGCCGCGGCCTGAGTCCGTCGGCGATCCTCCCCGCCTCCTCGGCCTCTGGTCCGCAGTGGCCCCTCCGCACTCCTCGCCTCTGGCCCTGATGAGCTCGGCCTCCATAGACGTGCCGACGCCGCTGAGCTTACCGACAGACCCCACCCAGCTGACCGAGTCGGCCCGAAGGCCTACAACCACCAACAGCTCCCACTTGATCTGCAGCGGTATCGTGAGCAGGATGGAGTCCAAGCCGTCGCAGATGGCAGGAATCCGAACCTTGCTGAGCGCCCATGTGCCCCGCAAGTCGGCGCCCTCGAGCATGATGAACAGGTCCCCCAACGCCCATCGGAGCAGCGAAGTGGGCCATCAAGAAGGCATGATCGGTTTACCTCCCATCGATGGGCGTTATGAACCACGGCGTTGGAACATTGCTGCGGTCATAATGTAGTGACCAAGTGATTCCACCCATATTGCGCCACGTCCCTCTCGTCGGCCGTGAACACGCAACCGACGGTGGCCATGACATAGAAGAGAGTCCACCTGGTCAAAATGCGAATCACCCCGTGCATGGTCTTGCAGACTTGCCTGCCCACGAAGGCGCCGACTGCCTGGGGCAGGACCAGCCCGCACAGGTTGTTGAAGGTAAAGGCAACAACTTTTCACCCAGAGGGCGATTGGAATCCCGCACTCCCGGTCGCATTGCACGGGAGCTCGTCTGAGCACAATTCTGCGTCGAGCTCCACGCGCGCCAGACTAGCGGCGCAAGACGCTCTCGTCCTCAAAGCAATTGTCGGTACCGTAGTCGGCGCGGCTGCTGGTGCCGCAATCGGCGCCACTGTCGGCGCCGCTGTCGTCGAGGCGGACGGAGCCGCTTCCGGCGCAGCTGTCTGCGAAGCGGTCGATGTAGTAGGCGCAGGCGTTGTGGCCGTCGTAGGCGCAGGTGTTGATGCTGGCGCCGGCGCAGGCGTTGGTGTTGGTGTTGGTGCTGGCGTCGGTGCCGATGTAAGCGCTTGCGTCGGCGCTGGCGTAGGCGCCGCTGGTAGTGCTGGCGTAGGCGTAGGCGTTGGTGCTGGCTTCGGTGCTGGCCTCGATGCGGGCGTAGGCGATGGCATTCATTAGCGCCACCGGAGGCGCCCGCGTTGGTGCTGGAGTCGGTGCTGATGTAGGCGCTGGCGTCGGTGCTGGCGTAGGCGTCGGCGTTGGTGCTGGCGTCGCCCCCGTGGGACACATGGTAGAGGCTCCGGTCGTCTCTGCCGTCGTGTCATCAAACTCCACGTCCCACACTTCATCAGTCGTCCGGGCTGTAGTGGCCGCTCCGATTGCCTCCGCCTCGCTGGCGGTCGCCTCCCCGCCAGGAGAGCGGACGGCGCGGCCGCCCGCGATGCTGTAGACGAGGCGGTCCGTGCCTCGGTCTGCGCAACGGTCGGGGCCGAAGTCGGCCCAGCCGTCAGCACAGCGGTCGGTGTAGCGATCGGCGCGGACGTCGGGGCAGCCGTCGTCGGCGCTGTCGGCGAAGCCGTCGGCGCCGCAATGGGCGCAGCTGTCCGTGCGGCCGTCGTCACAGCGGTCAGCGCGAAGGTCGGAGCCGCTGCCGGCGAAGCTGTCTGCGCGGCTGCCGGTGCCGCGGTCGGCGCAGCTGTTGGCGTCGCCGTCGGCGCGGCCTCCGGCGAGGCGGTCTGTGCCCTTACCAGCGCAGCTGTCGGTGTCGAGGCTGCAGATGCAGCTGTCTGTGCCGCAGTCGGCGCAGCTGCCGGAACCGCTGTGGGCGGCGCTGCCAGCGCAGATGTCGGTGCCAGAGTCGGCGCAGGTGTCGTCGCCGCTGTCGGCGGTGTTGTCGGCGAGACGGCCTGTGCCGCGGTCGGCGCAGTTGTTGGGGTCGCTGCCGGTACAGCCGCCCGTGCCGCAGCCGACGCGGCTGTTGGTGCCGCCGTCGACGCGGCTGTTGGTGCCGCCGTCTGCGCGGCTGCGGGTGCCGCTGTCGGCATGGCTGGCGGCGCAGCTGTGGTCGCCACGATCGGTGCCGAAACCAGCGAACCCCTCGGGGAGACAGTCGATGCCATCGTCTGCGCGGCTGCCGGCGCTGTAGACGGCGCAGCTGTCGGTGCCGCGGTGGGCGCGGCTGTCTGTGTCGAAATCGGCACGATCGTCAGCGCCGTTGCTGAGGACCTTGTCCGTGTCCTCGTTGGTGCCGATGACGGCGCCGTTGTCGGCGAACTGGTCGGTGTCCCCGTACGTGCTGCTGTCGGCGCCGCCGTCCTCACCGCCGTCGGCGAAACAGACGGCGAGGTAGTCAATGCCGCAGTCGGTGCCGCTGTTGGCACCGTAGTCGGCGCGGCCGTCAGTGCGGCTGTCGGCGAGCCTGTCGGCGCTGCCGTCGGCGCCGCCGTCTTTGCCGCCGTCGGTGCCCTCCTCGGCGCGCCCGTCGGCGCTGGTGTCGGCGCCGCTGTCGGTGCTGCTGTCGGCGCAGCTGGCGGTTTCGCCAGCTGCGCAGCTGCTGGCGGCGCAGCTGGCAGAGCGCCACAGGGCGCCATCGTTGGTGCCGCAGCCAGCGCAGCCGTCGGTGCCGCCGCAGGGGCCTCTGTCAGCGAGGCCGTCGGCGTCGTTGTCGGCCTGGCCTCCACGGCTTTCTTAGCCTCCTCCGCCGCTCTGGCTCCCTCCGACCTCTTGGACTCGACGGCCGTCCACGCCTCTTCGGCCTCCCTGGCCTCCTCTGGCTTCTTGGCCTCCGCAGCCCTCATGGTATCCTCCGCCTTCCTGGCCTTCTCGACCTTCCTAGCCTCCTCACCCCTCTTGGCCTCCGCAACCTTCCTGGCCCCCACGGCCTTCCCGGCCTCCTCTGCCTTCTCGGCCTCGTTGTTCGCAGCCTTCCTGGCTTCCTCGGCCCTCTTAACCTCCTCAGCCTCCCTGGCCTCTTCTGACCTCTTGGCCTCCTCTGCTTCTCTGGCCTCATCCGCCTTCACGACCTCCTCCGTCGCGATTGCCCTGGCCTCCTCAGCCTTGTCTGCCTCCGCGGCCTTCAGGGCCACCTCCGCTCTCCTGACCTCCTCTACCTTCTCAGCCTCCTCTGCCCGCTCGGCCCTCGCGGCCGTCCTTGCCTCCTCCGCCTTCGCAGCGATCGGCGTCGCCGTCGGCGCGCCCGTCGCCGCGAGGATAAGAGATGCCGGGGGTGCAGCTATTGGCGCAGCTGTCGGCACCGCAGCTGACACGGCTGTCGTCGAGGCTCTTGATGGCGCAGTCAGTGCAATTGTCGACGTCTCAGTTGACGAAGCGGTCGAAGCAGCAGTCGGCGCAGCTATCGGCGACGCCGTCTGCGCGGCTGTATGTGCCGCTGCCAGCATGGCCGTCGGCGTAGCTGCTGGCGCCGAGGTCGATGCCGCACTCGGCGAGTCTGCCGAGGAGCCAGCCGGTGCCATCCTTGACGTACCTGTTGGCGTGGAGGTCGACACCGCTGCCGGCACAGCCGCTGGAGCGGCAGTCGGCGCAGTTGTCGGCGCAGACGTCAGCGCAACCGTCGGCGCGCCTGTCGGTGCGATTGCCACCGCCGCTGTCGGCGCCGCCGTCGGCGCAACTGTCGGTTTCGTAGGCGGCGTAGCCGTCGGTGTTGCTGTTGGTGCCGCAGTCGGTGCAACCGTTGGTGCAGCTGTCTGAGTCGCGGTCGGCGCGGCGCTCCGAGCCGCTGTCGGCGACGCCGTCGACGCAGCTGTCGGGGCCGCAGTCGGTGCAGATGTCGGCCGGGCAGTCGGTGCCGCCGTCAGCGCCGCCGTCCATGGCGCAGTTGGAGCAGCCGTCGGTGCCACTGTCGGCGCGGCTGCCAGGGCTGCAGTCGGCCCGCCGCCGACGCCGCCGAAACTGCGCCCGGCGCGGCCGGGCCGCTGCCGGGGGCGCCAAGAGCCCCCCCGGGGGCTGCCAATCGTCCACGATCTCCAACATCGCTCTGGAGATCGTGAGCGCCCTGGGCCGCCTGGGGGCCGCCCAAGGCCGCTGAGGCTGCCGCCGACCAGACCTTCCATGATGCCGCTTTCCTGCGTCGCGCGAAAACGTAGCCTTTTGGCGTTGCATGTCGATTCTGCGTCGCATGTAGTCGATTCTTCGTCGCATGTCGGATGCGCTCTGCGGCGATTTCTGTCGAAAGTTCCAAAGACGACTCCGCGACATATGATGCTGAATGGCACCGACAATTTGTGCTTCAACTTGCTCGCATCGTCGTCGTGGGAGATGTCGCGGTCGCTGTCGTCATCGTCAGAGTCGGCCTCATCGTCGACGTCGCCGTTATGGTCGTCGAGGTCGTCGCGGTCGTAATTGTTGTCGGTGACGTCGTCGACGTGGGCGTCGATGTCAAAGCTGCCATGGTGGTCGCGGCCGTCGCCGACAACATCGCCGTTGAGATCGTCATCGTCGTTATCCGTCCTCATCGTCATCGCAGGGCCCTATGAACGCTAAGAGCCGTGCGAGGCGTAAGAGCCCCATGGGCCCTACGAGCCATGAGCCCTTCTATTACTATTACTACTACTACTACTACTACTACTACTACTACTACTACTACTACTACTACTACTACTACTACAACTACTACTACGACTACTACTACTACGACTACTACTACTACTACTACTACTACTACTTCTATTTATACTACTATTTCTACTACTACTTCTACTTCTACTACTACTAGTGCTGCTACTACTACTACTACTACCACTACCACTACTACTACTACTACTACTACTACTACTACTACTACTACTACTACTTCTACTACTACTACTACTACTACTACTACTACGATTACTTGCTTTTCCGCGTTGCGCTCTTCGGCGTCGCATCTTTTTTGCGGTGGCTTTTTGGCGCCGCGGGGGTATCATATGATGCCGAATTCTTTTCCTCGTCGCATGTGGATTCTGCGCCGTACGTTGGCCGTTATGCGCTTCCTGGCGCGGAAAAGCCGGTCGAGTCTGCGTCGCATGTCGCTTCTGCGTCGCATGTTGGCCGCCCTGCGTCTTGGCAACTTGGCATGATGCGGCTTTCCGGCGTCTCGGAGCCTCTGCGGACGTCGTCGGAACTGCGCCCTAGCGCGGCCGGGCCGCTGCCAGGGGTGCCAAGGGCCGCCGCCGGGGCCGCCAGGGCCGCCGCTGGCAGCAGCTGGGAGGGGCTGACACCTGATGTAGCAATTGGCGGGCCGGTCGGTGGCTTCGGTGGTGCCTCCGTCGTTGCAGCCGTCGGCGAGGCGGTCGGACCCCTCGTTGGCGCCGCTGTCGGCGCAACCGTCGGTGACGCCGTCGGCGCTGCAGTCGACAAGGCTGCCAGTTCTGCAGCCGGCTCAGCTGCTGGTGCCGCAGTCGGCGCAAGTGTCGGCGAGGTTGTTGGCGTTGCCGTCGGCGCACCCATCGGGCCCCTCGTTGGCGCCGCTGCCGGCGCAGCTGCCGGCGACGCTATCGGTGCCGCAGTCGACACGGCTGTCGGCGCCGCCGTCAGACAGAGCAGTTGCTGGTGCCGCTGTCGGCGCAACTGTCGGCGAGGCTGTTGCCGCAGCTGTCGGCGTACCCATTGGGGCCCTCGTTGGCGCCGCTGTCGGCACAGCTGCTGGAAACGCTGTCGATGCCGCAGTCAGCGCGGCTGTCGGCGCCACCGCCAGCGCAGCTGTCGGCGCCGTCGTCGGCGCAGCTGCTGGCGCGGCTGTCGGCGCCGCGGTCTGCGCGGCGATCGGAGCCGCGGTCGGCGACGCTGCCGACGGAGCTGTTGGTACCGCCATCAGCGCAGCTGTCGGCGCCGTCGTCGGCGCAGCTGCTGGCGTGGCTGTCGGCGCCGCGGTCTGCGCGGCGGTCGGAGTCCTTCTCGACGACGCTGTCGACACAGCTGTGGGTGCCGCCGTCGTCGTAGTTGTTGGTGCCGCCGTCGGCGCAGCTGCTGGCGCGGCTGTCGGCGCCGCAGTTTGCGCAGTTGTCGGGGCCACTGTCCGCGATGCTGTCGCCGTTGCCGTCGGTGCCGCTGGTGCTGCAGTCGGCGCGGCTGCTGGTGCTGCAGTCGTCTTAACTGTCGGCGAGGCTGTTGGTGCATCGTTCGGCGAATTCATCGGTGCCATCATCGGCGCCGTGGTCGATGCAGTCGTTGGACCGCCCAGGTGCTCGTCGTCGGTGCCGTCGTCAGTGCAGTCGCTCGGAACCCCCATGGAGCCAGACACCGAAAAATTTATCGCCCACACCCCTGCGACGTCGCCGACGGCCTCGTCCTCCATACTCGCCTTGTGCTTTGCTGCCCCCCCCCCTCCGTGCTTTTCTCGATCACCTCGGGCTCGTGCGTCGCAGGCGCGAAGTCCCAGCCGCTGGTGAGGCCGAGGGCGCCTTTCTTCTCCGCCAGCTCGGTGCCGCACTCCGCGATGTCGTGGGTACCCTTGCTGGTCTGCAGGCTCTCGGGCACGCCCATCGAGTCGAACCAGATGATCGTCCACCAGTCCGCCAGCGCAGCATGGGTCGCCTCGGTCGCCTTCGGGCCGTTGTCCAGGTCGAGTCTGCCGTCCGAGACGCCCTCCACGATCCCGACCTTGAAGTTCACCCCGTCGACGCCGCTGTTGGTGCCGCAGTCGGCTCCAAGGCCGGTGCTGCCGCTGCTGCCGTCGTCAGCGTGACTGTCGGGGTAGCTGTCGGCGAGGCTGCTGGTGCCGCCGTCGGCGCGGCTGCCGATGTCGCAGCCGGCGCGGCCGTCGGCGCAGCTGCCAGCGGGGTTGCCCGTGCCGTGCCGCGGTCGGAGCGGCTGTGGATGTCGCAGTCGGCCCCGCTGTCGAAGCAGATGTATGTGCCGCAGTCAACGCGGCTGTCGATGCCGCGGTCGGCGCGGCAATCGGCACAGCTGTCGGTGAGGCCGCCGATGCCGCAGCCGGCGCCGCTGTCGGTGCCGCTGCCGGCGCCGCTGTGAGTGCAGTTGTCGACGGGGCTGATGGTGTCGCTGTCGGCGTGGTCGTCGTCGCAGCAGTCGGGGGCCTTGCTGGTGCCGCCGTAGCCGCGGCGGGTAGTGACCCTGGCGTCGCGACTGTCGGTGCCGTAGTCGGTGCATCTGTAGACGCAGCTGTCGGCGGGGTTGTCAGTGCCGCCGTCGGCGCCGCTGTCCGCGCCGCTGCTGATGCCGCTGTCAGCATGGCCGTCGGCTGAGCTGTCGGCGAGGTCGTCAGCATCGCAGTCGGCGCAGCTGTCAGTGCCGCGGCCCGAGAGGCCCTCAGCGCAGCTGTCGGCGAGGTTGTCGACGCCGTAGTCGGAGCAGCCGTAAGTGCTGCGGAGGGCGCATCTGTCGGCGCAGCCGGGTGCGCATCTGTCAGCGCCGCCATATGCGCCGCCGTCCGCGCAGCTTTCAGTGCCGCTGTCGGTATGGCCGTCGGCGCAGCTGTCGGCAAGATTGTTAGTGCCGCCGTCGGCGCGGCTGTCAGTGCCGCAGTCCGCGCAGCCCTCGGAGCAGCTGTCGGCGAGGCTGTGGGCGCCGTCGTCGGCGCGGCCGTCAGTGCTGCGGTCGGCGCAGCGGTCGGCGAGGTTGTCGGTGCCGCCGTCGGCGCGGCGGTCAGTGCGCCTGTCGGCACCGCAGTCGGCGTGGCTGTCGAGGAAGCGGGGCTCGACGACGCACTCCGCGCTGTCGTGGGTGCCCTTGCTGGACTGCGGGCTCTCGACCACGCCCATCAGGCCGTACAAGATGCTTGTCACGCGGTCCGCCAGCGCAGCCCAGATCTCCTCGGCCGCCTTCGGGCCGTTGTGCAGGCAGAGCCAGCCGTCCAAGATGTCCTCCGCGGGCTCAAGGCTCGTCTTCTCGGGGCTGCCGACTGTGCTGCCATAGGCGATACCGGCCTTTTTGAAGGTAGACGCCGTGCCACCGCTGATGATCCGCTTGCCCGCCTCGGCCAGCCTGAACTCGATCACCTGTGCCTTTATGCCCACCTCGGCGCTGCCCACGATGAACGCCATTGGCTTCGCCAGGATGCCCTCCTCGGTGTGGGTGCACACGCGGTACGTGGAGCTCGACGCGCCGCTCGCCGCTCACGGACGGGGCCGCCTGTATCTCCACCTCTTCGGGGCCGTTCTGGCCCCCCCCCCACAGAACCGAGGGCTATCCCGGAGCTATCCCAGAGCATGCCTCCTCTCCTCCACCCGCCTCCGAGGAGCTCCGCGGACAGAGGCCCTGCTGGCCCCCGCCGCCCTGGAGCTTCTGCCGTCAAGATTGGCCTCGATCTCGGCTGCGCGCTCGCGCGCCGCCCGCCGCTGGCGCTGACCACCGGTCTCCCAGCCGACGGCGGCGCCGCTGTCGGCACAACTGTCCGAGCTGGCGTCACCGGTGGCGTTGGTGCTGGCGGCGGAGCTGACGTCGGTGCCAGAGCAGGCGCTGGCGTTGGTGCCGCCGTAGGCGCAGGCGTTGGTGCCAGCGTCCTCAGCCTCCTCGGCAACCTCGCCCGCGCCTGGCATCTTCGCCTCGTCCTCCTCCTCATCCTCCTCCTCCTCGTGGGCGTACGATCTGGCGTCGGCGGCAGCGTTGGTGCTGGTGTTGGAGCTGGCGTTGGCGCTCGGGCATGCGCTGGCGTTGGTGCCGGCGTAGGCGCAGGCGTTGGCGTCTTCAGTCTCCTGGGCCTCCTCGTCCTCTTCTGGCGTCTTCGCCTCCTCTTCCTCCTTCTCCTCCTCCAGCCTTGGGCTCGGGGCCGGCGTAGGCACAGGCACCAGCGTCCGAGTTGGCGTCAGAGGTAGCGATTGATGCTGGTGCAAGCGCCGGCATTGGTTCAGGAGGGGAAAAAACATACAGACACAATGAATCGTCCACTCCCAGGAAAACATGGGAAAATATGGGAAGTGGTGGGGAAGACAAAAGCTCAGAAAATATAGGAAAATATGGGGAACCCTTTGATTTGTGTGTATTTATTTGTGTGTCCCAGGGCCCCTTCATTGGTGCCGCCGTAAAAGCAGGCGTTGGCGCCGGCGTCCTCAGCCTCCTCCGACTGCTCTGGCGTGTTCGCCTCCTGCTGCTCCTCCTTCCTCTCCTCCTCTTTCCTCTCCTCCTCCTCCTCCTCCTCCTCCTCCTCCTCCTCCTCCTCCTCCTCCTCCTCCTCCTCCGCCTTCTCCGCCTCCTCCTCCTCAGCCTTGGCCTCGGGGCCGGCGACGGTGTAGGCGTGGGCGTCCGAGCTGGCTTCAGTGGAAGCTTCGGTGCTGGCGTCGGAGCTGACGTCGGTGCTGGTGTTGGCGCTGACGTTGGTTCCGGCGTAGGCACAGGCGCGGGTGCCAGCGTCCTGAGCTTCCTCAGCCTCCTCGTCATCTCCTGGCATCTCCGCCCCCTCCGGCCTGGGGCTTGCTGCTCCCCTAGCGTCGGACGGCGTCTCCTCTCCTCCGCCAGCCTCCGAAGAGCTCCTCGGCCAGGGGCCCTGCTGGCCAGCCCCCTCCCTGGAGCTTCTGCTGTCAGGACTGGCCTCCATTCTGGCCACGCGATTGTGCACCGCCCGCCGCTGGCGCTGGCCACCGCTGGCGGCGGAGCTGGCGTGGGGGCTGGTGCAGGCGCTGGCGTTGGCGCCGCCGTAGGCGCAGACGTTGGTGCCGGCGTCCTCAGCCTCCTCAACTTCCTCGCCCTCTCCCAGCGCTTTCGCCTCATCCTCCTCATCCTCAGCCTTGACCGTGGGGCCCGTGCAAGCGTAGACGCTGGCGTCCGATCTGGCGTCAGCTGCAGCGTTTGTGCGGGCATCGGGACTGGCGTTGGCGCTGGGGGAGGCGCTGGCGTTGGTGCCAGCGTAGGCGCGGGCGCTGACGTCCTCAGACTCCTGGGCCTCATCGTCCTCCCCTAGCGACTTCGCCACCTCTTCCCTTTCCTCCCACTGCTCCTCCTTCTCCTCCCGAGCCCTGGGCTCGGGGTCGGCGTAGGCGCATGCGTCGGCGTCCGAGCTGGCTTCAGCGATGGCGATGATGCTGGCGTCGGAGCTGGCGTCGGTGCTGCTGGATGCGCCGGCGTTGGTGCCGCCGTAGGCGCGGGCGTTGGTACCGGAGTCGTCAGCCTCTTCAGGCTCACCTGGCGTGTTCGCCCCCTCCGCCAACTCTTCCTTACTCTCCTCCTCCGACTTGGCCTCGGGGCCGACGTCGGCGTTGGCGTTGGCTTCCGAGCTGGCTTCGTTAGAAGCGTTCGTGCTGGCGTCTGGGCTGGCGTCGGTGCTGGTGATGGCGCTGGCGTTGGTGCCAGCGTAGGCGCGGGCGAGTGTGCCGGCGTCCTCAGCCTCCTCAGCCTCCTCGTCCTCTCCTGGCGTCTCCGCCTCCTCCTCTTCCTCCTTCTCCGCCTCGGCTGTCGCCTGAATTACCTCGTCGAAGCTCTCGCCACTGCCAGGCCAGGAGGGAGGGGAGGGGCTCGGAGCCCTGCCCCGGATCTCCTCGTCGCCTCGCTCCCCAGCGGGGCTCTCCTGAGCCCGCAACAGCAGCATGACGTGCCCGACGTTCTCTCTTTCAGCGCCCGCAGCAGCAGGCGCACAGTCGGCATGAGAGTCGTGTCTCCCAGAGCGAGCTGAGCGTGTCCGCCTCCTAGAGGACGATGGCGACGAAGCAGACCACGCCGATCGAGCAGGCGAGGAGCAGGTCGAAGACCTTCCCCTCCGACGCGGCATGCCAGAAGCCCAGCAAGTCAAGATGCCCATGGCTCCTGCTCCTCTCGACCGGCCTCCCGAGCCCTGGCTCGGAATCCTCGCGGTCGTGTTGGGGGCCCCGGTCAGCGCGATCCTCGGCACAACCACGGCCCCCCTCGCACGAGACGTCAGGCGCTCCGCGCGTGTCGTCACAGGCACCTCCGGCCCGGCTCCCGTAGGCAAAACTCGGGCGGTCACCCGCATCCTTGCCCAGCGCCTGGCTGTAGTCCCCATCGTGCTGGAAGTCCCAGCCGTCGTGGTCCCTGGTGCAATGGAGGTCGCGGTCGTCGCGATCCTCGTCACAGCCGCTGTCCCCCTCGCGGTGGACACCGTCGCACTGGAGGTCCCAGTCGATGTGGTCCCGATCATGCTGGAGCTCCAGGTCGTCGCGGTCCCCCCTCGCGTGAAACGTCGGGCACTCCGCCCGCTCCGTCGGCGGCGCACTCGGCTCGGTCCTCGCAGGCGGCGGCGCCGTTGGAACAGCTGGGAGCGAGGCCGTCGGTGCCACAACCAGCGCTGCTGTGGCGTCGTCGGCGGCGGCGGCGGCAGCGGAGGTGCTGCCGGGATCCGGATGTCCCGGCGAATTCTGCCATCGCCTGGGCTACCTCGCCGGCGCTCTCGCCGCCGCCAGGCCAGGAGGGAGGGGGGGGGGGGGGGCCAGGCGCCCTGCCTTGGTTCCCGTCGTCGCCTCGCCCGCCCGTGCATGGGACTCTCCGGAGCCCGCGGCGTCAGCAGCAGCCCGGCCAGGGAGGCACCGCGCTTCACGCCGTGGTTCCCGTCGTACCGGGGGTCCCTGTCGTCGTGGGCCCAGGCTCGCCGGAGGTCCTGGTGGTCGTAGTCCACGACGCCTCCTCTCCGATTCCCCTTTGACCCCTCAACCTCCTCTGCTCCTCTTCTGACTGCTCCTCCTCCGACGCCTCCTCCTCCGCGGGTGCCGCGATCGACGCAGATGTCGGGGTGGATGCCAATACGGCCGTCCTGACGGCCGTTCGCTGCGAAATGGTCGTCGGCGCGGCTGCCGGGGAGTCCGTAGCTGGGGGTGCTGCTGTCGGGGCGGCCCAGGGACGCCATCGCATGGCCAGCAGTACGCACCACATCGTACCCCGACTGCATCGACTGCATCACGTTCTGCACGAAAGCGTCCTGCTCCGCCATTTCCACAAAGCACATGCACCTCGCTCGATGCTGAAGAAAACGCAGCTTTGCAGCCAGGGTCTCGAAATTTCTTGTCCTAGACACGCGGCTTAAGAAACCGCCGGCGCTGGCCAGACCCTGGGGAAATGTCTGAAATTTGATGCTTTCCTGGGGTCGTGGGCCAGACCCTGGACATTTCTTAATGAGCTTTAGGAAACCAGCCTGCGCGAGACCATGAATTTCTTCACCCATGATTTCTCAACCATTTCACAAGGTGTGGCGTGCAGCACAACCCGGCGCGAGAGCCTCCCGCTGGGTCGCCCGGCGATGCCGTAATTACAGGATTTTGGCGGCCACAGGCGAGGTTTCGGCATCTATCACGCAGCTGGTGGCCGCCTGGGCCCGGAGCTGCTCGTTCTCGACCCTCGGGCGCTCCACATCCTGGGAGAGACACCCAAGGCTCAACTGGAGATCCTCAACCTCCACTGCTCGCCTCTCCGCCCCATCCTCAGCAGCAGCAGACTTCAAAGCGAGTTCGTGCTCCCGCCGCGCCTGCTCCTCCTCCGCGGCGCGCTGCTCCCCGGCAGGGCGCTCCGCCCCCATCCGCCTCCCCGGGGTGCCCGCGAGGTCCGCCTTGCGGAAGAGGCCCAAGCTTGCCGCCGCTCCTCGGCGAGGCAAGCCCCCTCCACAGAACACCCCCGCGAGGGGCACCACCGCCACTCCGGCATGGCTCAGCACGCCGCGCTCCGCGGCGCTGGGACCTGGCTGGCGCGCGAACCCCCGGGGCGCCTCAGCAGAGCCCCGCTGGCGCTGTGCCCTGGGCTCCACGCCGCGGGCCGCTGCGCCAGCGCGCCCCCGCGCGCAGCGCCCCGCCGCGCCGCGCTCCCGCGGCGCTGGAACCCCGCTGGCGCGCTGGCTGGCGCCCACCGCCCGGCTGCCGCCCGGAGGCGTGCCCAGCGCCCACCGCCGGGCCGCCTCGGCACAGCAGCGCCGAGCCGGGCCCGCTCTGGCCCGGGCCGCCCCTCCCCTAAGTCGGGCCCGGCGAAAGGGGGGGATTGGGAAAGGGGGGGTTACGAAATTTGCTGCATGCAGCTGGTTTCGGCCTCACCGCCGGGCCCATTCCTCGATACACAGTCGCCTCCGGCGCCGGGAGGCGCCGGGAAAATCAGCTACGCGAGCTGATTCTCAAACCCCCCCTTTGCTATCCCCCCCCTTCGCCCGACCCGACTAAGCTGGCGACTGGGGCGAGGGGAGCACGCGGGAAAAGCCCGCGGGGGCGGGGCGGCCCAGCGGGAGCGGGCCCAGCTATGGCACCGCCCGCCCACCCTGAAAGGGCGAATTCGGCCCGTTGGGCCTACGAACTTGAGCACAAACGGCTGAGGAGGAGAGAGAGAGAGAGAGAGAAAAGAAAACAAAAAAAAAAAAAACGGGAGGACAGAAGTGGGGACTACGCCAGCAGGACAAAGCCCCTTGTTCTAACGAGCGACTAAATAGAAGCAACGGTCCGGACACGTAGGGAGAAGGGAAAGGGGAGAAGGAAGGGGAGGAGGAGAAGGAGAAGAAGGAGGAGAAGAAGGAGGAGGAGGAGGAGGGCCAGCGTGAGCCCACGACTCATCAACGATGTTGCAGTGAACCTATCCTCCAAGGGCCCTCTTCATGCGTCCCTACAAGAATTCACTGTCATTGCGAGAAGTGGGTCATCAGAAGACAACCCTCTGAGAATCCAGCGGGGCCATTTGAGGCCAGCTTGGGACCAGTTTGGATGCAAGCTGGGCTGCCCAGGGGCCTTCCTGAAGGATTCCCATCCTCCTTCTCCTTTTCCTCCTCCTCCTCCTTCTCCTCAATCCTCCTCATTCTCCTCCTCTTTTTCGGAGGCGGGTGGACGCGATAAGCCGAGATGACAAACACGCACACGCATCGCTGCTGAAGTATCGTGGGTGTCAGCGCTCACTCTTGGGACATCTGTCCCTCTCTTTCGGCTTTCTTAGGGCCTCTTCAGTCTCGAACTGTTCTTGAGACCTCGTGGACGCGTTGGTACCCTCCAAGAGTCAAGAGCCGTCTGACAAGCCATATCGGGCACCTTGGGTCTTGGAGGCATCTGAGAGTGGATTGAGGGGCTGCGAAGGCTCCAAGTACGTTGTTACTATCCCCCATCTTGCTCCCATCGCCCTCTACTCATGCCCTCCTGCTCTCTCGTCCTGGTCATTCTGCTCCAGCCACGCCTCCCCGATCTTCCATGCCCAATTCATCGCCCTCCATCCCCACTGCCGCTCCGCCTCCACCTCCCTCCCCCTTTCCGACCCCCCCTTTCCCCGTCCCCATTCCCCGTCCTCCATCCTCGTCTCTTCCCCTCCGCTCGCCCCCCCCCACCCCCTCCCCTCACCGAGCTCTGCTCGGCATGCCCCCTCAGGGTCCTATGTTTCCGAAGGACCACCGTGCCCGCGCACGCCCGCCGCCCACCTTCGCGTCGGCCCCCCGCGGCGAACGGCAGCTCGTTCGCTTCTTCGCCCCTCCTGGCCCCCTCGCCTCTCGCGGCGCTGCCTGGCGCGGCGTGCCGACTCCCCGCTGCCGCCCAGCAGTCGACTCTGCACGCAAAGAGTGACCCTTCGCCGGAGTGACCTTTGGTGCGGGCTCATTGGGGTCCCCCGCCCGCCGAACGCGATGCGATGGTAGCGTCCTGCGCGCTCGTGTTTGGCCCCCGGGAGGCCGCGCACCAAAGGCCACACTCGGAGGGCACCAACTATACACCAACACCGATCCTGGCCCAGGATCACCCTGGGCCCATGATCGGTGTATATGCCTTCTTGCCCAAGGCAGGAGGGCGTATACACCGATCCTGGGCCCAGGGTGATCCTGGCCAGGATCGGTGTTGGTGTATAGTTGGTGCCTTCCTACACACTGACCGAGGGGTCGCTCCTGCGTGCGGCCGACCCAGGACCTGGCAGAGTGCATCGCCGCCTGGCAGGAGAAGGGGTGGCAGGACAACCAGCCCCGCCAGGCCCGGTGCCGCCTTGCCTCCCGCGGGGGAGGGGGGAGGGGACACGGGCCGGGAGGGGGCGGAGGAACTCGGCTGGGAGGATCGGGAGGAGGGGAGGAGGAGGAGGAGAGGAGGAGGAAAAGGAGGAGGAGGAGGAGGACGAATTGGAGGAGGAGGAGGAGGAGGAGGAGGAGGAGGAGGAGGAGAAGGAAGAAGAGGAGGAGGAGGAGGAGGAGGAGGAGGAGGAGGAGGAAAGGGCGGAGGAGGAGGAGGATGAACGAAAGGAGGAACGGGAGGAGGAGGAGGAGGAGGAGGAGGAGCAGGAGCAGGAGGAGGAGAGGCGTCGGGCGCCGCCGCCCGGCGCCGCGACCGCTCCGCGCGCGCGCGTCGCAAACAGAACGCTGGCATCGCCACCTGACGCAGCGTGCTCACCGCAACGTGCTGGGCGTCTCGAGAGCTCTAAAACGGATGGGCCTCGAGCGGCATACTAAAACGAATAATGACATAATAATCGTAATACTGAAAATAATAGTAATAACGGAACTAATAACAATAATAATAGTAGAACTAATATAAAAATAATAGTACTAATAATAATAGTAGTACAAGTAATAATAGTGGTAGTAGTAATAATACAGTAACATGGGTCAATGGGATAAAAAAAAAAACGCCCCCACCCTGGTTTACGAGGCGCTGTGCGCTGAAACTCCTGTGGGCCGACAGGGTAGACCCTGCGTGGTGTGCCGCGTCCTGGCGGCTCTAGGCTTTGGGGGTTCCCAGGAGGTTTACAGACCACGCACTTGTAACCCAGGGTAGGGCCGTTTTTCTCATCCCTCAATTGGGTCGTATGCCACAGCTTGTGATCGGGAGAAGGGGGAGGCGGGAGAAGGGGCAGGGCAAGCCAGGTGCGCCCGCGCCAGATCGGGCATCCGACCCCTCCCACGCATTTCTGCCCATTGCGTTGATGTCACTTCTGTCCGCGATTGGCGATGATTTATCTGTTCGGCGATGGTCTCATAACAAGTGTGATCACGGCGCTGCAAGGCTTAGCTGGGTCCTGGGCAAACAGAAATGTACTTGAAGTTGGTTTCTTTTGTTTGCGCTGATGGTATCATATGCGTTCGCTCACGATTCGGACTTGCTTCGCGAAGGGCGCACTCGAATTATCAAGCGTATAGTTTCTGTCCAAATCGTCTTCTGAGTTCGATGTGTCTGCATGTCGCCACCGCTCGGCATTCGTACCGATGCGTGCAAGATGCAACAGACGTAGGAGATGATGCAGACAGCTAGAGCGCGCCAGTGAATCGGGCCAACTCCCACCCTCGCCCGACACCAGTGGAAGCGAAACCGCCACAACCAACAAAGCAGCATCGCACAACCGCTTCGATGCCGGTGTTCCCGTTCGACCAGGACGCGGGAAACGCTTGACCGAACGGTGATGGCATGACGGCCTCCACTCCCCGACTCCGAATCATGTTGGCATGGTCGGTCCGAATGGGGGCATTGGTTTGTGATTACCCACGCGCGGCGAACAAGGGGATCATCGCATAGGCTGCCCGCGCGCGACCATGCTGTTTGCGCAGACAGATTGCAAAATGCGCGTGGAATCCGGTTTCCTACGGCAGCCCCCGCTGCCGGCATCAATACAGTAGCGCAGGCGGTGGACGTTGATCGTAGGTTCCGTTCCAGTTCAGCGCCACATTTGATTTTGGCGCGGGTCTTTTGCACCGCCTCTTTGTCCGCAGCCCCGTCCGCCTTGGCATGCTCCTTTCTCTCCCCACGTCCCGAACAGAATCGTCTTGGGGGCGCATTGGGGGTTTAGTTTGCCGTGGGTCTCGGCGCCGTTTGGCGCGCCAGGTGCTAACCGACCTCTCCCGAGCAGGCTCGGCTGAGCAATCGAAGCATATTGGCGGACGTGTCGGCTTGCTTCTCTTACTGTCACGCCTTGCATGGCTCCCTGTTCTTTCGACCCCTCGATGGCCTCGCCGGAAGACTGTTTGGGCATTTGTTCGGGGCTTGTGGGAGACATGTTGTTCCCAAGCGTGGGGACTTCTCTGGGCGGTTTCCGGGCATCTTGCCGCATTCTCGGCGTGGCATCGGTTGTCTTGGAACCGCCGGCAGGCCGAAACATATTCCAGCAGGCGGTGGTTGTCGAAGGGGTATGGAGTGGGGCGTCTCGGAAATATAGGACAACACGTGACGAGGTATGAACATAGACGAAGAGGCGAGGATGACGGGAGGAACGGGGGCAGGATGTCGAGGAGAGGGGGGAGCCGGGATGATGAATTCGGAGTGGAGACAAGATAGTTACGAGGAGGCCACTCGGATTCGACTCGAAATAGTGGTATATTCCAGACGCTGCGAACGTTAGTATGTTCACAGACAGGCTGTCGTTCTATCGTCGGCCGCGGTGGCGCCCAGGGCGCGCCCCGAGAATCCGCCCAGCCGGGGCGCAGCAGCAGCAGAGCGAACAGGAGGATGACGGGGCGCGATGAGTCGGGAGGAGAATGGACCAGGAGGGCGCCAGCACCACGCACCACGGGGCGGAGGAGAGAAAGGGGAGGTCTGGCGTCGCGCAATGTGAAGTCGGGCACATGCCTTCTACAGGAGGAGTACTCGAAAATTGTCAAAACATCGGGAACGGTTTCTCTACTACTTCGAATATGCTCGAGTGCTTTTGGGGCGAGTTTAGTTTTTCCCTTCAGAATCCGCCCGTAGGAGGACATGCCCGACCTAAGCGCAATGGGGGGCGATGCAGGGGGGAAGCGGGCTGCAGAAAAGGCGCCTTTGAGGGCCCAAAACGGGGCCCTCTTTCAGGCCCCAAAACGGGCCTCTTAGGGCCGGAGCAGTGCACCTCTCTTCCCCTGTTTCCGCTATCGCCTCCCATCAAGCGACGCTCAATGAGGAGGGCGATGATGATGCAACACTTCGTGGGAGGCGGATGATCGGGCGACGAAATCTATACATATCCACTGCTCCCTGACCATGCCCATCTTGAACCCAGGAGCTGTGTATGCGCCCTCCTGGCCAAGCCAGGAGGGCGTGGCATATACACCGCTGCGGGGTTGAGGATGGGCCTGGCCAGGGAGCAGTGGATATGTATAGATTGCGTCGCCCTATCGTGGGAGGCGGATGAGGAGCGGAAAGAGAAGTAGGTGGCAGGAGGAAAGGCAACGTTAACTAACTGCATGGAGGTGGCATGCGGTGCCACTCACTCACCGTGCCATGCCCCGCGCCGGGAGCCTCCCACGCGTCAGGCGCGCGGAACCCAGTCCACCTGCAGATGTGCGACGGCAGCGGACATGGGTCCACGAATCTGCGCAGCATACTCTTTGGGCTGGAGGCCCTGAAACTTCGGAAGAACTTTGAGCCAGGCACTTCTGGTCCCTGCGCGTATACGTGGCGCGTGAATCCATGTCCTCAACCATTCGCGAACGCATGAGACTGGGAGCCTGATCCCAGGGTCGAAGCCAGGGATCCCAATATCCAACAGAGTGGTTAAGCAACGCGCCTTTTTGGCCGCGCCCGAGACAGCTCCAAGGCGCCTCCGAAGACAAAGAAGTTGAGTCCAAAAGACGCCGTAAATTTGCATCCCGTACGTCGAGGCCGCCTGGGGCCCACCGAGTTCCACCTTCTTAGTCACCAGATACCGCTTCGAGGCCCATGCGAACATCCTAAGCTTGGCATTCTGGACATTGCCCTTGACAACCCGTTGCCTTCGAGTAGCCCGAGCAGGACGCCTCCCAACCTTTTGGTCGACTTCCAGATAGGCGGCCTGAAGCACCGGTTTGATTTGAATGTCAAGCTTCTTTAGCTGAGTTGAAATTTGCCTGGCGACACGGTGACTAGAGCACAATACTACACTCTTGGCGGTCAAGGTGAGCTCCTCGGCGCGAAAACCAACCATGAGCATCATGGATACTGGACTTCAACTCAGTGCTGACTGCCTTCTCCGAGCCGACAATCGAACCGTCGAGGTCGTCGATCCATAGACGTTGACTCATATGAACATGTTCGACACACATCTTGCGCATGACGAAAAGCCTAACGAATCGAGCGAAACGCGTGCCGTTCCTCATACCCTGCACCACCATGCGTGTCGGCTGGAAGGCGATCGAGTGCGCGCCGAGCTGCGAGACCAACCGTGGCGAGAGGCAAGTCTGCAGCTCTAAGTACAACAGCACTGGTGGATACCCTAGCCGAAGCGCGGCAGAAATAAGACGCGGCCGCTGTATGTGATCGTACAAACTCTTGATGTCGAGTATGGTCTGACCGACTGTCGCTCCAAGCTGAACTGCAGCCTCTGACTCCAGGACCCTGAGATATGGTTCCTTGAGTGCACTGTTTCCAGCGATAGCAGCGAAAGCAGCATCCCAGGATGATGTGAGCGACGACGACCATTCGCGAGCACAGGGCTCTCGAGCAAGATTCCAGACACGGTAAAGCATCGCTATAAGCCCAATCGCCTTATCTTTTCCAAGATTTTTGGCAAACAACCTCCCCACCAGTAACAGATTCTGCCAGGGCCATGTCTTACAATCCTCAATGGCTGAGTAAAGCGCGCGCAGCCCGGCGATCGCAACATCTGGCAACCGTTCAAAATCGAGAGGGGAAAGACGATCGATACCCATCCCAGCCTTCCCTCTCATGTTTCTCAACGTTTCCCTGATGTCTGCAATCAAAAGAGGAGGAAGAGGACCATATTCAGCTGCTGCCGTGACGGTGCCAAAGAGATCCTGCAAACTGGCTACGTCGAGCGCGTCTGCGGTCCACAACTGCTGCCAATGCTCGATTTTGGAATCGATGATGTCCTTTGGGTGGAAGGGCCTGTCCCCCTGAACAACAATCTCCGCGGCAGTAAAAGTGGCCTTGCGCAGAGATTTAAGCACAGCACTTAGGGGGCTTTCTTCTACCATCCACTCTTGAAACCGCTTAAGAGACGCGTGCGCCGCACGCCCACGAGCCCTCTTGGAGGCCCGTTCCGAAAAATCACTCAGAAGCCCGAGGGCCCCGTCGTCCAAGGCCCCCAGGTCCCCAAGGAGGGCGCACCACTGATCCCAACCGAAAGCCCCCTTGCAAGTCGGAATGACGGCGTGAGTTCCATCGGGGAGATTCCCTAAAAGCATGTTGCCACTTTCAGAAAGTTGCTCAACTTGAAGACTACCGTTGCCCCGAAGGCTGCGACGGCGGAGTCGCAGAACAACAACATGGGCACGAGCCCACCAGCTGGCTACCGAGTCTGCTAAAGGCTGGGACCGAACATGCTCGGGCCTTTGCGCTGACTCAGCCGTGAGTACTGGGCCCTGCGAGCGAGAACGACCTGTTTGCTTCTTGCCATGGTGCGCGAGAATGGCACGCTCCGCTGCCTGCACCCACGCCCCGAACATGATGCTAACAGGGGTGGCGCTGTCCCCGCCCATTCTAAACGCGAGCGAAGAGACAATAGCTAGCCACGCGTCGTCGAGGGTCTGCTCCAGAGTGCTCACGTGGGCCCGATGTTGTTCCCAAACGTGCGCTGGTATGGAATAAGGGCAGAGAAAGGGGATGACTGCTTAAAGTCATTGGCGGCCCCAGGGGTATCAGAGCTAGCACATGGCACTTCGGGATCGTTTTCCGCAGAGACACACGCGTCGCTGAGCATAGGACCAAAATTCGACTCGTGGGCCCACTGATCCTCGTCTTCTGGGAAATCGTCAGGCTTCTTAAAGGCAAACGGGTTCTCTGGGTCTTCTTCTTGAGGGTGTTGGTTGCCTTCATCAAAGCCTTGCTGGGACGCTTGCTTACCTACCGCGCCCCCGAAAAAGGCCTCGCACGCAGCCTGAAACTTAGACGAGCAAACCTCACGCGCTTCACGCCGCTCGATCTTCGCCCGCTGCGACTTGCTGTTGGGCTTAGGCTGAGTAGCGGGCCTGGGGACTTGGGGAAAGACAGAAGCTACTTTGAGGGCCCTCGTGATAAGCTGCTGGCCCTCGTTCCGAATTTTGATATTGATACCTGTGTGTGCCCCACGGTACGTCTAAAACACCAGCGACCTGACCTATGTATGGACATGCCGCTCTTCTGGCTAACGCATAATCTATGTGAGATTGCCCCGTGCCCGTGACACACGTGCACTACACATCTGATTGAAACACGAAGCTTTGCACGCGATCGATGAAACCACTCTGGGCTAGGCCGGCTGGCGACAGGTTCAAATCGCCGACAAACACCCATGGGACTTTCAGGATAGAGACGAAGGTTCCAAGCCTAACAAACCGCTGCGCGCAATATCCTGCAAAACCTTCTTTGCCCAGGCCGTAGAAAACTATCAGCACCACCGAGTACCCTGTAAAGTGGAGTGCGACCGGCAAGAACCCGTCGAAGGCGCCCCCCGACGCCGCTGCAAGAGTTGGGAAATCCGCTGGGTCTCCCGTGCGATGCGCCTGCAGATGGCCTCGCGCTAAAGTCATGCCCCCACCTTCGTTCGATCGTGCACTCGATGCTTCAGCACGGGGCCGAGCGGAATTTAAAAAAGGTCCCAAGTGCGCGCGCTTAGCTTCTGCCGCCCAATGATCTTGCCTCGAAGCAGGCTCGTGACACTCAGCCAGCGCAAAAAAGTTAAACCGCTTGCTTATCGGAGGGCTGACTAGAAAGTTCGCGCTTGGGGTCCGAGACAAGTGATATTGCCATATAGTATGCTAGACAATTCATCGGCGACTCGACTCGACTCTCCTCCCTAAAAGAGCCCCCTTCGGCAAGGCTGACGGCCTCGCCGATGCCACCTACTACTGGAGGAACACTCTGATGTGCTGAGGCGGCCTCCGCCGCGGCCCCCCATCGTCCGCTCGGGGGGCCCCGGACTGCTCGGGGCCCCTGCGGTGCTAGAGGGGTCGCTGGACCCAAGGGGCGCCCCAGCCGTAAGCCGCACGCCGACCTGGCCGACGTCCCCGATGACGCCGCCAGTGCCGGCCTGCTCCTGGATGATCGCGGGCCCGCGCAGCTCGCCAGGCTCGAGCTGCCCCGCGCTGCGTCGCGCTGCGACTGCGGCCGCCCCCGCCTCTGCGGCCTCGGCGGCTGCTGCTGCCGCTGCTTTCGCTGCAGACTTGGCCGCCGAGATCTTCGCCGCCTCCTGCTCGATCTCGGCTGCGCTGGGGCCTGCGGGCTCAGTCGCCTGCTGCTGTGCGACTGAACCGCCCGCGGGCCCCGAAGCGGCGGCGCTCGTGCCCTTGCCAGCGCCTGCCCCATCATCAGGCGCTGCAGCTCCGACGCCCCCTGCCTCCATTTGTCCTGCATTACCCTTGCGTTTCTTGGCCAAACGCGTGGTGAGCTCCTTCTGCATTTGAAGGGCCCGTTGCTTCCACTGTTCGACCTGCGAGCCCTTCGCCGTCAGCGAATCCCGCGCCATGCGCAACTCCGCCTCTAGCAACTCTTCCTTCTCGTGCTGCTCGCACTCGTACTCGTCGACGCGCTGAAAGAACTCCTCGTCCGAGTGTAGCTGCCACGGGGCTGCCTTCTGATCGCCGTCGTTCTCACCGCTCTCAATGTCAGCCGTCTCAGCCGTCATGCCAGCCTCGCGCGCCAAAGCCCGCACAACCAACATCTTGCTGATCTCAGCCGCCGCCACTTCCTTGGCCATGAGCGCATCCTTGGCTTCCGCCTTCGCGAGAGACTCGCGGCCTTTCACGACCTGAGCAATCGCTTGATCATGACGAGTGTTTGCATTCTTCCATGCCCCGCCCGCGCGCCTCAACGCCCTCTCGGGCGTGATGCTGGGCGCGGGCGGGCTGCCTGGCTTGTCAACTGCCTCGAGCTGATCCAGCAACTGCGCCTTCAGCTGCAAGTCCTGGGTGCAGCCGACGAGGCGGACGAGCCTGGTCTTCACGTCGGCCGCGACCTCGGCGGGCGTGCCACTGCCCTTGCCGCCGCCCACGCCCTTGCCGTTGCCCTTCGGCTCCCGGCTGAGCGCGAGCTGCTGGTCGGCGAGCTCTTGACTGCCGCCGCCACCCCTCTCGGGCTTGGGTTTATAGAGCTTGACGTGTCTATTACACCGGGCGCAAACACAAGAGCGAGCGATGCAGACGTCGTTCCACCCATATGCTGAACACCCTGCGCAGTGGCTCCAGGGACGGTGAGCCGCCTGAGCCGCCTTCGCCATCTGCTGCTATAACCCTCGACTTCGCCAAGCCGATCGCGCTTCAGACTGTCGGCAGGGTCCGACCTGCTGGGAGAGACGGCTTGCCCTTCAAGCCCCCTCGTGGCGGGGTCGAGGCTTGGGCGCCTTCCAAAATGGCTTGGGCCCAAGTGGCTTGAGTGAGGAGGAGGAGGAGGCGGAGAGGAGGAGGAGGGGGAGGGGGAGGGGGGGAGGAGGAGGAGGAGGAGGAGGAGGAGGAGGAGGAGGCGGAGGAGCAGCAGGAGGAGGAGGAGGCCCTCTTGGACTTCTGAGTGGTGTTGGCTTCTTCGGCCTCATGGAGCCCTGTTGGGCTCGATCGGGTGCGTCCCAGGCAGTCTCGGAGCGAAGGCAGAATCGAGACAACATCGGACCGATGCGAATCGGAAATCTCTGAGATCCGGCGGCTCTGGAGGATATCTTGGGCGCCGCGGCCGTTTCAGAGCTTTCCGGAACGCTCTGACAGCGTTCTGGAACGCTCTGGATCAGAGCGTGAATTATTTCCCCCGCTTTCGCTTCCAGGCAAAGCCAAGCCATACCACGCGCCTCCTCGTCAAGCTGCCTGACCAGTACAGGCCGCAATGTGGCACCGTTTGGTATCTCTTGGAAGCGAGGGTGGTCAAACGCGAGGGAGGTTTGTTTTCCCCCGACTGGAACGGATTTATATTTGTCCTGGCCCCGCCTTTGACGCCTTCGGAGGCCGCCGCTCGTGGGGCCCCTTTTGGGCTGTCTTGGGGCCGCCTTGAGGCTCTTGCGAGCAGTCTGATCTGATGTTGTCTCATGGACCGTGTTGAGGCTCTGCTGGGGCGTTCTTGGGGGCCTCTTGGGCCGTGGTGTGGCCGTCTTTAGGGGGCCTCTTGCGAACCCTACCCCTACCTCCCACGATTTCTGAGGTGGAGAGTGAGGTTCACTTCGCTCGGGAGCTCCTGAATTCTGTGAACCCCGCCCTCCCCCTCAGAAATCGTGGGGGGTAGGGGTAGGGTTCGCATGTGGTCCCCTAGTCTTGGCCCGTCCTGGAGGCCTCTGGGGCCTTCTCTTGGGCTTTACGAAGCCGCAAAAGGCGGCAGCGGGTCAAGCATGTAAGACCACACATGTCGAGTTTCGGGCCCGCCTGGATGGCCCTCTTGGACTGCATCGGAGGCCTCTGGGGCCGTCTTGCGGCAATATGTGGCCCTGTCTTCGAGCCTTGGTGGGCCGTCTTGGAGGCATCTTGGGAGCAGCTTGGTTTATCTTGCCCTGTCTTCGAGGCATGTTGGGCCGCCTTGGAGGCATCTTGGGACCAACTTGGTTTATCTTAGTTGCCTGGGGACATTCCGAAGGCCAAGCAGAGCGCCGAAGTAATAGTCCCTGCGGGGCGGTGCTCTGAGGGCCGCGCGCCGAAGGCGAGAAGAGCGTCCGCCAGACAGCAGCTTGGCACCGCTCGGACGTTTGCATTTTTTCCTCGGCGAGGAACATCGAGGAGCATCCTTGATCATTTGGCGAACAAAAACCACGCACGAAACCGACAAAAACACAGGAAATGGACGTCCGAGCGATGGCCAGGCAGAGGCGCACTCCAACATGCCCAAGCGTGCCGGAGGCACGGCGTGGGATCTGGTAGGGTGTTTCTTCTAGTTATGTTTAAGTCGGGCATGGTTCTCTGCAGGAGGACGATTCAGAGATAGCCAGAAAGAGTAGTATGGGGACCATGTCTCGATTAGCTTGGGACCATGTTTGAGCATTTGTTGACTACGTTTCATTATAATTCCAACCATCCGCCTGCGGGAGGACATGCCCGACCTAAAGGTATGTGGATGAAGTGCGGTTCCTTTCCGAAGCGGTGCCATCGTTCGAATGGCAGGCACATGAGGCGCGCGTCTTTCACGGGGGCGCTTCCACCAACACCAGTTTATATGAGTTTGTTCGGTCTTCTGACGTGGGGACGTGGGACGGAAGGGTGTATGCAGCATTGTTGAAGTTTTCAAGATTTCCTTTGGTATTGTTACTCTTCTTATCCTCTCCTTCATCCGTGTTTCCCCCTGCTCCGAACTGTCACAGCTGTAGGTTGTGGCGATCGCCTGACAGTTGTGAACTCGACTCGCGCCCTCGAGAACGACCGAACAGAGCCGAACATCGGCACCCTTCGCCCTCCATGTTCCTCTCCCTCCCCTTACCCATCCCCTATACCCTGGCCCCCCCCTGGCCCTCGCCCGGGGGCGCTCTGAGAGCGCCAGGGGGGGCGCTTCAAAAGTGCCTCGGGACGCGCCGAGGGGGCAACACGGGGCACAGGAGGAGTCACCATGGAGGCGCCCAGGGAGCCTGGTGCCCTCCCTTCCCCGCCCTCTGTCACCATGTCCTGGGAGCCCCGTAGCATCGCCGCGCAGCCGGCATAGACATCCATTCCCTCCATCTCCTCGGGCTCGGGCTCAGGGATGTCCTGGTGCTCGGTAGTGTGCACGAGCCCGTGATGTTCATCGAAGAAAAACAGTATCAACGTAAACTGTTTGGCATTCCGCGCAGGTTTCTTGGATCTCAGCTGGGGCCCCCAGGTGGCGCCTCTGGCACCGCCCGTGGCGCGCTCCGCGCGCCAGGGAGGGGGGTCCAGCCCAGATCCACGAAATCCGTGCGGGCCATCGAAAGATTTGTTTTGCCGCTGTCTTTTTCTAGTTCAGCTAGCACTGATGTCTGGGGAAGGCCGCGCTGAATGGAACCCAGCATGCCTCTCACGGCATCCCCCCCCAGCACATGGTCGCACACCCAATCGGTTCAAGTCGCGTCAGAGACGCGTCGGTTCTGAAGATCTTTCATGGGGTGTATGGTTCCCTTACCTCGAGGTCCGGCGTTGGGAGCACACACGCAACGTCCCGAAAAAACACGACCGCCGCCCTGGGCCCTACCGTTCTGCGGCATCTCTCGGAGCCAGATCGATCAGTGACGGCCCCGAGGCCCGATACGGGGCGAAGGCGCTGGGCGTGAACGAGCCGCAGAGCCCGGATCCGGGGCACAGCGGAAACCCATGCCGAGAGACATTCTGCTTGCCTCCAGGGTGCCCTGGGTTTCTTGGGCCTCGATGGTGTCGCCATGGAAAGCGTGACGGTCCCGCACCAGAAATCAACGGACGTCTTGGGGTCTCGGTGTTGGGTTCATTGTGGAGGGTTCCTTGTGGCGTCGGGGGATCGCACCGCATCGCCGATGGATTGGCGATGCGGCTCGATGCGGAGCCCGATGTTCTCCACGCCGACGTCGCCGACGCATCGGCGATGCGGCCAGATCCACCGACCCCATCAACTCGGAGCCCATCTAGGAGGCATCCAGTCTTTAGCAGGGCTCGCTGTCGACGTCGCCACGGACTGTGCCCAGTCGACAGAGAGGCGCCTGCCCTACGCTGTGGGCAGCACTGGTTGCGGTCCGAGTCGGGGATGCATCCATAACCGCCGCCTGGGGGATCGATATTTGGGGACGTTGGCAGGCGATGGATATGGACTGTTTTCGGGCCTCCCGGGGCCGAGATGTGGCCATGCCCGCCGCCCGCTGGTGTCCCAGGACGTCGATTCCACGGGCGGCGCATGTGGATATGTCTCCGCCTCGCAAGGTCGGACTTGAACTCGCCAGGTGCGCCCCGGGAGGTCGCAGAGGCAGCCCCCTCGTGCACCACGGAGGCGTTTCATGATGTCTCGGCCGCCGCGTGCCGAACCCGCAGGAACCGCGCGGCACAGCTCGCGCTTGCAAAACGACATCTCTGCTTCGCGTGTTGGGCGCCGTGCTTGGTTTCGTCTCCGTGTCGGGCGTGCCAAGCCGCCCGCCGGTGTCCCGGGACGTCGGTTCCACGGGCGGCGGATATGGATGTCACCGAGCGCGTTCAAGTATTCGCAAAGTGCCTACTCGAAGTCGTCCGAGAACACACAAGTGCTCCTCCATGCAATGGGTCGTACGCCCCCCTCGGCGGATCCAGAGCATTCTCGATTAGTTACTCTGCGAGCAGTGGAACGTGTTCGTCTAGATTGCATCTCTGCCTCGCGTGTTGGACGTCGTTGTCGTCTTCGTCTCCACGCCGGGCGTGCCAAGCCACCCCCCCACGCGCCAGCCCCGCTCAAGGAGCCTCAGCATGGGCGTCCAAGGCCCTCGCCCCCTCACCGCGCATCCTTACTACACGGGTTGCATGTATGGATACCTTACCGCGTATCCTGAACGCGCTTGTTCGAAGACGCATCTCTCGAAGAAGAGGCAACGGCATGAACATGAATTGGCGCTCCGCGAGGATTCATTAGATCTGCGCTGGGCCCCCCCGGCGGCGCCCTTGGTGCGCTCCGCGCGCCAGGGAGGGGGGGGGTCCAGCGCAGATCCCAGAAATCCGTGCGGAGAGCCCACAGTTCCTGTGTCTGTGCAGGTTTGTCTTCTTCTTCTTCTTCTTCTTATTCTTCTTCTTCTTCTTCTTTGTCTTCTTCTTCGATTTCTTTGTCTTCTTCATATTATTTTTATTATTATTATTATTATTATTATTATTATCATCATCCTTCTTATTCCTCTTCTTATTTTTCTGATCGCAGCCTCGCGTGTTGGGCGTCGTGGTTGTGTTCGTCGCCGCCTGGCGGGGCCGCACCCCGCGCGTGCTGGGCCGCATCCCCCCCGCGCCTGCCCCGCCGAGAGGTGGTCTGCTCGCCGCTGGGGCGCCCGAGGCCCCACGGGCGCCGCGAGGAGGGCCCGCGCCCCCGCGCGGGGGGGACCTCCCGGGGGGGAAGGGAGGAAGGGCGAAGGTTGGTTTCAAACGACGCGAAGATCTCGACCCGCTCCCGAGAGTCGTTTCTCGTGGCCCAGGCTGGCCGTGGCCAGGAAGGAACGTTTGCCCGTGGCATCGTCGGCGTTCCTCGTGGCGGCGCTCGCACAAAGCCGCCGAATTGAGGATATGAGCAGGAGGAGGGAGGACGAGGAGGAGTACTAAAACGACGCGAAGATCGGGACAAAATCGGATCGGGGTAACTCGAAATCCCTGAGAATCGGCGGGTTTGGAGGATGTATTGGGCGCCGCGGCCGCTCCAGAGCGTTCCGGAACGCTCTGAGAGCGCTCCGGAACGCTCTGGAGCGATTCATCCCGATCCTAGCCCTGTTTTAGACCTCCCGGAGGGGAAGTGAGGAAGGGCGAAGGCTGGCTACAAAGAATCAGCGGCGAGCGAAAAGGGGAAGTGAGAAGGGGCGGGCCTTCTCAGAAGGCTCGGCAGTCCCCCAGCATCCCGAGAGGTCTTCTAAGCCGTTCCCGAAGACGCAGAAAGCTTCTCAGAAGGCGCCAGGGTCTCTGAGAAGTCCCGGCGCCTTCTGAGAAGGCCGTCTCCTTCCCACTTCCCCCCCCCCTCGCTCGCCGCCAAAAGGCTCGTTCGCTCGCTCGCTCGCTCGCTCAACGGTGGAGTTGCTCGAAGCTGACAGCATCCCCGGGCACTTTCTCGCCCCGTGAAGAGACGCGAGGGAAGGCCTGTGGCCGTTGTCAGCTTCCGGGGGCTGTCGCCAGGCCCCAGGGCCGTGGAGCAACAAAAAAGCCGGTCGTGGGGAGTGGGTCGAGACTTCGGGGGCCCGCGCCGTGAAACAGCAGCGACGTGTGGGGGGGGGGACTGGGCCCGAAGGGCTTCCCTGGGCGGTCCCGTGGCAAAGTATTGTCCAGGCCCTGCGCCGCTTGACATCGGCAGTCGGAGCAGAGCCGGTGCGTTCCACGCGGTATGGCCGTCGTCAGCGAGGGAGGGGGAGGGAGGAGGAGTCCAGCGCAGAAGAATAATATTCAACACGCAAGTTCTCGGAGCTCCTCGCACATTCCTTGGATCTGCGCTGGGCCCCCCCCGGCAGCGCCTCTGGCACCACCATTGGCGCGCTCCGCGCACCAGGGAGGCGGGTACGGCGCAAATCTAAGAAATCTGCCCGGATCTCCGAAACTTCACGTGTACGGTAGGTTTGCGTCGTGTCGACCAGCGGCGACCCCAGCGCGGACGTTCAAGGTTGAACGCCGCCGGCGACCCAGAATCGATCGATGTTGAACGATCGGACGTTGCGGCAGCGGCCGATCGTTCAAGGTTGAACGATCCCTGCGGTGTCAAAAACCAACGCTGGGGTCGGCACGACACGAACCTGCCGTATGCCTTTTTCCATCTCTTGTATACAGTGGGAAAGCAGGGAAGGGGAGGTCGGGCGAAAGAAGGAGGTCGAGTGGGAGAGCACGGAGGCGGACGCGGAGATGGTGACGGAGGTGGTGACGGGCTGGAATGAGGAGGAGGAGGAGGAGGAGGAGGAGGAGGAGGAGGAGGAGGAGGAGGAGGAGGAGGAAGGGGGAGGAGGAAGGGGGAGGAAGGAGGGAAGGAGTGGAGGATGAGGGGGCGCAGGAGGATAATGTGAAACAGGGGGAGACATGTGAGGAAGGAGGAGGGTTCGGGAAGAATGAAGGAGGCAGTAGGGGGCACGTGTGGGAGCAGGAGACGCTGTGATGACCTGTGCGCTGATGCATGGAACTCTCCTAGCCAAGTTTCCCATCTCGGCTTTACGTGCGTGCATGGATTATTTAATCGCTTCGCTCATTCCGCCGGCCCATATTGTCGCACCGTTGTGGGCTAGCCGAGTTTGGGGGCCTCTTGGGGCCTCTTTTGGGCCTCTTGGGCGCCTCTTGGGGCCTTTTTGGGGCCTCTTGGGGGCCTCTTGGGGCCTTTTGGGGGCCTCCTGGGCGCCTTCTGGGGCGGAGGGCTCGATTTTTCAGTTCTCGGTTCCCCTCTTGAGCCCCTCTTGGGCCCGTCTTGGGGCCTCTTGGTCAGTCTTGGGCGGCACTTGGGCCGTCTCGGGGCCGTCTTGGGAGCCTCGTCGGCCGTCTTGGAGCGGTCTTGGGGGCCTCTTGGGCCGTCTTGGAGCGTCTGGAAGCCGAAAAAGCCAGAACGCAAAAAACATAGGAAAAAAACAATGAAAATCAACGATTTGGGCCTCTTGGGGCCCTCTTCGGAGGCCTCTTGGAAGGCCCTTGGGGCGTCTTGGAGGCCTCTTGGGCTGTCTTGGGGCCCTGTTGGGCGTCTTCGGGCGATCTTTGGCCGTCTCGGGGCCCTCTTGGACCGTCTTGGAGGCTTCTTGGGGACCTCTTGGCCCGTCCTGGGGCCCTGTAACAGGGCTCCGGCATCTCTGGCCCGACCTTGCCGGGACCTTGCCGGGGACTTGCCGGGACCTTGCCGGGGTACTTTTCGTCCGGGGACCCCCAGGGGCCGCCCCGCGCGCGCGAACTAGAAATACTGTTAACCAGGTACCGGAGATCTTAGCACGCTCTGGCCCGTTGGGCCGGCGAATTGCTCGGCTTTACGTGCGTGCATGGATTATTGGATCGTTCACGGCGATGTTCCACCCTCGTGTTCATATTTTCGTGCCGATTCTCCCGCCCTTGATCACCCTGCTCTTGCCCCCATACATTTAGTCCTCCTAATCTCCCCCATCGGCCTTACAGTCAACCCGCATAGGAAGGATGGCCAACCTTCCCAAGGGTACCCTCGCATCCGTGCCACATTCGGCCCACCTTCAGCGATCCCTCTCCTCCCTCTCTCCCCCCGCAATCGCCCCCCTCGCACCTCGGCAGCATGCCATCCCTCCCCTTTTCCTGATCCTCCCCCAGCCTTCCCCTTCATTCAGGAGGGGAAAAATCACACAGACACAATTAATCGTCGATCTCCAGGAAAATATGGGAAAATATGGGAAGTGGTGGGGAAGACAAAAACCCAGAAAATATAAGAAAATATGGAGAATCTTTTTATTTGTGTATTTATTTGTGTGTCCCAGTTTCCCTTCATTCATACCTCCCTCGATTCTCCCCGCATGTGCTCGCGCTGATCGGCCTGCAGTCCAGCAGTCTCGCGCCCCGCTCTAGCACCGCTGGCTGCTGATCTCGGCGCGGGCGTGGCGCGCCATCGCTCTGCAAGCGTTTGTACACCTTAGGCGATGCTTAAGAAAACCTAAGTTTTCGGCCAGAGTCTCGATTATTCTTAACGTTTCAATGTAAATCCTAAGTTTTGAATGGAAATTTTGGGTTTTTATTCAAGTTCTGAGACTATGAATTTCTTAACCCATGATTTCTAAAGCATTTCGCAGGGTGTATGCACGTCATTTCGTGGGGGATTCGGGAGGACGAATGGGGAGGGAAACGACGAGGAGGATTGCACGCCACTGAGGGGGAGAGAGGGAGAGAGCGTCGACCAAAAGCCCTGAGGGGGGTCCATCGGAGAGGACCTTTTCTTGTCACCGCGGCCGGCTTTGACTGACCACTCGCGGGCAAGTGGCAGGACCCCCCCTAGAATGAAAGGATCGCCATCCTCCGCAGCAGGATCGATCTTCGAACGAGAAGCCTCCAGAAGCCTCCCCGAGCTAGGGGGAGGAGGAGAAGGATGAGGAGGAGGAGGAGGAGGAGCAGGAGGAGGAGGAGGAGGAGGAGGAGGAGGAGGAGGAGGAGGCCCAGGCATGCTCGCGGCGCGAAAAAAGCCAGGACGGGAGGCGTTTCCTGGTTTTCGGCTTCTGGGAGCCCTCACTGGCCCCCGGGGACGTCACAAAATGACTCAGGCTGAAAAACCGGTCCCGGGGAAACGGGTCAGGATTTCTGGGGATTCGGATTGAAAAAAAATCAGGACGCCGCACGCCTAGGGAAGGACACGGAGGGGGAAGGAGGGGGAGGAGGCGAAGGAGGATCGAGGAGGTGCAGCAGCAGGGGGAAGAAGGACGAGCACGGTGTGCAGCTCGCGCAGGCGCGCCGCCTATAGGCGCCCGGAGCGGTGTGGCTTGGCCCGCCCCTTGCTCCCATGGCAATTCACGGCCCAACGCTTACTTACGACAGATGGCCTCTAGAGGCCAAGTGTGAGCTACTATGTACAATCAGGCTCCACAGGAGCCCATATTTTATGTAAGTCTGCGTTTCTCGACGCATCGTGTTTCTTACCCTCTATCTGCAGCCAAGCCATGCTTAATGGTTTCCCCGAGGGGCCCTGAAGAGCCCCGAGCCCCAGAGGCTCATTATGAAAATTTCACACGTTTCCCAAGACATTTCTGCCGAAACCGTCTTGGATCAAGCCTTTGCAGCGACAGGGTGTCGCTGGACTTCTGGCGTGCGCCCGTGAGGCGCAGGATCGCGAGCTGGCCCGCAATATCAAAAAACAGCTCCCCTCCAGGACCAGCGTGCGATCAGCATCGCACTACAGTGCCCGACCTCGTACACCGATACCAAGATATATCAGACATTGTCAGAGGAGACAGGAGAGAAGCACACACTACATCAGGGCAGTGGTTCTCAGCGGGACCATGTCATGGTAGCGGAGCAGTAGGCTCCACAGACAACGGATTCACGGACCACTGTATTTTACATAGCCATGGCGAGGGCTAGCCATGGCGACGATATCGGACCCAGGTGGAACGGACACATCACCACGGTAGACGACTACGAGAGTGACGTCAAAACCTATATCAGAGGAACCCGCCGTGATAAAATGTATGTGTGCGGACCCAACCCAGACTATGGCGACGACTTGAGGGACGAGCTAGATAGGCCGCCAAAGACGTGGACTGGGATCGCATCGAGAGAGACGACGGCGCCACAGAGTTACCCAAACACGTCCGTGCCAATCCCGGTGCTCAACCCATCCAGGACGCAGACAAGTACCTAACCATATAGATCTTGGACTTACGACGCGGCACCGTAGAACCGATGCCCAACTACATTCGCAGAGATGACGAAGTTTATCACGACATGGTTAAGGATTTCGACACCGACTATTTCAAGAAGCGGAGACAGCAGCATCTCTCCAAGGGGGCCAAGGATTGGAAGTCACTCGACACAGATCTGAATTGGTTCCTTTACAAGGTCGATCTCGAGGGCCCTGAGGACGCTGCCGAGAAGGCCAGGGAACTGAACCACCATCTCTGGGAGTTTATCAAGACGGGTCTTGAGGATATCCCAGAGCATCCTGATTTCGGAGCCGATCTCAATCAGGTGGCTCCTCTGGACCAGTTGCGAGGATGGTTGCTACTGCAGAGATCCCGACTGTCCCCGACCGCGAGAGCAGCGGTGATCAGCGCAGTGAAGGGTAGCTTTGAGACGACAGCGTCGGAGAACAGCTGCGAGTATCTTGGCCAGACGACGAGCTAACGAGGCGCGACATGAAGCAGGGCAAGGATCACCGCCGCCGAGAGCGCGGCCGCATCCATGCCGGCTGGGACTAAGACGAGCACGACGACGAGATCGAGGACGGCTACGGCTCCTACGACGAGTCGGAAGCCTCCTACGACGCCCAGCCTGAGGAGGACACCGAGGATCCCGAGGAGCCCGTCTACAGCGCCCAGGAGATAGAGGAGGCGGAGGCTGCCTTTGCCGCGCAGCAGAGGATCTTCGAGGAAGCCGGGCTTCTCCTACGACGATAAAAGACGGGCTGGGGTCTCTACCCAGTGGGCGAGGAAAAGAAGCGCTCGCCACGCGACGAGAAGTCTCGCGGAACACGGACAGCATCAAGAGGCTCTGGGTCTTCCAAAGGAAGAGGGCGAGGCGACGGACAGTGGCGTGATCGACCGGGCTCTAGGAGCAGTGGCCGCCCCCGTCCTTCTGGGGAAGGCCCGCGCTTGAAATGCGGCGGCAACCATGAGACGAAGGACCAGAAGGGTCGCGCTTCATCAAGTGGCAGTCGCGGAGATAGAGACCGCCCGAAGAAGGGCTTCAGAAACTTCATCTTCTTCGGCACGTGCCCAGGCGTGGAGATGCAGCTCGACGAGCCGCCCTGTGAGCTGGAGCCGGCGCCTCGCCCGGCGACCGCGCCATCTGGGCGATCTCGGGGCCGGGCGAGGAATGGGCGCCGATGAGTGCGAAGCAATCCGCCTCCAAGAGTCTCGGCACATTTGACATCGGCGCCACCTCTAGCACCGCGGGCGCCCAGGCGGCCGAGAATCTACGGGGCATCATCTACGACCAGACGGGCAATGTCATCTAGATGAACCTCGGCCAGGAGTCGACCTTCACTTTTGGCGACGGCAGCTCCAAGACCTGCGCCGGCCGCGCGACCTCTCCCCTGACGGCCGCCGGCGCGGGGGGCGAGCTCGAGATCGACATGCTCGACGCGGGCGCGCCCCTACTCGTTGGGGCCGGTGTCCCGAACCGCCTGGGGAGCTGCGGTCGATTGCGAGGCGCGCGCCGTTTTCTTTATGAAGCTCGAGCCGCGCCGCCCGCACTTCCGAGCGGGCGCCTTGCGCGGCCCCGCGCATCGCAAGCCGATTTTGGCATCGCGGCCGCCCTGAACTAGAGGCGCGCGCTCTCGACGCCCAGGGCTGCTACGGTGCCGGGGGGAATAGGTGATAGCGAGCAGCCGATTGAGCGCGCACGCCCAGGCGCCCGCGCAGGGGAGTGCCGGGAGCTTTCCGACGAGGCCCCTGCCAAAGGAGCCCCGCAGGGCCCGAGGACCTCACCTTTGCATGCTGCAACGGGGACATCATCAGTACCTACTGCAACGGGGGCGCCATCATTACATACCGCAGAGGGGGGCGCCATCATTATTCACAGCCGCGGGTGCGTTATCACTGCCTACGCGTATTCTTACGTCGAAGGCGTGCCTAACGCGTACTCCGACCTCATCCCACATGCAGTCATCTGGCCATGCCCCTGAGGTCTTCCCCGAGGCCCACGCGTTCCCAGATCTTCAGGGCTCTGCGCCATCACCCTCCGCGGCCAATTCTGGCGCGAACGATTCCAGCGAGGAGCCTATTCCTCAGCGGCCTTCATATCTTCCATACTCGCATGGGCCTCAATCGCGAGCCGACACGCCGCAGAGCAGAGAGCCATCACGCGAAGCTGGAGAACGAGGAGATGGAGCAGTGGGCCTGGGACAAGCAACCACCAGCGGGCTCGGGGAAAGACGGGGATTTGAAGAGGTCGACGGAGACCTTCCTATTGGAGCACCTGCCTGCCTGGGAGACGCGGGCATGCTAGGAGCCGCCGCCATGGATTACGCGCCGCCGATGGGCGCGACTCGTGCTGAAGACCTTCCTGAGGACAGTCCACTTCGAGAAGTGGGAGCTGGACAGTCGCGGCCTACCGGTGCTGCCGCTGTCCACGAAGTCCCCGACCTGGCCGGCGGAGCTTGGGCGCCGCGAGACGCTCGAGACGCGCCGCCCGCGCCGACAGCCCAGGAACTCGTCGGCCTCAGCAGCGGAGGCCCAGCAGAACAGGGCGCTGCGCGACACCATCGACAGCGCAAAGTCCGATTTCTTGACCTTGCATGCGGAGGTGTCTGCGTTTGCGACGCTCAGCTCGGAGCAGATCTACGAGCTGCTCAGCGCGGTCACGGTGCTCAACCACCTGCGGCCCCTTTGCAAGAGCTGGGGGCTGGTCCAGGCGGGGAAGATGGAGGAGGCGATCGACGGGGTCATCGCGCGCATCATCGAGCAGCGCGGGACGGCAGCCCCGACGACCAAGATTAAGAAGGAGGCGGAGACCGAAAGGATGGAGGCGGCAACCGCCATCGCGGGGCCAGCCATCGCAGCCAACTAAGCTCAGGGCTGTCAGCGTCCGCGCTGCCAGCTGAAGAGGGGCACTTCGAAGAACGAGCCGATTGCGAAGACGAAGCCGCGCGGACGGTGCCACAGGGCTCGCGCGACCACGAAGGCCTGGGCGACATCCGGGACGAGCGAGCACGCCGGCTTTGACGAGGGCCGCCCTCTTAAGGGCCACCAGCGCCAGGGCATTGAGACGGCCGCCCGCTCGACCAGGTCGGCTCTGTTCGGAACCGCGCGCTTACTGGCAACCTTCGGCCGCTTGACGACGGTCGAGGCCTGCGTTCGCGAGGACTCGAACCTGGGTCAGGTGCGCGGCGAGAGAGGCTACCACAACGAACGGCTCTGCCTCTTCAACGATTACGACCTCAGCAAGCCGCAGGGTTGCCAAAAGGCGAGGTTTCTGCTGGACGAGAAGCGCCCGGAGATCCTCGTCAGCACCCCGCCTTGCGGACCGTGGCCGATGACGCATGACACCAACCAGCGCAACGGGCAGCAGAAGGAGAGCTTTCGCAAGAAGCGGGCGAAGAGCCATCGCATCTTCGAGAACAGCAAGCGTCTCATCGAGCGCCAGGTGCTCAACTTTCATGGCTCAGCCCCCGCCGAACAGCCTCGCAACAGTCGCTGCTCGTGGCGGAGGACCTGCTGGAAGGGATTGCATGATATTCTGCCCTACGAGGTCATCGTGGACGGCTGCGCGCGTGGATTGCGAGCTCCAGATACAGGAGAACTCATTGAAAAAGTGCCGGCAGTTCCTCGCGAACGACAAGAGGATCCGGGCTGCCCTCCAGCCCTCGCAGTGCAGGTGAGGCCACTACTCACGAGGAGATCGAGAGCAGCCTGCGCACCGAGGCGTCTGGCGCATATCCCAGGATGCTGTGTCGCAGGGTCCTCCGAGCTCTGACTATGAGCCAGAATCCAAATGATTCCGAGGATCTGCGATGCTCACCGACCTCCAACGAAGCGGCGCCCTGCGTCGTCAGCAGAGCCGCATCATGACGGTCACGAAGTATTTATTGACGCCTTCTCGTGGATCCAGCGCGGCACGAACGCGAATGCGATGGCTCTGGCGATGCTCGACGCAGGCCCCGACATGCTCAACGTGAGGCTGATTGATGAGAAGGAGATCCCGTGCCGGAGACCTACGAGATATTTGCACTACGAATTCCCATGGATGGGGCGCCCAAAGGTAATGCGCCACGACCCTGCAGGAAGCGCCGCATCCGACGAATTCAGAGAGTGGGCCGAGAGCCGGGGCATTTACTCTCTGCCATGTGCGGCCGACGCCCACTGGCAGATTGGCAAGATCGAGCGCGCAATTCAAGCTTTCAAGGAAGCACTTGACGCGTTCGACGAGATGGTGCCCGCCGAGATGCCAACTACCGAGATGATTGGTTTACAGGTGGCCGCGAGGAATGACCTGATTAGGATCGGCGGGTTCAGCCCACTTCAACGTTATGCGGGACGGACTCCATGCGGGACCACCGTCAACCTGTCCGACGAGCCACGCAATTTACCTCTCATCAGTGCTGAATTACAGGACGGCGCCTTCAGCCGAGACTCCCAGGTTCCACGATTTTCGAGGCTGGCCCACATCCAGACCGAGAGTTCTGACTGAGGCAAGCGAGCGGAGGCCGCGAGGTTCAGGTCCTTCAAGAAGTACGAGACAGGCGACTTAGGCTTCGTATACGGGCAGCTTCCACCTGAAGCCTGGAGGAAGAAAGGACGGCCCCGCTCCTTGCCAGGGCGCGGTCGTTGGTATGGACCTGGAACCGGCGAGTTCTGGGCACCGACCTGGCCTGCCCGGGACAGTTATTAACATCGCGCTGGCTGGTCGTCTCCATCGAATGGCTCCTGAGCAGCTACGGTCTGCCACCGCGCCCGAGGCGGCGATGGAGTCACCCTGCTCGCGGCGCGAGCAACCCGAGACATGGGCCTTCGGCGAAGTTCACAAGCAGTTCGACACCAACGAGGTGATCGACCTTTCCAACGAGGCCCTGCCTACAGGCGAGGACCTCGCAGCAGACGACGGCGAGTCGGTCGGCGCCCGATCTTTCGGAGGCCATCCAAGCGGGCGCTGGTCCATCGACGAGGACGACGTTCCCCAGGGAGCACCCCGGAGCCTCGGACCTGGAGGTGGCGGAGGCAGCGTACCACCCTCAGCCCCACCTGGGCTTGGAGGACCTCCTGCACTTGGACGGAAGCCTCCTAGGAGGATGCGACGCAAAGGGGACCCTTCGCTCGATGCGAGTGCTGACCCAGAACCTGTTATCCAGCCAGAAACGTCAGATGCGCCATCAGGCCTACAGCAGCCTGGCGGTGAACCTATTGGACTACCTCACTGAGACGCCGAACCACCTGCTGAGGAGGTCATCATGGAGGCGCCTCCGAGCGACGATCACAAGGACCTAGCTGCCCAACGTCCGATTGACGTGGATACGGACGCAGATGAACGAGGAGACGCTACGGATGACAACAACAAACGCCACCGGCAATCCCCAGGGTCGTCCGAGCCACCCATCAAGAAGCAGCGGGTCGCCATTTTTTTTTGTTCAAGAGGCCTTCTCCTACGACCTGCAGGGGGGAATTTCTCTGGGGATTATGCGTTCGGCGTCCAGCAATGCGACGAGGCCAAGGAGGGCGACAAGCGTGCTGGATATCCCCATCATCAACGAGCATGCGCTGACGGCCTACATGGACGACCCCATCAACTACGTTGCATCCCAGGCCCGCAAAGGCCGAGTCGAGGCATATTTCAAGAAGGCGACTCCCGACGAGAAGAAGCTGCTCCTCGAGGCCCAGCAGAAGGAATTCTCATCAGTTCTTAGCATCAAGGCTGTCAGGATCCTGAGCAGACAGGGAATCGACCCGGCACGCCTCCTACGTTGCCGCTTCGTGCTGACCTGGAAGAAGGATGAGCAGGGTAACGTCCTCAGGGGCAGGGCGCCATTGGTTGTGCTTGGCTTCAGCGGCCCCGACCCACATCACTTACGGACGGAGTCCCCCGTCGCCTCCAAGTGGGGGCGTCAACTTCTACCGGCCATGGCAGCTAGACACAAGTGGAAGTTGGGGAAGGCGGACGCAGTGACGGCCTTCTTCCAGGGAGAGACCGACGAGGAGAAGAGGAATATCTATGCAGACCCGCCGAACGATGTCCGCCAGGCTTTTGGCATGAGCGACGACCAGGTCCTGCAGTTCCTCAAGCCGACGCACGGCTTCGTACATGCCTTCGCAAATGGTGGCTCCACTTCAAGGACGCGCTCAAGAAGCTCGAGCTGGAGGCTGTCCAGTGCGAGCCCTGTGTCTCGGTCATCCGCGACGGCCTCCAGCTGGTCGGTATGGCGATCCTGCGCGTGGACGACATGATGATCGCTGGCGACCACACGAGCCCGGCCTTTCTTAAGAAGCGCACCGACATCCAGAAGGCGTTCGAGTGGACCGAGCTTTCGTACAGTGCGGCACCAGTATCAGACAGAATGGCGAGTTTACTTGCAGCCTCGCTAAAGACAACTGCAGTCTGAGCGTGGAGCCCATCAGGATAAGACGTGGCCGAAAACCTACATATGGAGTTTCGGACAAAGAGCGATATGATCTACGAGGCCGCCTTGATACCGTAGGATGGCGTGCTCAGGAACCGGCCCCATGGCTCAGCGCAGAGGTATGCTTATTCCAGGCCGAGATTCCAACGGCCACGGTCTCGACCATCCAGAAGATCAACAATTTCATCCGCGCCATGAGCGACACTGCCGACGTGGTCATGCCCATCCCACTATGGACCATATTTCCGTGGTCGGCCGGGGCAACGCAGCCTGGGCAGCCCGAATCGCCCGGCGAATCCCCGGGCGGTGAGATCGCGGCGCTGGCCCCGCTGTTCTTCCTCAGCGGTTATGTTGAGACGGTGGCTTTTTATATCGTGGCGATCCTGTAAGTTGTAACGCGTTGCCAACAGCAGTACCTGTGCGGGAGTGCAGATGGTGACCGAAACCCTCGACGAAATCAGCTATGTCCGATTTTTTCATCTACGAGCTAGAATGCGGTCTGGTGGACTACACCTCAGAGAAGCACGTGAACGACGCCATCTCACCTTGCCCTGGCGTCTTTGTCACAGACGGGAAGTCGGGATATGACGCGATCGAGAAGAGTGAGTCAGCTGGCCTCGGACTACGTGGCAAACGCACGGGTATCGAGTGCCTGGGCATTCGACAGCAGAAGGAGCAGACGGCCCTTTCAGATACGCTGGGTGCACAGCGATGCTATGCTAACGGACGGACTGACGAAAGATCGAGCGGCCAAGGTCTTACTCGATATTTTCAGATCAGGACAGTGCTGGAGGTTGGTGTCAGGAAGCGCGAGGCCGCGGGCATCGACAAGCTCGATCATGGCAAGCCACTACCCGACGAAGATGAAGATGCAGTCCTGGAGGCTTTGCTCTATTCCGCCCGCGACAACCCCTACGAGCAGCATTACCCTGCTGGAGATATAGCCCTATCGGGGCACGGTGAGACCGCCCCCGCGCTCTGTGCTATCTGTGAAGTCAGGAGTCAGCAGCAGGCCTCGACGTCAGCACATCGATCTTTAACTTTTGGGCATGCAACTCACATCCCAGAGCCTGCCGGACAAGAGCCTGCTTACGACAGGTGGCCTCTAGAGGCCGAGTGTGATTTACTATGTGCACCCAGGCTCCACAGGAGCCGCCGTTTTATGTAATTTTGGGTTTCACGGCGTATCGTGCTTCCTACACTCTACCTGCATCTTAGCCATGCGTAGTGGTCTCCCCGAGGTCCCCTGAAGAGCCCCGAGCCCCAGAGGTTCATTACAAGCGTTTCACAAAACGTTTCTGCCGAAACCGTCTTGGCTCAAGCCTATGCAGCGACAGAGTGTCGCAGGGCTTCTGGCGTGCGCCCCCGAGGCGCAGGATTGCGAGCTGGCCCGCAATATCAACAAGCAGCTTCCTTCCAGGACCAGCGTGTGATCAGCATCGCACTACACTGCCCGACCTCGTACATATATGTATATATATATATATGTGTATATGTGTATATGTGTATATGTGTGAGTAGGCCGGGGGAGGGGCCCGGGCCAGTGCGACCATCCCCCGGACCAGGGGTCACAGAACCCCCGGGACTGCCCCGGGCCGCTTCCAAATTGCCCACGACAGGCCACGCGGGCCGTACAGGTGGTCAAGAAATCCCCTGAAGACGCCCAAGAGCGCCCCAAGAGGGCCCGAGATGGTTTCCAGAAAATGGCCGACGAAGGCCCCAAGAGGGCACTCAAGAGGCACAAATCGGCCCATTCCATTCGTAAAACGTACGTTGTCAGCATACTCGCTGGTTTCGTCTTCGAAGTGCCCCAGACTCCCCCGCGGAACCCCAACACAGCCCAAGAGAGACCCAAGAGGGCCCCAGGCGGCCCAAAAGGGTCGGCCTGTGGGGCTCACGGACCCCCCCCGAGACGGCCCAAGAGGCCCCAAAGCAGGCCTGCCTCACGGAGGCCCAAGAGAGCCTCGTTCGAAGTCATGTTCCCGGTAGCCTCGCCGGGAACATGATCTCCGCGTTCCCAGGGCGCCCAAGAGGCCCACAAGACAGCGCCAGCGAGGCCCACACAGGCCCGAGATGGCTTGAATAGGGCCGGAAAGGGCCCCAAGAGGGCGTTCACGAGGCAAACATCGGCCCGTTCCCAACGCAAAACGTAATTCAGCATACTCGCTTGCTTCGTCTTCACAGTGCCCCAGACGCCCCCGCGGAGACCCAACACAGCCCAAAAGAGACCCAAGGTGCCCAGGAGACCCCCAAGACGGCGTCAGGGAGACCCAAGAGAGCCTCGTTCGACATCATGTTCCTCGAAAACTCTCCGGAAACATGATTTCCGGGTTCCAAGGGCGCCCGAGAGGCCCACAAGACAGCCTCAGCGAGGCCCAAGAGGGCCCGAGATGGCTTCAAGATGGCCGAAGAGGGCCCCAAGAGGGCCTTCAAGAGGCAAGAATCAGCCCGTTCCTTTAGTAAAACGTGAATTTTCAGCATACTCCCTTGCTTCGCCTTCGCAGTGCCCCAGACGCCCCCGAGGAGCTCCAACACAGCCCAAGAGAGACCCAAGATGGCCCAAGACGGCCTGAAAGGGTAGTCCTGTGGGGCTCACGGAACCCCCCAAGACTGCCCAGGAGGCCCCAAAGCCAGCCCAGGAGGCCCCCAAGACGGCCTCCAGGAGGCCCAAGAGGGCCTCGTTCGACATCATGTTCCCGGAAGCCGCTCCAGGAACATGATTTCCAGGTATCCCAGGACGCCCAAAGACAGCCCCCAGAGGCCCCGGACACGCCGAAGATGGCCTCAGGACGGCTGACGACGCCGCCAAAACGCCCCAAGAGCGCCTCCAGAGGGCCCTCCAAGGGCCCCAGACGCCGAACATGATACATTCACCAAAATTGTTTTTGAAGCATTCTTGCGCTCTCCCATGTTCCGCCTCCCCACGGTCCCGGACCGCGTCAGAGGCCCTTCAGATCGTTCCAAGACAGCCGAAGAGGCTCCCAAGAAAGCCCAGAGACGGCCCAGGAGGCTCCCCAGATACGTCAAGAGGGCCTCGAGAGCGCCTCAAGAGAGCCCCAAGAGCGACCCAAAGGGCCCGAAGAGCGCGACATTTCAAGGTCTCCGGCCTGAGAGGCTCCTAGGACGCCCCCGGAGGCCATCAAGAGGCTCCCAAGAAACCCCGTGAGGCTCCCAAGAGGCCCCCCAGAAGCTCCAATAGGCCTCCAAGGGGCCACCAGGGAAGCCCCTTGCGGGCCCCCAAGACACTTCGGTAACTCGTATTTCCCAGATAGCTTTCCGGGAACATGATTCCTTGGCTTCCGCCCACCGTCCCAACAATGTTTCCAACAGGCTTGCGGACAAGGCCAACATGCGCCCCTTGGTAAGCCCCCAGAGGCCTCCCTCTTAGAGAGCCAAACAAATCATGCTCCCGGGAAGCTTCCCGGGGACCATGATTCTCTATATCTCGGAGTAGGCCCAGGGTGGGGAGGGGGGGCGGGCCGCTGCCTGTTCCCCCCATCGGTGCCCGCCGAGAGTTGCGGGGGGGGGGTCCAGAGCTCCGGAGACGGCCCGAGCCCGCCGCGAAGCAGGCCACGACAGGCTAAGGGAGCCCCAAAAACCCCGAGACGGTCCCACGAGGCCCCGAAGACGCCCAAGATGCCCTCAAGACAGCCGACGAGGACTCCAACACGCTCCAGGACGGACTCAAGAGGCTCCCCAAGAGGGCCCTGAAAGGCAAGATTCACTCGGTCTGCGTGTGTTTTCGATTTTGGCGTTCTCGCTTTTCCCGCTTTCCAGCGCTCCCTTCACGGTCTCGGAGACCCTTCAGATCGCTCCAAGAAGGCCCACGAGGCCCCGACGAGGGCCCCAAGACGGCCCCGGATGCTCCCCAGATAATCCAAGTGTGCCCCAAGAGCGCGCCAAGAGAATGCCCAGAGGAACCCGAGGCGGCCCGGGCCCGCCCCCAAGCAGGCCACGACAGGCTAATGGAGGTCCCGAGAGGGCCCTAGGCGGTCCCAAGAGGCTCCGAAGACGCCCAAGCAGCCCTCAAGACGGCCGACGAGGACTCCAACACGCTCCAGGACAGACACAAGAGGCTCCCCAAGAAGGCCCTCGGAGGCAAGATTCCCTAATTTTCCTATGGTTTTTGAAGGATTTAGGCGTTCTCGCTTTCCCCGCTTCCCAGCGCTCCCTCACGGCCTCGCTCGGAGGCCCTTCAGATCGCTCCAAGACGGGCCACGAGGCCCCGAAGAGAGCCCGAAGAGGGCCCAGGAGGCTCCCCAGACAACCCAACTGTGCCCCAAGAGCTCCCCAAGAGAGGGCCCAGAGGGGGACCGCCAACCGATATTTCGAGGTCTCTGGCCCTAGAGGCCGCCTGTAGGCCCCCGGAGGCCACCAAAAGGCTCCCACGAAGCCCCGTGAGGCGCCCAGAAGGCCCCAAGGGAACGCCCAAGAGGCCCCCCGACACACCCGAAGAAATCATGCCTCGAAAAACCTTCCGGGGACATGGTTCATCATGGGCCCGAGAGTTTCCGGAGGCCCCCAAGCGGCCCCCAGGGAACGCCCAAGAGACCCCCCAACACACCCCAACAAACCATGTCCCCAGAAAGCCTTCCGGGGGCATGGTTCATCATGGGCCCGCGAGTCTCCGGAGGCTTCGAAGTACCATCATGCTACAGGAGAGCTGTCTGGGAAGTTGATTGGGAACATGCTTGATTGCCTTCTCGCGGCCCTCCGCAGATCGTTTCGCACAAAGTTCCCCCAAGTGCCCTCTTGAACCGACGACGACGACGACATTACGACGATGACGACGACGACTTCGACGACGACGACGACGACGACGACGACGACGACGACGACGACGACGACGACGACGGCACGCCCCAACAGGCTCCCCACGACGCCACCAAACCCATGTTACCAGAAAGCCTTCTGGGAACCCGATTCATACGGCCTCCGCCCCCCTACACAGCCACTTTCCTCGAAGGCCTTTCGGAATGCAGATTGGCATGCGTGTACTGTGGTCCACTACTTCAGTGGAGCAGTGAATTCATCAAGGCCTGGGGCCTGCTAGAACCTGAGCGCGCGCGAAGTGCGCGCGATGGTTCTATATATATATATATATATATATATATATATATATATATAAAAATATGTCTATCAAGATATATCAGACATTGTCAGAGGAGACAGGAGAGAAGTCAACATTACACCAGGGCAGTGGTTCTCAGCGGGACCACTGCGCCCATATCCTGCTGGGTCCCGTTTGTGCCTGCACGCTTGTGACCGCTCGTGTGACGCTGCGAACCGGAGGAGGAGGAGGAGGAGGAGGAGGAGGAGGAGGAGGAGGAGGAGGAAGAGGAGTAGCGGGCGATGTCTCCTGCAGGAGTGCACCGCGGACCAAGAACACCACGGCCCCGTCCTCTCGGTGAACATAGGCGGCGCCGCTGCCCTCGGCCGTCTCCGGGGGCGCGCACCGTCGCGAGAGGGAGCGCGCGGGGGCGGTGGAGGACGCCCTCCTCCAGCAGGCGCTCACGACCACTAGCCAGGGCTTTGTCAGGGCAGCTTGCCACTGGGCTTGTGCCCTCTGTCGCCAGCTCGTCTCGGGCTCGCAGTTGGAGGCGGCGTCTGCCACGCCGTGGCCGTTCGGCGGGGAGCTCTGGCGAGACTCGCCCGGCCGATGTCATCACGGCGGCGGGGCTGAGGAGTGGGTGGGGGGCACGCAATTTCATCGAAGAAGACTGAACGCTACAAACATGAATTGTTGGCGCTCCGCGCGGATTTTTTGGATCCGCGCTTGGGCCCCCTGGCGGCGCCTCCAGCGCCGCCCCTGGCGCGCTCTGCGCGCCAGGAAGGGGGGTCCAGCGCAGATCCAAAAAATACGCGCGGAGCGCCAAAAGTTTATGTTCATGTCGTTGTTTATTGTTCTATGTCATTCGCCCCACCGAGTGGAGCTGTGGCCGCGCAACAGCCTGTATTGTTTACGCTTCGCGAATCCCCGCCAGCCCATTCAGAAGCCCTGCCCGTGAGAGCTGATGGGAAAAGGGACGAAGAGACACATATACTGAAACAGAGCGTGCGAGGAGAGGAGAGGAAGGAGGGTGTTGAGCCGTCTTGGAGGCTACGTTTCTCTTGGAGCTCTTCCAGGGCATCTTGGGGCCCTCTTGGGGCCCTCTTGGGGCTCTTTGGGGGCTCTTGGGGTCCTCTTGGGGCTCTTTTGGGGCGTCTTGGGGCCCTTTTGGGGCTCTCCTGGGGCTCTCTTGAGGCCCTCTTGGGAGCTATGGGGCGCCTCCTGGGGCCATATTGGAGACAATCGATCAAAAGAGGGGGGGTCCTAGATTTCCCTCCCCCCTCTGGGGCCATCGAAATAGCCTCATGGGGCGTTCTTGAGGCCCTCTTGGGCCGATCTTGGGCGCTCTTGGGGCAGTCTTGGGGGCATCTTGGGCCCTTCTTAAGGCTTCAAAGGCGCATCGGAAGCGACAAGGCGAGAAGGCACACATCAGTGAGTTTCTCTAAGTGTTTGAAGAATGATGTTGGCCTGTCAGGGAGGTCCCGAGGGGTCGTCAAAAGCACCTGGAACCGTCTTGCGGCCCTCTTGGTTGGAGGCCACCTTGGGCTCTCTGAGGCCCTCTTGGAGCCATCTCAGATTATCTTGGACGCCCTGACCGCTCGCGAAGCCCCCCGTCCAGGTCCAGGGGATGGGGGTATTGGGAGGGGTCCAGATCCCCACCCGCCCGCGAGCCGCCTAGCTCGTTCCCACCCGCCCTCCCAACACGTGAGTAGTAGCACCCGGGCCGAAGCATGTTCCGCGGTCGTCTTTGGCTGGGCAGCTGCGAGAACCACAGACCCCAGGTGTGCGACGCTCGGGCGAGGTGCGCCACGCGTGCCAGGGGCGCCACACGCGCGCCAGGCACGGGGCCCGAGCAATGCCAGGCACGCCTGGGGCGCCAGATGCGCCACGTGCCACGAGTGCGCCAGGCGTGCCGCACACTCCAGCCGCGCCAGGTGCGCCACGCTCGGGGCACGTGCAGAGTGCGTCAGGTGCGCCTGCGCACGTGACAACACATATCGGGAAACATGTCGGCCCCCGCCATCCTTGTGGAAAACCAAGGCCCATCATTGTGTCCGGGGGCCTGCGCACGGCAGGCCACGCGCCACCACACACCCGCTGTCCCTGTCCAAGACCGCTTGGCAGTGATCGCGGGATGGTCGCGCATGATCCAGATTTAGCCGCCAGGTGCATGATGATTTGTTTGTCAGGGATGGTAGCCCTGCGCACAGCAGGAACTGTGCTGACACCCCCGCCGTCCCTGTCAAAAAAAATACAAAGTGCTCGCGGGCCTCACGAACATGACTCAAGACTTGACCCCCAAAGTGTACTTTGCATTGTTTTTTGACGGATGGCGGAGGGGGGGGCATCAGGTTGGCCGCGTGTGCTCCAAATGTGGAGGCAGTTTGCGGTTTGCATTGTTTTTGTTCAAAGGGATGGGGGGCGGGCTCGCATGGAGTCGGCATGGTCGGTAAGGAACAGTGATAAACCCCTCCCACAAGGGGAAGAAGGGTTTTTCGACGAGGAAAGACATCGTTAGACCACCTGCGCCCAGAGGGCTGGTAGGATTTCTGCGCTCGGTGCGGGTGCACGGCCGCGACCGATCCTCGACATCTTCTGGGGGAGTGCGTTGAGGCCACCCACAAGGGGCGCGAAAACCTGGCGCGGATCCAGAAGGGGCTGCACCCAGGTCGGCGCGTCCTTGCGGCAGCGACTGCCTGCCACCTGGGGCGAGTGAGGAGACCAGAGGCTCTCCGGCACCTGGTCTGCTGCGTCCGTCTCCTTCGGGCTTGCCGTAGGTAGGCCCCCACGTTCTGTGGGTGTCAGGCAATTCCGAGGCAATTTCCGACCTCCTCCTCCTCCTCTTCCTCCTCCTCCTCGTCCTCCTCCTCCTCCTCCTCCACCCCCGCTTCTTCTCCTCCTACTCCTCCTCCTCCTCCTCCTCTTCTGGTTTCCTCCCTCCTCTTCCCTCTTCCTCATCCGCCCCCTTCGCCCCTTGCTCCAGGCCCCCCTTTTCATCCTCTGCTCTCTCAACAACCTCGTCCTCCTCCTCGTCCTCCTCCTCCTCCTCTTCCGTTGTCCCTCCTCCACCCCAATATCCCTTTTCTTCTTCCTCCGCATTTTCCCCACGTCCTTCTTCTGCTGCTCATCCTCCTCGACCTCTTCCCCCCTTCTTCCCCGGTGAGTGGAAAAGACGGCGCCCGTGGAGGATCAGGAGAGAGAAGAGCAGGAAGAGCGACTCCAGCGCAACGGGGGGACGCGGAAACGAGAAAGAACAGACGGCACCCTGGGGGGCCAGAGGGCTTTCTGGCTGGGATGGCGGCTGCCCGCGTGCGGTGGAATCCAGGGGCCTCGTGGACTCTCCTGGGGCGGCTTCGGGGGAGAGCGGAGATCTCAATGAGCAGGCCCCCGCAGTTGTGGCCGCGGGCGTTCCATGGCCCCCCCAATCCCCGAGGTCCCCCCCAAAACAATCCACCAAGAGAGCAGGCCGTTTCCACCAGGACCCAAGGACGAGGCGGGTGGCACGGGGGGAAGAGGTCGCGCGGGTTGCAGCGGCGGGGGAGGAGGGGAGGCATGCGCTGAACTGGTCTCGGCCAGGCGGGGAGAACGGTCGAGAGGAGAGGGGGAGGAGAAGGAAGGCTTCTGCTCCTTCCTCGTTATGACCCTGATGCGTTGGGCGCACGCGAGGCGAAGCTACGGTCGGCGCCCGATGTATCGAGTTTCGCTGGGCTCCGTTTCCCCTCCTTGTCTCTGTGCGACTCCTTTGCTCGTCCCTTCTGGCCCCCTCCCTCCTCCTGCACCCTTCCTTACTCGCCCCTCGTCGCTCCCTCCCGCATCCCTCCTCCTCCCTCGTCCCTCGTCCCTCCCGCCATCCCTCGTTCCTCGCCCCTCGCATCCCTCGTTCTTCGCCCCATCGTCCCTCCTCCTTCGTCCCTCGTCCCTCTGCATCCCTGCCCGTCCTCCTGCGCCGCTCCCCGTCCTTCGCCCCTCGTCCCTCTGCGCCTCCCTCCCGCCCCCCCCCCCCCTTCCAGCCCCCGCACTGGGAGCCCAGGAGGGCCCCCGCGCCCGACCGCGCGGGCCCGCGCCCCCCCCCCCCCCTTCGAGCACCTCGGAGCGACTTTGCCCTCGTCGGCCACCCTGAGCCTCGGCACCGCTCGGGGGTGTGCACTTTTTTCTCGGCGAGGACCCTCGAGGAGCACCCTCGAGCACCCTGCGAACAGAATGCACGTGCGAGGTCGACACATACACAGGACAGGGAAAATGTACGTCCCAGCGATGGCGGAGCTCAAGGGACGGGGGTCAATGCACACGGGGGTCAGTCAGGGCGCCGGATCTTGCAGAGGGGCGCACTGACCCAGGTTTATCCTGCAAGGCCTGACTGACCCGGGCTTGCATTGACCCGAGCCGGAAGATCCCCGACGATGTCATATGTGGGTGCGGTTATAGCCCCCTGGAACGGGGAGCGGGTTTGACGCTCAATCGAACCTGTCTTGCCCATGAGCGGGCATCGGGTGCTCGTGCTCTTTGTGGGGGGAAGTGTTTGGGGGTGGAAATAGAAGACCCCCGACAATGGCAAGTCCACGAGCATGCTGAGCATCCCTTCGCCACACCTTCCTCTGCGTGGCCGCCGCCTGCGCCCTCGGCCCCGCCTGCGATCGGAGCCTCGTGCCTGCCGCGTGCGGCTCGGGAGGGCCACCGACTTCAGGTCGTCGGCTTTCGGCTGCGACCTGCTTCGCCGAGAACAAGAGAGCCCTTAGCCCGAATAACACGATGAAGACGTGGCCTCACTGAGCTCGCCGTCTGTGCATTTGGACAAAAACATCTGGACGGTCTGTTTCGGCACATCTGCAGAGAAGGCCCCCCTATCCCCAACATAGGTCCCCTCCAAACAGGTTCGGGTCCTTTTTGGGGTTACTCACTGCGCTATCCCTACTCCTCCTCCTCCTCCTCCTCCTCTTCCTGTTCCTCCTCCGTGTCCTCCTCCATCCTCCCCCTCTTGGGACAGGACGTCTTTCCCAGTCCTTTCTTCCATTGTAGTCTCCTCCAAGGCAACTTGTCTGGGCATCGTTTCTGGATTGGCTGGTAGGGTTACTTGTTTTTTCAGTCGCGGCCGCAAGCGGAAGCGCAGGCGGCGTCCGAAGTCAGCCGGGGCAGCGAGCCAAACCTAATTACCTAAGCGCGCGAGGTAACGGCCGCCGGATCTGCCACCGAGGGACGCCGAGCGACGCCGGGGACTGAAGGCAGAGCTGCAGGAGGTGCCAGGTGTGCCAGTCGGCTGAAGTGCAACCGTCCCGGGGGCGAGACCACCAGGAAGGCAAACGAATTGTACCTCTCAGGAGGGGAAAAACACACAGACCCAATTCATCGACGATTCCCCAGAAAATATGGGAAAATATAGGAAGTGGGGGGAAGACAGAAACCCAGAAAATATGGGAAAATATGGGGAATCGTTTTATTTGTGTGTATTTATTTGTGTGTCCTGGGGCCCCTTCAGGAGTGCAACCATCCCAGGGGCGAGACCACCAGGAAGGCAAACGAATTGCACCTTGTCGCGCCAGGCGCCAGAGGTAAACGGGCCACCTGAGCAGAGCAGGACGCAGCGAGGAGCTGGGCAAGCAGCCCGGCGCACCTGTGTCGCATGCCAATAGTGGCAACTTCATGTGTTTAACCAATAAGGCTAGACCACTCATGAGCAAGCCACGTGGAGGTGCACCCCACCACTGCGAGGCGGCAGCTACAAACACGGCCAGGTTGTGGCAGCATCTGGGGACCAGGGGTCTGGAACACGCAAGCATGCTAGCTGGAGCTGGTCGACGTGCAAGTCACTGGGACGCCAGGGTTACCTCACCAGCCTCAAAGGAGCCAGCACGGACACCAACAGACGCCAGCGACAGAGGGCGAAAGCCCGGTAGCCGCAACCAGGCTGTGGTCGGCGGCAGGACGGCGGTGGCCAGGGGGGGCTTGACGGCGCCAAGAGGGGCGGCGCAGCAAGCAGCTGAAGGCTGAGAAGACCCCAGGCCAAGTGGCTGGTAGGGTTTGTTGATCGCGGCCGTAGCGACAAATCGCTCGGCGTCAATTCGACACGCGGTTAACGAGCAGCGAGCTAAATTAACCCTAAGCGCAGGAACGAACTATGCTGCGGCTCAGAGGGCGAAGCCGACGCTGGTGAACAGGCCGAACTTTCCGAAGCCGTCGAATACCAGGAAGAGGCTGGCCCGAATGCGTGCCAAAATGGCAGGGTAATTGATGCCCAGGACCACGTTCGGGAAGAGGACCGAGGTTAGTCCGCAGAGGGCAGCGTGCAGGGGTTCGACGTACACGAGGAGCACCGAAGGGGGGGGGGCAATGGCGGAAACCGCGGCGGAAGGTCGACGGCAGTGCCGAGCAACACCTACAGCGAGGCGGCAGAGCGCCGTTCGAGGAGCCACCAAACACGTGGGGGCGGGGCTCGGCAGGCGCATGGGCAGCGCAGGCCCGACGTCGCTGAACGTGCGGGCGGCGCCCGCCAGCCAAGAAGCGCAGCTGGTATGGTTTTTCGTCGCAGCCGCAGGCGAAGGCGCCAGCAGCGAGGCGAGCCGGCTCGGGCTACGAGCGGAACTAATTGCCGGCGTGCAGGACTTACCGCCCGTGGAAGCGGCTGCACCGAAGTTGTGCATCAGCGCCGGGGGTGGGGAATGCAAGCTGCTGGGGCTGCCAGGGAGCTGCAACCGTGCGAGTACCATGGTAACTGAATCACCACGTATGCGAATTAGCCAACCAGGGTTGGGACGCAACCGAAATGGCGTGGGGGTCGTACCAGGATGTGGCCACGGATGCAACCAGGCAGTACATTGCGTCAGCTGGTAGGGTTACGCGAAGCGTGTAGAATTATGTGTGTAATGTTTCTTTTTCGATGAATTATTCCTCCCTCTTCCTTCCCCCTCCCTCGCTGACCGCGATTGTATGCCGTCGGTTGTTCTTGGGTTCTGCCGAAACCAGAAACGACCTGTCGGAAACAGTCAACAACGCGTCGGCGCGAGGCGCCGCGGTCCTGGCTCGCGCGAGTGCCCCATCAGACGCGCGCGAGGTGTATTCCGTGAGCGACCAGTCGAACGAGCGAGGGTGCGGAGGAGGTAGATAGCTGGAGGAGGGAGGGTGGAGATGACGACGAGAAGAGGAGCAATGCACGAGGAGGGGCGGACAGGGATATATATATATATATAGAGAGAGAGAGAGGAGAGGAAGGAACGGGAGGAGAGATCGGAGAGTAGAGAGGGAGGAGGGACAGGAGGGAAAGAGCATGACAGAGGGGGGGGCGGCACGGAGGACGGGGCGGGGCGGGAGAGGAGAGGACGAGGGAGGAACGAGGATGAAGACAAAGTAGGATTAGGTCGGGCAACATAATCAAACAACATATCGGCCCAGTGTTGTTTTATCGCTATGTTCGAAGAGTCCTCCTGTAGAGGGACACGCCCGACTTGAAACTAGGTGCGCCCACGCCATATCTGACATCCTACCCCTCCCACTCGTCACTTCCCATTGCGCTGGCTTGTTCTGTTTCTGCGGACGCGTGTCACTGCGGACCTGGAGTTCCCGGGCAGACCCCACGATGCCATGCGCAATCGGAAAAAAAGGGAGCTGCGTATGGGGGGAAGGAGGTGCCAGTGGCGGATGAGGAGGAGGCGGAGGAGGAGGAGGAGGAGGAGGAGGAGGAGGAGGAGAGAAGAGGAGGAGGACGAACAGCAACAGCGGGAATTGGAGCGGACGTAGCGGGAGGAGCAGGAGTACCAGGGGAAGGTGGAGGAGAGGAAAGGAGGGGGCGACAACACTGAGGAAGGACTCGGATCCAGAAAAGTGGCCCGCGTTGTGGCGAGAACGCCATTCTGAACTACGGGAACAAAGCTGCAGCGGCAACGCCATTTCGCGACACCTAAAACGTTCCGGTGGACAAGAAGCTATAGGAACGATCAAATCATCACAGTCGGTGTGATTTAAAATACGCGATAAGGGGGAGGGGGAGGAGGGACCAGAAAGGAGGAGGAACAGACGGATGAGGAAGATGAGGAGGAGGTGGAGGAGGAGGAAGAGGAGAAGGGCGAGCAGAAAGGCCAGAGGCCTTTTGGATGCCTCCCGGAGCGTCTTCGGATTTATCTCGAGAGCTTCTTTGAGTCCTCTTGGGGCGTCTTGGGGGTCTCTTAGCATTCCAGAGGGGGCCCTTAGGGCGTCTTGGGTGCCTCTGGGGGGCCTCTTGGAGCCTCTCGGGGGTCTCTTGGAAGCCTCTTGGGGGCATCGCGGAGGCCTCTTGGGGCCTCCTGGGTACCTCTCGGAGTCCTCTTGGGGCACCCTTGGGAGCCTCGGAGGTCATCTTGGGGCCGTTTTGGAGGAGATCGATCACAGGAGGGGCACTCCTCGATTATCTATTAGGGCCCCTCCCCCTCCACACGGTCAACATGTGGCCAACAACTTCAGTAACATCAGTGATGTTGGCCTTTTCGCCGGTCCCAGGTGTTTTGGGGAGGCCGCTTGGGGGTCTCTTGGGAGCCTCTTAGGGGCGGCATCTCTGGGGCCTCTTTGGGGCATCTTGGGACCTCCGGGACACATCCTGGGGCCCTCTTGGGGCACCCTTGGGAGCCTCGTGGGCCATCTTGGGACCACCTGTCAGGAGATCCATCAAAAGACGGGGGCTTCTTAATCAGCCCCCCCCCCCCAGGAGGCCACAATGTGGCCAAAACCTTGGTTGGTACAATCTATGTGTTTGGCCTTCTCGCCGAGGCCTCTCGGGGCGTCTTTGGTGCTTCTGAGGAGCCTCGTGCGGGGCTTCTTGAGGATCGCTTGGGGTCCCTCTTGGGGCATTTCGGGCACCTCTTGAGGCCCTCTTTGGGCACCCCTGGTAGCCTCGGGGGCCATCTTAGGGCACTGTTGTAGGAGATCGATCAAAGGAAGGGCGCTCCTCAATTAGGGCCCCCTTTCAGGAGGCCAAGATGTGGCCAGCACCTTAGTATGTTGATGGCCTTCTCGCGGAGGTCATCTTGGACGCTCCAACGTCGCGGGGACTCCCCCGTCCAGGGGGCCCCCTGGGGGCGCCTCCAGCGTCACCCCTGGCATGCTCCGCGCACTAGGATCTGGGGGGTCCAGCGCCGAAGTAAGAAACCCGCGCGGATCTCAGAAAGTTTATGATTATGCCGTTTCTGTTGCGGGGACGTGTTTAACACGCGGTTTGCGCGCGCGCAAGAGAGAGAGAGAGAGAGAGAGAGAGAAAAAAAAGAGAGAGAGAGAGAGGTTGTTGCCGAGTCAGCAGGCACGCATTACGGAATGATAATATGTATGGATTGCCGCGCGCGCGACGGGTCCTGGTTTCCCTACTCTCCGGCAATGTGTTTGGATCCTTTTTTGTTGTTGCATTTTGTTATCTCCAGGGGGAGGGGCACGAGAGGAAGGGACGGGGGAGAGCGAGCGGACGCACGACGTCGTCGTGCCGTCCTGGTTCGACGCGGGCGCGGGCGCTCCAGGGCAGCAGAAGGCCCTGGCGGCATGCAATCACCGGCCTCAAACACATCCCCACCGCAATGACTGGCATAGCCCTGTCTCGACGAAGATCCTAGCCGATCTTACGGATTCCCTTTGGTTCTGAGGGCTCGTCCCCGAGATTGGATTGTTGCCGCCTCTGGGCTTGTCAACCCCTGAGGGATGGGGACAAGCGCGAGGCTGGTTGCGTTCGGGACCCCGGGATAGGGAGTGTCGGTCGAGGTCGAGCGGCTCGCGCGGCGATTGAGACCGGACCCCGCGCCGCGACGGCAGGATACTTGCCGTACCCTCCTGCAGCCAAGACGTTGAGATAAGGACCGCGTGAGGCTCAGGACGGGCCTGGGCTGGGAAGCCTATCCGTAGCTGAGGTTCGCCTCGGCCAGAAGATCCCCCGTCCGTCTCTTGACCCAACGACCCGTACGACAGCACGATTCCTATTCGACGATCGTTCTTCGACGATGATAACTCCTTCAATCTAGGCCTCCCAGATGGGGTCGGAGTAGATGGGGTCGGAGGATCGCGCAGCATCGCCGATGCATCGCCGATGCGGCTCGATGTGGAGCCCAATTTGCTTCACGTCGACGTCGCCGATGCATCGCCCACGTCGACGATGCATCGCCAGTGCATCGCCGATGCATCGCCGATATATCGGCGATGCGGCGCAATCCTCCGACCCCATCTACGCCGACCCCGAGGCCTCTTTTCAACGATCATCCTTATTCAGCGCTCCTCGTTCAACTACGATAGTTCCTTACTTTTTCCACTCGGGGCTGGACCCAATCGCTGTTTGCTGGACTTCGGCAGTGTTAGTTTTTTTCGTTTTGGCAGGGAGATAAAGGAAAACAGGTAGAGCAACACGAAAAACAAAACGACGATTATCCCAGAGCGACCCTACCTAGGAGTTGGAGCCCCGAGGAGAGCAACATTAGTAGTAACGGTAAACGCCGTCCTCCTCCTTCTCTTCATCGTCGCAGTTGTAGCAGTAGCAGTAGCGGTAGTAGTAGTAGTAGTAGTAGTAGTAGTAGTAGTAGTAGTAGTAGTAGTAGTAGTAGTAGTAGTCGTAGTCGTAGTCGTAGTCGTAGTCGTAGTAATAGTAGTAGTAGTAGTAGTAGTAGTAGTAGTAGTAGCAGTAGTAGTAGTAGTAGTAGTAGTAGTAGTAGTCGTAGTCGTAGTAGTCGTAGTAGTCGTAGTAGTTGTAGTTGTAGTCGTAGTAGTAGTCGTAGTAGTAGTAGTCGTCGTAGTAGTAGTAGTAGTAGTAGTAGTAGTAGTAGTAGTAGTCGTAGTAGTAGTAGTAGTAGTAGTAGTAGTAGTAGTAGTAGTAGTAGTAGTAGTAGTAGTAGTAGTAGTAGTAGTAGTCGTAGTCGTAGTAGTAGTCGTAGTAGTAGTAGTAGTAGTAGTAGTAGTCGTAGTAGTAGTAGTAGTAATAATACGGCTTAATACCTACATCTACAGTTAGACCTACATCCACATCTACACCTACAGCTAACTCTACATGTACACATACATCTATATCTACAGATACAACTACACTCACATTTACACCTACATCTACACCGACATGTACATGTACATGTACATCTACGTCTACACCTACATCCACATCTATACCTACATCTACATCTACATCTACATCTACATCTACATCTACATCTACACATTCGCATTGGTTTTGCTTTTGCTTTGCCTTTCTTTGTTAGTGCTATGCTATGCTTCGCTATGCTATGCTAGGCTATGCTATGACATGCTATGCTGCGCTATGATATGCCATGCGATGCTATGTTATGCTATTGCTATGCTGCGCTATGATATGCTATGCTATGATATGATATGCTGCGCTATGCTATGTTATGCTGCGCTATGTTATGCTATGCTGTGCTATGCTGCGCTGTGCTATGTTAAGCTGCGCTATGATGTGCGATGCTATGCTAGGCTGTGCTGTGCTATGCTATGCTATGCTATGCTATGCTATGCTGCGCTATGCTATGCTGCGCTATGTTATGCTGTTCTATGCTAAGCTGAGCTAAGCTACGCTAAAGCTAAGCTAAGTTAAGCTAAGTTTAGCTAGGCTAAGCTAAGATGAGATAAGCAACGCTAATCTAAGGGGACGTAGCTGGGGGAACCGCGGGGCGGATACCGGGGGAACCGCCCGGGCCGGTTCCCACTGCCCGGCCCTTTAAGCCAAGAGAGTAAGAACCCTTCTAGGCAGAGCCTAGGTAGGGAACAAAACGACAGTAAACGTTTAGGTCCAGCCGTGTTCTCACTCGACGATCTTTATTCGACGCAGTCCGTTCGACGCTATACCTCCTCGGGCAGCGCGGCCGCCCCCCCACCCCCTCGGCGGGCGCGCAGGCGGAGCCATCTTCAGGACCACGGCGAACACGCTGCGGAAGGCCCCCTCGTGCTCCGCCAGTGCGCGTGGTTCTAAGTCGGGCATGTCCCTCTACAGGAGGAACATTCAGAAATAATCCAAAAGTAGCCTGGGGACTTTTTGTTTACATATATGTATGCGTACATATATATATATATATATATATATATGTATCGAGTAGTTTGGACTCTGTTTCGAATTGTTCCTCCAACATCCGCCTGTTGGGGGACATGCCCGACCTAAGCGTGGTTCGACGAAGAACAGATTTCGGAGGTTACTGAAGGTGCCATCTGGCCCAAGGTGTCTCCAGCTTTGCTTGGCGGCGAGCGAGTGGGGGAAAGTGAGAAGAAGAAGGCCTTCTCCGAAGGCGGCGCGGGACTTCTCAGACTTCGACAAGGTTTTTATGCGTCTTCGGGGAAGGCTTCGAACACTTCACAGAAGTCAGGGGGACTTTCGAACCTTCTGAGAAGGCCTTGTCCTTCTCACTTCCCCCCCTCGCTCGCCGCCGAGAAGAAACACATATTTCGGGGGTTGCTAAAGGTGCCCATGGCCCAAAGTGCCTCCAGCTTTTCGCTCCCTTCTGGAGCCCGCGGGGCCCTCTTGGGCCTCGGGAGGGGTGCTCTGGAGGCCGCGGGGGGGCCTCCTTGGCCTGTCCTGGAGGCACCTTTAGGCCAGCAGTACCCGAAGACTGCACCAACAGACACGTTCACAAGGTCCGCGCGGATCTCTTGGATCTGCAGCAGGCCCCCTCTGACCCGGGCCTCTGGCGCCGCTCTCGGCGCCCCCTCCGCGTGCCGGGGAGGGGGGTGTCAGCGCAGGTAGACGAGACGAATCAGGGCAGAGTTCCGAAAAACAGAGGCTCGTGGTTTGGTGTTATCGCGTTTGATTGTTTGGATGTTCCTTTTTATGTTATGGTGTTTTATGGGCTTGAGTGGCGAAGCTGCGAAGCTGTGCGTTGCTCGCGCGCGCGCGAGTCGCGCTGTCATGGCGCGTGCTCCTCGGACGACCGCAGAGTCTGCGCTTGCTGTGTTCAGTGGGCGCGGTTCGGCCGCTGCCACGGTCCCCGCTGCCGATGTTGGCTGCGCCAGCGCGCTTGGGATGGAAGTCTTCCGCCTCTGAGTTCCCCCCTGCCCCCCCCTGCATCTAGCCGTTCTGGCCCAGGTGGGCTTGTTGCGGCCGACTTCAGATCGGCACCGCCGCAGCGGGTTTATTTGGTTTTTGTGAGCTCCTGTGGGAGCAGCATACACTTCGGTACTACGGAGGCTTGCGGCGCTCAGGCGTTGTCGAGAAGACCATCCTCATGGCGCTGCCAGGCCCCATTATTCCTGGACCGAAGGAAATGATGTGGGGATGTCCCAGCTGCGGCACGGCGTCGGGCTGGGCAAATCGACTCACGTGCAGATGCGGGCGAGACACCCCGACTTTAGTGATCCAGCGTGCGAGGAAGGCTGCCAAGGCCGAGATGCAGAAGGTTGCGCCCGCCAAGGGAGGAGCTGGCAACGGCAACGGCCCGCCGATCCCCGCACCATGGAGTGAAGTACACCCAAATGCAGAAGCAAATGGAACACCTTGCGGCTGAGCTCAAGCGTGCCACGGCGGCCAAGAGCCCCACGGCACCAGCGACGAACAACACTGAACAGCCGCCAAAGGACCCCACTGAAGCTGACAAGACTACCGAGAAGCGGTGTGCCCTCCAGAAGCGCATCGACGTGCTGGAGCAGTACATCAAAATACGATGGACCTGGGTGAAAATGACCCAGACCTCCCTGCAGCGCGCAAGCGGCTGGAAGAGTTGCGCGAAGAACACCGCGCCTTGCGCCCACCCGCGTCGGCGCACCAGGCTGCTTTCCAGAGACTTGAGCGCTGCAAAGGACAGACAGCGAAGTTCGAGCAGGAGTTGGGCGACCCCAGCTAGAAGCTCGAAGTGCTACATAACGATCTTAACGACTAGCAAGCCGCACTTGAAGCAAAGACCAAGGATATTGGCGTGCTGGAGACTCAAGTCGCAGCCAGTGCCGCCAAGCTGCGGCAACAAAGTGGTGAACTTGCAGTCCTTGAGCCATGTGTATTCGGGGATTTTCTTTCCGAGCTGGGCAGTGCGCCAGAGGTGTCTGCCGACCCCGAGATGGACAAGTCCTTTCAGGACCTCAGTGCTCACCAGGGTTCACCAAGTTCCAGAAGTTGCTCTTCAATTCCATGGCAGTCTCGGCTGCGAACAGGGATGCCCCGATAGATGGCGCAGCTGATGTTCCTGCTGCTGGTGGCGCTCCCGATGCTGGCAGCGGGCCGAGCACTGGCGGGGAAAAGCGACCTCCCCCAGATATCACCTCTGACGAGGCCAAGGAGCTCTGGGACAAGCTGCAGCAGGAAGATAACCTTCCAGCAGGCCCCGGCAAGCTAGCCGAGCTCGTCAACGAACTCCATCAAGCCAAGCACCGACGGTTTGCGGGGGAGGGGTGTCCCTGACCACCTGCCGCGGATCAGCGGCCTCGCAGTTGCTGCTGGTCGCACTCGAGGTCCCCCCAAGCCACGAGATGATCAGCTCCGGAACCTGCGCGTTGGTGGCGCTCGCCCAAGAAATAGGGCACCTTGCTGATAATGCCGGAGAACTGTCTTCACGGGCAAGTCGGCGAGGATGAAGTTCTATTATTGAACCAGGACATACGACCAAAGGGCATGTTCCTTTTGATGGCGTTGCTGTTTTTGCACGTGCAGCAGGCCTTCGTCGCCCGCGCGTTGATGGCAATTGTCTCCCAGGAGTTTCGACGGCCCATCGTGGTGCCACCTGGTTAGCCGGCCACGAACGGACATCTACAATCTTTACCGTCGCTGCGCGGAGGGCACGGCGGTAAGGAATGCGCGGGTTCTGGCTGGCATCGGGCAGCCTCTTGCTGACCGGACGACGCCAAGTATGATTGGAGGCGAGCGGAATCTCGATGCCAAATTTTTGGAATTGCCAGATTTTCGTGCACAGGCTCAAGTATCTGTCGCGGCACAAGCATCAGTTACGTGTAGGACCGCCACGGCGGCAAGCGCGACTTATTTATTGTGCCAGAGTGCCGGCGCACACCCGTTGCTCCAGGCAATCAAAAGCGACGCCAAGTTGGAGAAGCAGCCTCATCGACCTGTTCGGCCGACGATGGCTGGACATCGGCTTCAAGTGCTTACCTACTCGGCCCTGCCTACGTTTCCCGTCGTTGCTTTGGTCGGCCCCTTGCTCGCGAAGTATAGATTGGTCATTGGGGCAGCGTCGTGCTGTGAAAGCGTTTGAGTTTCGAAGGTAGCCGACGCAGCTGCAGCCCTGGGTTTCTTAACACTAGCGCGGGGGCAGTTCGCTTCAGAAGCTGCTGAGCGGATAGGTCGCGTGACTGGAGCTGAAGTTCGACGCGGCGCATCGCGCGCGCTGTATCAGGCCGAAGTGGATCGATATCACGAGCGATGGCACCGATGCGCCTGGCCCTGAAGCGCAAGCAGATGGACGGCACCGGTTATGCGACGCACTCTTCGGGATCAGTTTGTTGAGGCGAGGTTCCGCTGAGGGCGGTGAACAGCAGGAGGTTCTTCTGGAAGACGAACTCACGCGGCCCCAGACCTCGCCGTGCCCCGCGCGCCATTTGAACGAGCGATTGGATGCAAATATTGATCGGGCTCGAAAGATCACTGCTGGACGCTGTTTCCCCGACACAATCAGATATTCCCTCGAGGAGACTGATGAAGATGCCTCGCTGGTTCAACGAGCAGCTGGCAAGGGTTCCGGCTCGCGACTGGCACGGCCAGGCTGCTGCTGGAGATGCCAGGAGCTCGCGTCGCATGACGCGTGCCAGGCATACCGCTATTGCTAGGTCACCAGATGGATTTCTTTCAGCTCATATTCATGTAGTGGTCGAGGAAGTGGCGGGCGAGTATACTAAGTTTTGGGGCGCCACCACTGTTTCCCCGAAGGCGTGGATCCCCGAAAGAAACTTGCGGCCGAGAGCCAGCGCTCAAGAAATCCGAGAAGTAGCGAAGACATTCCCCCAGTCGACGGCTGGATGTCTGGACAGACTTCACCTCATATTGAGCGACGAGGGTTTGACCATCTGGAGCATCTTCTTGTAAGCTATTGAGTCCTTGGGAGTTCTTCCGAAGCAGATGCCATGGATTTGCGCACCAATGATCCCCAAACCCCTGGTTCTGCACATCGAGTCCGGCAGCGGCTTCGACGACCTGCACTCGAGCGGCCTCAACAATTGGTCCGCGAGTTTGCAGGGGAGCTGCCGCAGGTCGGCCATCGACTCAGCGTGGCAGGGCGCGGCTCGCGTGGAGGCTTGCGCGCAGGATAATCGCGAGAGTCTTCAAATGGTTAGGGGCTGCAGCAATAATTACGAGACGATGGAGTTGATGGGCGTCCGAGAGGAATGTCGCAAGTACGGTGCCCCCACGAGCTTCACGAAGCTTCTCTTTAACGCGTGGTCGACCCCTCGCACAATTCGCCTCGCGCATCATCGCTGCCGGCAGCCAGCCCATGCGCGACGCGGCTTCCTTGCTGGAGATGCTTGCGCCGACTTCGGCATCAAAGTACACCCGCTTGAGGGGCGCGACCGCGTTCGTTTCCTTGCGCAGCGAGATGTACTTCTCATCCCACATTGACAGTTGGCTGGCAGCTGAGGCAGACACAAACGACGAGTTGATCAACGCGGCTGTGAGAGTTGGACGCAGTTTTCAGGATGCTGCTTCGCGTCTTGGCGCCACTTTAAATGACAAGTTGGCTGTTGTTTGTTCTGACACAGGGGTTGGAGCTGCTGCTGCAGAGTTTGGTCTTTCGGGCTCGGCTGACAAGCGTTCGAAGACTTACCTTGGCACGGGTCAGGTTGGCGGGATACCGAAATGCGCGGCGTCTACCAGGAAGAAGAGAGGTGGGCCGACGCCGACGTCTTCAACGCAGGGCGCGCACGCTTGCACGCTGCCGGCGCGCTTCATCTACACAGAAGACGGCGAGAACGGGACATATTCCCACGGCTGGAGCTCGACCTGAACTGTCTTTTGGAGTTGAAATCAGGATTGGCAGATGCAGTGGATTTCTTCGGAAACAGCACTTCCAGTTTGTAATGCCTCGCCGTGGAGGCATTTCATTCAGCCAGTTCTGATGTTGATTTGTTCTCCTTGGGGGCCCAGCTGAACGTCGAACGGTTGCTCCTGCTCTGCAATGGTCACGAACGATTTGGCTTCGGAACAATACACATGGAGTGCTTGAGCCGATTTTGTCTCAGGCCCTACGACGACAGCGTGAACTTGACCTGGCAGCCAAGCGCGGGTTGCCTGAAGGTGCGCGTTCAAGCCGCGACCTCCTTCGGCCCTGTGTTAGCGATCGGAAATCGAAGTTTTCCTCGTGACAGAAGTTTCCCGCGAAGGCTTCTGCTACTGGCGGATGCTGTGCGCAGATGGCCCCTGTGAGCGCGGCGCTCCAGACACGGCTCATCATCGACTAATTCTTTGCCTTCGACCAGGCGTCGTTGCTGCAAGAAGCGAGTCGGAAAGGGCATCGTCTGTTCATTCATTTCGGCGTCGATGAGCAGAATCGTGTTTTTTTTTGTTTTCAAGCATGGTTCCTTCGACTTCCTGGACAGTGAGATTCCAGCGCTGGCACCTGGCACTGAGGCGAGAGCGGTCAAACTGAATGGTGATGCTATTGATGTGGATCCCGAAGGCATGGTGCAGCTCGCATGCGATGGAGGTTCGTCGCTTGGTCTGGCACCAGATGGATCATGCAGCAACGCGGCTCTTCGGGGCCGCCGGCGAGCAGGATGGGCAACTGTGCTTATGGATCCCAACGGACCTGACCCACCCGTTGCTGGGCATGGCGCTGTTCAGCCTGCCATGCCTCAGACGTCTGCGGTTGCAGAATGCATGGGGCTTGCTAGCTGCGGTCAGGTCGCGGACAGGCCCACCAAGATGCACGTCGATTTCTTCGGCGCAGCACGCGCTGCGAGGAGAGCGCCTGGATGCCAGAGAGAATCTCGCTCTGCGCACGCGCGAGCGCAGGTGTTCGGTCAATCGCCCCCCGGGCACGCGCGCCTGAGCGCCGCCGAGCACGTGAAAGCACACCGCGCGAGCGCGCAATATCAGGAGCAGTCTGCAGCAGAGTGTAGAATCACATATGCGAACATTGCAGCATATAGTTGTGCAAAGCAGGCCGTGCTCATGCACCCGACTGCTAGCCGCGTCCTTGCAGAAGGTCGAGGATGACGCAGCGGCGACAGGGGACTTCGTTCGCCTTGCTGCTGCTACACTCCCATGCGGAGGAGTAGGAATGTAAGGAAGGAGGGGTACCACGACTGGTGTCGTAGTGAGTCATGCGTGCAATGCCGATGGAGTCCTGCTGGTTTACAGGATTATCCTCGTGATTGGCCTTTGACGGGTTGCCGAGGGACCCCCGTTTTTCTGCGTGCTTATTTCGCTCGGCCGAACGGCCGCGCTCTTCTTGCCTTCTTGCCGCCCACCAGTCTGGGCAGCGGTGCGAGTCGAATTCTGGAGCAGTTGACCGTCCAGTGTTTATGTGTACCAAGTGCGGCGCTTGGGCCCAGCAGCGTCGGATACAGAAGCTTAGTGCCCCTTTGCATTAAGCCGACGCCCAAGGGTATTGAAATCCTACGGAACCTGCGCAAGGGCGTCGGGCATCATCGTAAGTTGCGAATGCAGATAGCATGTGCGAATCCAGCCGAGAGAGTATTGCCCACACGTCGTGGGCCTTGTTTCGAGACCACCAGCGTTTCGTCTCGGCCTGATCCGAAGTCGGAGCGCGGCTGCGAGTCAAGGATGGCCGCCCTCCGTGAGCGCGTGCGCCAGAGAGAGCCGGCGCGAGCGAGTGACGGCTCAGCAGGTGGCGTAAGCGGCAGTGGGCAAGGTTAAGACCGCCCAGTGGGCGCCGCCCTGCTAGGGCCACCAGAAACGTCCAGCGACAGGTCCGCCTCTGGTCGTGTTTTTCCTCCTGTTTCTTCTTTTCTTTCTTCCTTTCTATTGTTATGTTTATTTCCCCTGTCTGTCTGTCCGTCTTTCTTTTTCTTCCCCCTGTGGCCGCTCCGTCTGTCTCCTTCTCTCCTCCTGCATGCTGGACACTTCGCTCCCCGGAGACCCCGAAGTGCTTACCGCTGATGCAGTCTACCTTTGCCTCGCCGCTGACGGAAAAGTGTTCAGCGGGCGCGTTGGTTCGAGCTGGTTCGAGCTGGTGCAGAGGGCCGTTCGGTTGCGGTGTGTTGGTGGTGCTATGGGAATGCGTAGGACTCGACATGCGCTGAGCACACGTTTCATACTGTGGGAATCATAGGAGCGGCGCCACAGCCGTAATGTTCAACGTTCGAACCACAACCGATGTGGGCAGGGCTGGGATTGCGAGGTATAGCCAAGACGTTGAAGTAGGGACCGCGTTCTTGGGCTCAGGACGATCCTTATTCAGTGTTGCATATGGTAACACGACGATTGTAATAATGGCAGGTAAGGGGAGGGACGAAGGGAAGATGCGACGAAAATCATCAGGGTCTGGTTTGGTGTGTCCGCGTGGCGAGTACAGCGAACCCGCATGGGAAGAATGAGCAAGTTCCCACGGCTTCCCTTGCATCCTTGTCCCCTCGGCCCATCCTTAGCGGCTGTCGGTGGCCAACTTCGTCAGAACAACGTGAACATGGCCCTCCGAGGCCCTTGCCTCCTTACTGCGCGTCCTTATTATACTGGTCGACTGTAGGCCCCCTTATGTCATGATGTTGTTCGCTATGCTGCTCGCGCGCGCGGAGAAGTCGGGCCTTCGAACGACGAGCCTCGACCAGGCCCTTCATGCCGAGAGCCTCGATCGGGGATCGGGACGATCGGAACGGGTATGGAAGCAACGGGTACAGTCCAGCAGCAGTTCTTGTTAATTTTGGACAGGGCTCGCTGTCGGTGTCGCCGCGGACGGTGTCCATTTGAGACAGAAGACCGGCTGCCCAACAGCGGCCGCTGTTGGTTTTGGGTAGCATGTGTTGTCCGGCATTGTACCCATTTTGCCCATACGCATTTCGCACGTCCAAAGGGGATTTTTCCGAGAGCTTCGATCAGACCCGTGGTATCCACAGATGTTGGCGTTCTTTTTGGGAATGGACACCTTAATCAATCATGCGCACGATGATATTGTGGTCTTTAGCGTTTTTTTCCGTGCATCACGCGTGGGCAGTCTTGAGTTCAGGCAGATAGATCCATCCCACCGGCCGTTATCCCTGCTGTTATTGCATCCTTCTCTGCTTCCATCCATTTGTCCTATCTCGACATATACCTATTTGTACGCATAAACCTGTGTGGAGGGAAAAGAGAAAGTGTGCATGTGTGTGAGTCGTATCGCTTTCTGGTTATGCCTCTCTTTTTGCGTCTGTACATACATGTATTCATGTTCTTTTCCCAATGAACATATTATTCATTGATGTGTGTATATATCTACATATATGTCCCTCTATCTCTCTTTCTCCACCCGCTCTCTATGTTTATACATATATGCATCAGTTTCTCTCTCCATCTCTCCACTTCCCTTCTCTCCGTCCCACTTATCTTACCTTTGTCTCTCCTTCTATATGTGTATACGCATAGAAACAAGCCCTAACCCGCTATATTACACACACACACACACTCTCTTTCCTCCCCACTCCACCCCTCTCCCTCTCTCTCTGATTCCGTCTCGTCCTCTCTCTCTCTCTCTCTCTTTCTCCCCCCCCTATCCCTCTCTCTCCGTCGCTCCCTCCCTTCCCTCCCTTGCTTTCGCTCTCTCGTTCTCTCTCTCTATATATATCTTTTTCTCGCTGTTCCTCCCTGTATGAATATCATTAATACACATTGCTCATGAGATCGAGTCCGTCATACGCCTCCCTCTTTGACGTATTCCCTTTATGCTGTAAAAAACGTGTGGACTTACGCGCACTGTCTTTATCTTAAGCCGTCTCCTTCCTGTGTTCCGGTTCCCGTCACTGGTTCAAAACGTAGTTCTTTGTCCCGCGGACTCGTCTCTTCCTGTGCACTATCCCGCTGGCCTTCGGTCCATCCCGCCACCGCGCCCGGGTTGTAGATCCGAGGCCTCGCGGGAGCATCGTGTGCGTGGATTGGGGGCCGCTCGGGGGCCCCCCGGGGTTCCTTGGGGACCTCTTGGGGGGCACCTGGGGCTTCTCGTCGGGACCTGCTGGCGGTTTCGGAGATCATCTTGTGGTGGGGGGCTCTCGACATGTCAGTTCGCATTCCCCCTGTTGGGGCCTTCTTGGGCCGTCTTGGGGGCCTCTTGGGCCATCTTCAGACCCTCTTAGGCTGTGGGCCTCCTGGGCCGTCTTGGTGCGTCGGAAGCCCCAAAGGGCGAGGACGCTAAAATCTGGCAACGAGTGTCCGCGCTAACGCTAAAAGGAACTCAAATCATGTTTGCCTCTTTGGGTCCTCTTGGGTGTCCCGTTGGAGCCCTCTTCGAGTGTTTTGGGGGCCTCCTGGGCTGAGGCCCTCCTGGGCTGAGGCCTTCCTGGGCAGGGTCTATGCCGACCCGATCGATCAAGTTCAATGTCGATGCTGGCCAGCCCGATCCGATTTGACTAAGAGATCCCGATGCGGCCTGACGTTTGCATGGCGTCGATGTGCATCCTGCCGCGTCCGAGTCGATCGATTCGATTCCGACTCCTTGCCGATGAGGCCAGATCCGATTTGCATTCCGATTCGACCGGATGTTGTCGATTCGATGATGGCTGATTTTGTTCTGGGTGCTATTGGGCCGTCGCGGGTCCCTCGCGGACCGCGTTGGGAGCCTCGCGGGGCCCTCTTGCTGTCCTGCGGGTCCCCTGGCCTCAGGAGCAGTTGCGCGGCAGCGTGCGCGTGTGTGTGTGAGAGAGTGTGTGTGTGTGTGTGAGTGTGTGTGTGTCATGCTAACACACGTGTAGATATCTTTAAACAGCGAGACAAGGGGAGAGAGAGAGAGAGAGAGAAACAGAGAGAGAGAGAGAGGAAACGAGAGGAAGAGAGAGAGGGGGGGCAACATGGTACAACACAAGAGAATACAAGGGAGATAACATGATATGATTGCATATAAGAGACGAGAGGTGAGGAGGAGAGGAGAGGAGAGGAGAGAAGAGGGTTCCCTCTCCCTTCCCTTTTCCTCCTACGCTTCTCTCTTCTTCCTTCTTCCCCGTCCTCCCCCTTCATCGCCCCTCCCCTCTCTCCTCCCTCCTCTCCTCCCCCCCTCCCCCTCCCCCCTGCTCCCAATGCCCCCCCACCTCGTTCCGACTCCCGCATTCCCCCTCTTGTCCCTCTTCCTGTTGCCCTCTTTCCCCCTTCCTCCCTCCTCTCCCCTTTACCTCCCTCCCTCGTCATCGTCGGCGGCGGTGTGTCTGTCGTCGTCGGCGTCGGCGTCGGCGTCGGCGTCGTCGTCGTCGGCGTCGTCGTCGTCGTCGTCGTCGTCGTCGTCGCCCCTCTCGTCGGCGGCGTCCCTTTCGCCGTCGTCCCTCTCGTCGGTGGCGTCTCTCGTGAAAGGTCAACATCGTCGTCGCCAGCGTCGTGGTCGCCGCGGTCGTCATCGTCATCGTGGTCGTCAACATCGTCATCGTCATCGTGGTCAACATCGTCAACATCGTCATCGTCATCGTCAACATCGTGGTCATCGTCGTCGCCAGCGTCCACGTCATCGTCGTCGTGGTCGCCGCTGTCGCCGCTGGCCGGCGGTCGGCGGTCGTCGGTCGCCTCGGCTGCGCTGAGCGGGCCGCTCGCGCGCCGGCGGCGGCGAGGCGCCCTTCTTCGACCTGATGCTAAGACATATGGAGGACGGGAGGAGGAGGAGGAGGAGGAGGAGGAGGAGGAGGAGGAAGAGGAGGAGGAGGAGGAGGAAGAGGAGGAGGAGGAGGAGGAACAGAAGGAGGAGGAGGAGGAGGAGGAGCAGCAGGATGGGGAGGAGGATGCTAGCGCCACCACGAGGGTGCGGAGGCAGTCGCGATGTTTCCCCCCTGGGGCTGCCCGGGCTCGACCTCGGCAGGTTTGTGAGGGGGGGGGGAGGCGGGCCGCCTTCTCTGCCGGGCGCCTCTCCTTCCCCCTCCTGGTTGTCACGCATCGGCTTTTTGAGCCCTGCTCGGTGGAGGGCTGAAGAGGACACGGAGGACGAGGACGAGGACGAGGACGAGGAGGAGTAGGAGGCAAAGTTGGAGGCGGAGGAGGAGGACGAGGCCGAGGAGGAGGGCGAGGATTCAACATGTTTTTCGCCAGTGTCTGGGGGCCTTGTCGGGCCCCTTGGACCGACGAACGTGAGCCAAGGACGACGCATCTGCCAGGATGGGTCTTTGGAGGGGTTTTGGGGCGGACTTTGGGCGGATTTGCGTCGGCAAGGGGAGGAGAGCAAAAGGAGGGGGGATGGGCACGATGGGCGAATTTTCCACCACCACTACCATAGTTAGGAGAGGGGGGAGGCCGAGGAGGAGGAGGAGGAGGAGGAGGAGGAGGACCTCTCCATTCTCCTCCCTTCTCCCCCCTCCTACCTATGGGAGGTTTGTTGGGGCAGGCTGGTGTTTTGGGTTATCTTTGTGCCTCTGGGGGCGACGCCTCTGTCAGGATGGATCGTGGGAGTGTCTCGGGGGCGGACTTTCGGCGAACTCACGTTGGGATGCAGAGGAGGAGGGATGTGGGCGGCGCTGGGGCCAGGAGAAGTCGCTCCGGAGCAACCTGGAGCTCTCTAAGAGCGTTCCGGAGCCATCTGGAACGGCCGCATCGCCCGATGCATCCTCCAGAACCGCCGTGTCTCAGAGGTTCCCGATTGATCCCAGTTCGATGTTGTCCCTTGTCCTGGCCTCGTCTGCTGGATGGGGGTGCTTGTGTGTTGCTTTGTTTTTGTTGCCTCTGGGAGTGCCCTCGTCGCCATGGCTGGATTCGTATCGAAGTCCTGGTCTGAAGGCGCTCCTGGGCTGGTCCCGCGGACGCTTCAGAGGCGCAGGTGGATGAGGCATCGGAGGGGAGAGGAGGGGCGAAGAGGAAAGGAAGAGGAAGCGGTAGGTGCTCGGCGATCTTCGAAGCTGTTCAAGGGTCCAGGAGGTCTTGGAAGGGTTTGCGAGGAGGAGGAGGCGGAGGAGGAGGAGGAGGACGTCGACGACGATGGCGGTGGCGGCGGCAACGACAACGAGGAGGATGAAGAAAAGGAGGAAGAGGAGGAGGAGGAGGATTTTAAAAGAGAGATGAGGAGACTATCAAGGACGACCCAGAGAGCGAGGAGAAGCAGCGATGAGGAAGAGAGGGAGGAGCAGGAGAAGCAGGAAAGGTAGGAGCATGGTGGAGCACCAGGAGGAGGAGGAGGAGGAAGATTGGCGTCCGAGAGTCCTCCTCGCGTTTCTGCTCGTCCTGCTCCTCCCCCTTCTCTTGGTCCTCCTCGTGTCCACATGTCCTTTCCCTCCTCTCCCTCGCCCACATCTGCCCTCCTGCTTCCCCTCATTCCTCCCCCTCCTCCTGGTCGTTCTCGTAGACGCTGGTATCCTCCTACATCTTCTCTTTTGCTTGTCCCACTCTTCGTTCTCCCTCTCCTCCTGGTCGTTCTCCTGCTCGTCAACTTCGTCCCCCCTACTCGTTATTCTCTCTGTCTCCCTTCTCGTCCTCTCGTTCTCGATCATCCCCGTCCTCCCCGCATGCGTGGCCTCAGTCAAATGACCCACAGCGACGGGATCTGACTGGAGCACTGGTGCCGCGCACGGATGCGGGGTGGCTTGTTCTCAAGAATTGGTTCCCGTCTGAGCCTTCTTCGCACTACGCTGCCCGAGCGTTCTGGGTCACTGGCAGTTACGCGGACGGATGGCAGCCGGCTTCAAAGCGTGGCTTATTTCCTTGAAGTTTTGACAAGAGTGTTTGCCCAATGGCTTTTGGGACTCGCTTCCACAAGCTCGAAGATCCGACAGCTACACGGCGGCGCATTGTTTTCAATATCGGGTTCTCGTTCAAGACGTCTTCATATTGAGTTTAACATTTCCATTTCCCGACAGCCACACTTATTCATGGCGGCTTCTCGTCGAGATCGATCTCTCGCCTGTAACAGATTTCCGTGTTTACTCTCTGAAGTCTTGGAATGGTCAACATATTCACAGATGTAGGGCGGGTTATGTTCGACATCGTATTCTTATTCCCGCACGACGCGCGTGTTGCTTGGAAGGCCTCACCAGTTGGCTCATTGATTTGTTGTCCAACTGGTTGTGCTTTGCCGTGTCATGCCGTCGTATCTTGATCTGATTGTTGGTGCGCATTGCAGAAACGATATGTTTCGCATGTTATTATTTTATCGCTTCGCTCATTCCGCCTGCCCTGGAGCGGTATGTTGGGCCTCTTGGGGCCGTCTTGGGGGCCTCTTGGGGGCTTCTTGGGAGCGTCTTGGAGCTCCTTGGCGGCGTCTTGGGCTCCCCTTGGGCCTCTTAGGGGGCTCTTGGGGGCCCCTTGGGGCGGGAGGGGAGGTAGTCGATTGCAGCCACCCCCTCGGAGGCCACGATCCTCGTGAGGAGTGGCGAAAAATAGCCTTCCCCCTGGGGATCGCCCGGGACCCGGCCGGGATCTGGCTGTGCGAGAGATGGGTCGCCGATGGATCCAGCGGTCAGCCGAAGCCCCCGAGGATCCCAGTTCGGACGATGGATCCTTGTTCGGGGCTAGTTTTGTCGCGCCGCCTCTAGGGCCAACCCATGCCATGCCATACCTCCGCCCCATTGTCTTTCGCCTCTTCTTTAGGGTTTGTCAGGAAGTAGTCTGGGGACGATGTTTAACTATCTTGGTGTATTTTTTTGAATTGGCTTTGACTCTTTGGTGTTTCCTCCAAAATCAGCCTGTAGGGGGACATGCCCGACCCATCAGGAGGGCGCGCTGGGGACCACCACCGACGACAGCGGCCAGCTCTTCGTGGATCGCTCCGGTGGCAGCGGGATGTTCTCTCGCTGGGCTGTGGCTGTTCCTTATTGTGAATTCTGTTTTCGCTTCATCGTGTCTTCGAGCCTGTTTTTCTTCAGATCCGGGCCAGTTTACTTGCGCGGCGTTCGCCCCCCCCCCCCCCCCCTCCGTCAAGCGAATACGAGCCTGCAAGTGCCTCTCGACTTGCGGGGTTTCTGCACATCAAGCTGTTTTCGGCTTGCTTCAGGGTCAGGCCCCCCCCCGTCCATGCAAGTAAACTTGCCCGAATCCAAAAAAAACACAGACTCCTACAGTCGAGCCGAGGCATCATATCGAGGTCGTTCGCAGAGGGTACCGACGTGGTTTTCGTGCCTGTTGGATGATCTCTCGTACATCTTGGGGAGGCTACCTTTGGATGTTCTATCTGTTTCGGCCGACGGAGGGCCACATGTTCTTCAGGGATGTTCTTCTGGCCTGGGTCGGACTGTGCTGCCGAGGGGACGAAGACACGGACTCCGGCGCGTGGAGCAGCGACGGCTCCCGTTTCCACGCGGTGTCGGCGCGCCGCGTCGCCAAGTCGGGCGGCATCAGCGCCATGGTTTGGTGGAGTGCCCCCGTAATCTCCTCGTGCTCCCCCTTTCTCTCGCTCCTCTTCCCTCCGCCTCCACCCTCCTCGCCTCCCTCCTCCGCACCCTCCTCGCCCCTCCTCCCTCCTCCTTCCTCGCCTCCCCCCCCCCTCCTACCCCCCACCCGCTCCTCGCCTCCCTCCTCCCTCCGCCTCCCCCCCCATGGTTTAGCGCCCACGCGCCAGATCCACGGATCCATATTTCATATTAGCGTGCGCCCGATTGTAATGGCTCCTCCCCATGCCTGCTATCGGCGGCGAGCCCAGGGAGGAAGTGAAAAGCAAAAGACTTGACCTGAAGGCTTGGAAGTCCCACGGCCTTCTGAGAGTTCCCTAAGCTTTCCCCGAAGACGCAACCAACTTCACAGAAGGCGCGAGGGCTTCTCATAAGTCCAGATCCCTTCTGATCGGCGGCACCAAAACATACTAATAGTATGTGGGTGTAACCCCCCCAGGGGGCGACGCGCGCACCGGGAAGTCTGATAGTATATGAATCGTGTCGTGCGCCTTCTTGCCGCACCGTTCGGGAAACGATATGCTGCAAAATGGTCATACTAAAGTTTCGGGTCGGACGCGCGCCTCCGAGGAGGACATACAGTACTAGTATGTCTCTGTGCGTCCCATTCTGAGAAGGCCTTCTCCTTCTCGTGTCTCCCCATCGCTCGCCGCCGATGCTATCCTGGTGCGCGCAGCACGTTTCGCCACCATGCCAGGAGGAGGAGGAGGAGGAGGAGGAGGAGGAGGAGGAGGAGGGGGAGTTAGTCTCGACGTCTTCTGCGAAGGACTTCTCCTTCTCACTTTCCCCCCTTGGCTCGCCGCCGATGCTGGCCGGGTGTGCGCGCTGCACGGCTCGCCGCCGTGCCAGCGCGGCATGTTCGCTGTGCTGCGACCCTTTTTCGAGCGGCGCCCGGAGGGCCACGACGTGCGACAGTTCAGGCCCCCGGAGGCCAGGACACAGACGAACCAGGACACGGAAATCCTCCTCCTCCTCCTCCTCCTCCTCCTCCTCCTCCTCCGCCAGGGTCACGTTTTTCAGCACCCTGTGTCCGGGTTTATTCTGGAAATGCTGCAGTGCAGTACTTCGTTCGTGCCGCCGTTTGGAACATTTGGTTTCGAGGGATGTGGGGTGTCCGGGTCTGGTGTGTCCGGGTCTGTGGGGCCCTGAACAGTTCTCTCGCCCAGTGGGCTCCAGGGGGCAGTGTCTTGCTGTTGCGCAGGCTCGAGAGAAAGCCGGACAATGTCAAGCGCCGACCGAAGGGGGGGTGTTCAGGCTCGGGTCTCGAGGGGCTCGGGATTCGAAGCTTTCGAACGTGTTCGTCGGTTCTCGGCTGTTCTCCAGCCTCGGGGTGCCTTCCAGCAGCTGCGCCTCGCCGAGGGCGGTCGGGGGGCGCCCAGATCGCCTTTGTGAGCGGCCGCCGGACGCCCGGGAGCCGTGGCCCGAGCATCGCCGATAGGGGGCCGGATGGCCCAGCCCTCCCCGTGACCCACAAGTCGGCGGCGAGCGCGGGGGGGAAACGCGAAGGAGAAGGCCTTCTCAGAAGGCGGCGCGAGACCTCTCAGACTTCTAAGAGGTTTTTGTGCGTCTTCTCGGGAAGGCTTCGAAAACTTCCCAGAAGGCAGGGGGACTTTCGAACCTTCTGAGAAGGCCTTCTCCTTCTCACTTCCCCCCCTCGCGCCTTCAGCCAGTAAGGCAGCCCGAGTTGGCCTCGAGAGAGGCCCAAGAGGCCCCTGACACAGCCCGAGATGCGCCCAGGAGGCTGCAGACACTGAGGTGCTAGTCTGCCCTGGGTAGTCCTTGCCCCCTGTCGGCGGCGAGCGAGGGGGGAAACGAGAAGGAGAACGCCTTCTCAGAAGGCGGCGGGACTTCTCAGAAGCCCTCGCGCCTTCTGAGAAGCATTGATGGCTTCCTCGAGCATGTGATCGGCGGCGAGCGAGGGGGGAAAGTGACAATGAGAAGGCCTTTTCAGAAGGCTCGGAAGTCCCCCGGCCTTGTGAGAAGCCTCCTAAGCTTTTTTCCGAAGGCACAGAGCACTTCTCCGAAGGCGCGATGGCTTGTGAGAAGTCCCGCCGCCGTCTGAGAAGGCGTTCTCCTTCTCGTTTCCCTCGCTTGCCGCCGACAGGGGACAAGGACTGCCCAGAGCAGACCAGCATCTCAGTGTCTGCAGCCTCCTGGGCGCATCTCGGGTTGTGTCTGGTGCCTTTTGGGCCTCTCTCGAGGCCAATTCGGGCCACCTGATCGGCAGTCATGGCCCTCCTTGGCTGTCATGGGAGCCATCTTGGGAGGTCTCTCGGAAGCTTCGTGGATTCGGTGTTCGGGTGTGCTGGGGGCCTCCCGAGGGTCTTCTTCTTTCAGTGGCGTCTCAGTGCCGCTTGCGGTAGGTTCGCGTCTTGTCGACTGGCGGCGACCCCGCCGCTGGCCTTCCACGTGGAACGCCTCCAGCGACTTGGCATCGGTCGATGTTGAACGATCGACGTTTCGGAAACGGCCGATCGTGCAAGGCTGAAGGGTCCCTGCGGTGTCGGGGATCCCTACGGCGGGGTCGGCGCAAAACGCGAACCTGCCGCACCTGACCCCTGGAGGATCGCAGGGGAGTCGGGCGGGTGGTACACTCCAGGCGATGCTTAAGAAAACCCAAGTTTTCGGCCAGAGTCTCGATTTTTCTTAACGTTTCAATGTAAATCTTAAGAATTCAATGGAAACGTTGGGTTTTTATTCAAGTTCTGAGACTCTGAGTTTCTTAACCCATGATTTCTTAAGCATTTCGCAGGGTGTAATGAGGGGTGACCGAAATGGGGGGTGAATCAGGGGCCCAAAAGAGGGGCCCTCGAGGGCCCCTCTTGGAGAGTCCTGGGGTGCGATCGCTGCAGACCGGGCGCTCACCCGTACGCCCTGGCCCGGCCTCCGGAGAGCAAAAAGTCAGAAAGAGATCATTGCGTTGTCTTTGGGAGTATGCTTTGGGGGTATTTTTTTTCTCGTCGAAAATCCCCCTGTAGTCAAACAGTAGTCAAAAATAGTTCAACAATAGTCTGGGGACTGCTTTTTTTGAGTATCTCTGACCGCTTTAGGGGGTATTTTCGTTGGGGTATTTTTTTTTTGCCAGCGAGGGCCAAGAGTCGAAGAAGAAAAACCGCATTCGGCGCCACCGGGGGGGGCCGCTGGCCCCCCCTGGCGGCGCCTCCGCCGCCGGCCCTGGGCGAGCGTTGTCCCGACGGCGGGGGCCTTCTCCTCCCCGGAGGCGGAGAGAGCCCCGGGCGCACAGGCACTCGGAGGTGCACGGAGGAGGGCAGCAATACAGGGCCACCGATGATGGCGATGACGATGAGGACAACGATGAGGATGAGGATGAGGGTGAGGGTGAGGGTTGGGAGGATTGATGATGATGAGGATGAGGACGATGGTGAGGGTAAGGGTGAGGATGAGGATGCGGATGAGAACGAGGATGGTGATGGTGATGACGACGACAATGACGATGACGATGACGATGAGGACCAAGATGAGGATGCAGATGCGGATGAGAATGAGAATGTGGATGAGGATGAGGGTGAGGGTGGGGAGGATGGATGATGAGGATGAGGAAGAGGGTGAGGGTGAGGACGAGGATGAGGATGAGGATGAGGACGAGGATGATGATGACGATGAGGAGGAGGAGGAGGAAGAGGAGGATGATGGCGATGATGATGATGCTGATGCTGATGCTGATGCGGATGCTGATGCTGATGATGATGATGATGATGATGATGATGATGATGATGATGATGATGATGATGATGATGATGATGATGATGATGATGATGAGACTTGTCCTCGGCACGTGTAGGAGATGGACCACAGAGGTCCGTTTACGTCTCGCTCAAGCCTTTTCTCTTCAGGAACACCTGAAACGCATGCGCCCCTCAGCCTTCCAGCCGCCATCGTGGTTGCTGGTCTGCATCTGGTGTGCTCTGGACGTGTGGCAGCCTGGGCTGTTACGCACGGGCGGCGGAGACGGCCCACCCGACGATTGGGACCGTCGGGCTCCCCTCGCCGCCCAGCAGGCCGCGGAGCGCGAGGCTGAGCTCGCCGCGGCGCACGCGGGCAACCTCACCGAGTGCTACTCACGGCTGGGGCGGCTCCAGGTCGCGCTAGCCAACTTGTCGTCGGAGCTGGTCGAGCTCCGCGACATCAGGAGCGAGCAGCCCACGGAGCCCGACGCGCTCCTCTGGCACGCCTTCGGGGTGGTGCTGACTGCGGCCTTGACTCAGTGCGCCACCTGCTTCGCCACCTTCCGACATCCTCATGGCCCTGCTGCCCGCGGACTTGAGGCTCCTGTCGAGCGACGGGAGCGTCGCCGCGGCGGAGGCCTTCTTTCGTGAATTGGTACCAGGGAGGGTGGTTTGTTTCTACGACGACGACGACGACCCGAACATATGGCACGAACGGCTGCTCTTGTGGCCATCAGTGGGGGCTTTCCCCAATGCGTGCTGGACGTGCCTCACGCCAGAGGGCGACGTGCACCCCGAGGACATGGCATCGGGTCCAAAATGGAGACGGGCCGAGCCGTGTGTCTTTGACGGTGGGGACGACACCAGCGGCTCTTCGGCCTCCTGGACGTGTCTATAGGTTTCGCAGCCTCCCCGCCGAAGATGATATGATTCAATTATTTCGGGGTGCTCGTGCTGCTGCCCGCGCCGCGGGCCTAGTCCACTCCGAGCCGACCGAATTCATGCGCGGCGGCGACCAGCCTTCCACCAGCATGACGGTCAGTTTCTCCGACGTGCCAGGCTTCGCCCGTCGCGTGTCGCAGAAGAGCCCGTCCGTGCTCGCGCCCCCTGTCGCGCCCAGCGCACAGCTCGACGGCGAGGGGGGGGGCGCTCGCCGACGGCGAAGTGGGGGGCGCAGAGACCCCAAGGGGCGGCCCCGGCCCGACGGTGCTCGCTCACGAGAGCGCCGCCCATTCCAGGGTCCGCCTGGTTCACTGTGAAGACGATCCCGAACGAGTGCCAGCAGCTAGACGAGGTCATCCCGAAGGCCGGCGACGTCGTCTGGGGTGAGAGCGGGCTCTACCGCACAGCGGGCGGCTTTGTCGCGCCGATCGAGCTCCACCCCGTCCCGTTGCTGGGCGACGTGCTGGACAAGCTGGGCGACGACGACGCTCGCATTCTCGGCCCGTTCCAGCGAACGCGGGAGGGCCGCAGGCACCGCGACTTCCGCGATGCCGTCGCGGAGCAGCACGACGACTTCCCGTTCGTAGGCGAACGCAGTTTGAAGTGGCTGTGCGAGTACATTGTCGACCACGGTGGCACGCCCGACGGCCGCCGCACCAAGTGGATGATGGAGAGCGGCCGCGCCAGGGACTCAGCGGCCGCCCACCTCCACGACCTCCGAGGGCTTCTCGATCGAGCTCGGGGTCACCTACGATCAGGCGGACGGCTCGAACCTTGCCTGCGTGGGGGTGGCGTCGAGGGCCTACCAGCTGATCGAGGAGACCATGGGGGGCATGGAGATTGAGGGCGTCGAGCACTACACCGGCCGCCAGAACCAGAGCGCCCGCCGCGGCGTCGCCATGGCGCCAGGCATCGCCAAGTACGCCACCGACCAGCTGGCCAAGGAGACGGAGATCCAGAAGCAGCGTCGCAAGGCGCACGAGGAGAAGACCGCCCAGTCGGGCAAGAAGAATCAGGGGTGACCTGGGGGCGGGGTCTGGAGAGTGGCCCGTCCCGATCGCCGCGATTCCAGAGCCGGTTTTGCGGGCGTGCTGATGTCCAACCTTCCGGCGATGGCACGTTGCCGTTCGCGGTGCCCGCGTCGCCGATTGCCCCGCCTCCCCCGCCTGAACTATCCCGCGCAGTTCGGGCTCGCTTGTCTCGCACCCAGTTGATCGAGGAGCGTACTCGGGACACCGCGGAGCGCCTCGACTTGCTTGGGAGCCACGCCGCACCGCGGGTCATGCCAGAGCGCCCCTCGCAGCTGGGCGGTTTGTTACTTCGACGAGTTCGAGGGCTGCGTCGCAAGATGGCCGCCCCTCCGAGCACGTCGGCCCAGGAAGCCTGCTCAGAGCTTTTGGGCCGCCCGCGTCTCCACTGCGACGCGACTAATGACTTGCCGCTGAGGCCCTACGGTCCGCGCTTCGCGAGCTGGCCCGAGCTGGGAAACGAGCCACAGTGGCTCGCGGGTCGGCTCGGCGCTGGCGACCGATGCTCTCTCTTGGACCTCGACCATGCTTCGCTGCTGCCGCCGCCGAGCTTCGGCGAGGCCGTGGAGACAGAGGGGGGGGCCCACGTTGTACATGGACCCTGTGCTGGAGCGGAACAGGCCGCTCTACCTTGAATTCATCAAGTTTGGCATCTCGCGGGGCGTCTTCACCTTGGGCAAAGAACGGGTCGAGGACGTCTCCGCCTTCTTCGTGGCTAAGAAGGGCGAGCGGATCAGGAGTGCGCTGGACTGCAGGCGTAGCAACCAACGGTTTCAGCCCCCCCCCCCCCCCCCTTCCGTCAACCTGTTCTCCGCCGCGGGGTTCGCGGACCTCGAGGTGCCGAAAGACGCGCCCCTCTACTTTGCGGGGGTTGACGTCCAGAGCGCGTTCTACCAGCATAAGTTGCCAGCGTACTTGCGGTCGCACTTCTGCATGCCGAAGGTCACCGCGGGCGAGCTTGGCGTCAGCAGGCTCGACGGGCGGCGCGTCCCGCCCCGGGCCTGCCTCTACCCACAACTTGCCGTCGTTCCCATGGGGTGGAGCTGGGCACTCTTCTTTGCGCAGAAGGCCCACGAGCGGACGTTGGGCCAGTCCGACGCCCTGAGGCTTGAGCTGCGGGCGGTCGACTTCGCGCCGACCCCGTGCCCGCTCAAGGAACCCACCCACCCGATGTGCGCGGACAACGTCCTCGCGGTCGGCACTGACCGCGCGGCCGTGACCGAGGTCAGGCGCGCGGCCTCCCAGGCCCTGGAGGGCGCAGGCCTGGCCGTCCATGAGGGGGCCGACGCGGCCGAGAGCATGATGATGCTTGGCGTGCAGCTCGAGGGGCGCTCCGCCCGCGCCACCTTGGCGCCGCGGCGTTTCTGGAAGCTCTACATGGGGCTCGGTCACCTGGCGCAGCGCCGGCCCCGCGTCACCAGCCGCGACATCGAGCGCGTCATCGGCCACTGCACCTTCGCCGCGCTGTGCAGGCGCGAGAGCTTGAGCTGCTTCAGCGCCGTGTACTCTTTTGTTCAGCAGAGGTACCAGCGCGCCAGGCCTCTGTGGGCGTCCGCGCGGTGCGAGCTCAGGATTTTCCGAAGGCTGCTGATCGCGCTCAGCTCGGACCTCGACGCTGAGTGGTCCACGAAGGTCGTCATGACTGACGCTTGCGAGACGGGCCGCGCCTCCGTCGTGGGCGAGTGGGAGCTGTCGGAGGTGCAGCGCGCTGGTCGGCGGCACGAGCGGCGGCGCTTCCGCCACGCGCGCGAGGACGACGGGGGCTGGAGGCCGCGCGACCGCGCGGCACGAGCGGCTGAGGCCGCCGAGCTCGATGCACACCCGTCTGTTCTGTTGCAAGGGGGTCTCGCCAACAAAAGATTCCCTGAAGTGTCGACGCGCGCCATCCGCCGCACCACCTGGACGGCCATGCACTATTCGCCGCGTTTCGGGAAGGGGCCCATGCATCGGAAGGAAGCAAGATGAGACTCACACGCTGTGAAGCTGATCCTGTCGGACGCGGACTCCCGGGGGAAGAGGCGCGTGGTCTTGGGGGGCGATCTCGCACTAACTAACACTTGCACTATCTAAGGGACGTTGCCGTGATATATATATATATATAAAGCCCGCATACACCGGTGATGGGTTCCCAGCGAGTTCAATGCGGCGGACCGTGACAGTCGCGCCCGCGAGGGCGCTGGCGGCCGCGCTGCACCTGGGGCCATCTGGCGCGCTACCGCAGCGCGCGGGCGTCAGCTTCGGCACCGCCGCTGCTCGGCGCCGGGCCCCGAGGGCGACAGTCGGGCCGGCGCCAGCTGGTCTGCGGCCCTGGCGGGCACGCCTGGGCTCTGCCGCCCCGCAGCCAGCCCGCCCCCCGCGGGCCCGTGGCCCAGCGGCGCCCCTGGCGACAAGGCGGCTGAAGCGCAGCGAGCCGGGGCGCCCCCCGGCGACGCCGGCCCCCTGCGGCGCCTGGCGCCGCGGACGCTGGCACGCTGTGGCTCGGGCCCTCTGGGCTCGCCGCGCCGCTCCTGGGCTGGGCGCAGCCTGCCGTCGGCGGCGCTGGCGGCCCCGCGCGACATCCCCACGAGCGAGCTGCCTCGCTCGGTGCGGCGCCGCCTGGGCGCTGGGGAGCAGGCTCGGGGCACGACCCGCTAGCTTTCCATCACCGAGGCGGCGGCGGTCGGACGGCGGAGCCGCATGCAGTGCACGCGGCTGCTCGAGCTGTTCCTCCGCCGCAGCCGCCTGAAGTCCCTGGCGGGGCCTGCTGCCGACGCGGGCGCGGCCCCGGCCAAGTTCTTCGACGACCTGTACCTCGAGGGGGAGATCGCGTCCACGGGCGAGAAGGTGCTCGCCGCCATCTTCATGCATGTGCCCGACTACCAGAGCAAGGGGAAGCTGGCCCTGCCGCGCGCCTACCGCGCGCTGCGCGGCTGGCGTCTTCTGCGGCCGTCGCGGACGCGGCGGCCTCTGCCGCGGGCTACCTGCATGGGCGTGGCGCGGCAGCTGTGGCGGCTCAGCGGCCGCCCCGATCTCGCAGTGCTCCGGCTGCTGATGGTGGACGCCTACCTACGGCCTGGCGAGGCGTTCCGCTTGACGCGTGGCCAGATCATCCCACCGCGGGCACGAATGCCGAAGGTGACGATCCATATCAACCCCGATTACATGAAGAGGCCCAGCAAGACTGGCGAGATGGACGAGCCCGTGGACGCGGCGCGGCCCTGGCGGGACAGCCTGCTGGTTCGGCTGGCCCAAGGCCCGCCCAGCAGCTCCCTGTGGAGCTTCACCGCGGCGGAGGCCAAGGACATGTTCGAGCGCGCGGTGCGCGAGCTGAACCTGGACGGGATGATGCCTGTGCTCTACACCGCCCGACACAGCCGCGCGTCCAACGACCGCTTCACGGGGGGGATCGCACTGCAAGAGGTCCAGCGGCGCGGCAGGTGGCGCCAGCCCAGCTCGGTCAGACGATACGAGAAGCGCGGGCTCATCCAGACGGTGTGGAGCCAGATGGAGCCCTCGGCCAGGACCTACTGCCTGAGGGCCGAGGCCGAGCTGCCCTCGCTGCTCGCCGCCGCCTCGCCATCCGCCAACGTTTGAATGATCCCCGAGCTAAGAGAGACGAGTTTGTCTGTATTGAAATCTTCTCGGGCTCTGAGCATTTCTCGAGTTCCCTTCGCCGCCGTTGGTTCAGAGTACATTATTTTGATGTGCTCCAAGGGCCCTCAGGTGACCTCCTGAGGCCCGCGGTTCAGACACGCATCTTCCGAATGCTCAAGTCCAATAGATGTCTCGGGTTGTTAGCTAGCGTTCCGTGCAAGTCGTTCTCCATTGCCCGTGGGGGCCATAATGCCATGAGATCCTCGCAGGCTCCCTCTGGCCTCCCCTTTCTCCCTCCCCATCTGCAGAGCCTCGTAGATGAAGGCGACAAGCTGTTTGGTGTCCACTAAGATATTTAGATGTTGTAAACAGGTGCGGTTTCTTTTTGTGTGAGAGAGTTTTCAGTCATCCTACATGTGGAGAGTGGAAGCTGCCGTTCGGGTTGTTCGCTGGCCCAGGGTCCGCGATGTTATAACGAATTATTGTGGTTGGGGCACTCCCTGGTGAAAACCAACCTAGGCTGAGGTGCTACCTGTTGCCGCGAACCGACGAGTTGTGTAAGCGTTGTAAAGCTGTCCGTTTGCTCATTATCTGGGAAGAAACAGCAGATTCTCCAGGGCCGCGGCCTGGGCGTTCATTGGACCGTTCGTGCCGCCGCCTACCCAAAGTTGTTGGCTAATCGAATGGCCGATGTTTTTCACGATGCTGCCTTCGATCGCGTCTTGCGGCGAACCTCCCGCCTGCACCCGTTCCGTGCAAGTGACCTTGAACCGCCCTGAAGGCAGAGAGCCGAGAGCGACTTTTGGTGCCTCGATGTTCGGCACGGATATGTGAAGTACGTTGTGTGTATCACGCCGGCGTTTGTTCAGGTTTGTGCTGTCTCTGCAAGGTCACCACATGCGGATGACAAACATGAGAGTTCTGTAAAATAAAGACGGTGGGGAATCTCCGACTTGTCCTAGGAACGTGTAGGAGATGAAACGCAGAGGTCCGTTTACGTTTCGCTCAAGCCTCCCTCCCTGTGTGAACTGGTGCACAACCTACCCGCCCTGGCTTACGGCGGGCCGCAAGCAATTGCATTAACGGCACGGATCTGTGAAGTACGTTGTGTCTACCACGCCGGCGTGTGTTCAGGTATGTGTTGTCTGTGCAAGGTCCCCACATGCGGATGACAAACATGTGAGTTCTGTAAAATAAAGACGGTGGGGAATCTCCTGATTATGATGATGATGATGGTAATGATAATAGTTGATGGTGATGTTGATGGTGATGATAATGGTGATGATGATGGTGGTGGTGATGGGGACGAGGATGAGCATGGAAATCAAGATGCTAATATCATGATGATGATGGTGATGGTGGTGATGATGATGATGATGAAGGCAACGTGGACGACGACGAAAACGATGATGACGATTACGATGATGATAGTGATGATGATGATGATGATGATGATGATGATGATGATGATGACGATGACGATGGTGATATTGATGATGACGATGATGCTGATGCTGATTTTGGTGGTGATGATGATGAGGAAGAGGAAGCGGAGGACGAGTATGAAGATAAGGATGAGGACGAGGACGACGATGACGGTGAGGATGACGACGACGATGATGACCACGATTGCCATGACGATCTCGATGATGTTGACGAGGATGATGATGACGAGGATGAGGATGATGATGCAGATGCTGAGGATGAGGATGAGGATGGTAATGATGAGGACGAGGTTGAGGATGATGTTGATGATGACGACGACGAAGTCGACGATGATGATGATGATCATGATCACAATCATAAGCATTATCATCATCATGAGGATCATGAGTAAGATGACGGGGATGAACATGATGCTGATGCTGATGGTGATGGTGATGGTGCATGATTATTCCTAATGTGTGAATGATGACGATAACGATGACGATTCGGGTGGTGTTGATGATGATGATGCTGTCGATGACGATGGCCATGACGGTGATGAAGCTGAAGAAGGAGATGATGATGTTGGTGTTGCTGGTGATGATGGTGATGATGATGATACTGATGATGATGATCATGCTGGTGGTGCTGATGATGCAGGTGGTGGTGGTGGTGGTTGTGTTGATGATGTTGATGACAATGGTGATGATGATGATGATGATGATGATGATGATGATGATGATGATGATGATGATGATGATGATGACGACCATGGTGATGATCATTCGTGACGATGATGGCGATGACGATGACAGCAGGTGCACGGAGGAGGGAACAGTACAGGTCCACTTCGTTTCCTATCCCCCCTCTCCCGGGACAGGGGAAACCAAGCAGAGGAGGAGGTGGGAGGGATACGGAAGGAGGTGGGCCTGCATATCTGTTCGACCCCGGTGTGCCGGGCCCCCACGCGTCCGAGGAGGGGGACAGGATTTCTTCAGGCCGCCCTGATTTGGGCGAGGGAAAAGGCGCTGACACCCCCACCCTTGCCTCGTTTTCACTCGTTTTCACGTTTTAGGGCCTTCAGGGAGACCCTCCCTTGCCTCGTTTTCCCTGGTTTTCACGTTTTAGGGCCTTCGGGGAGACCCTCCCTTGCCTCGTTTTCCCGGGTTTTCACGTTTTAGAGCCTTCTGGGAGACCCTCCCTTGCCTCGTTTTCACTGGTTTTCACGTTTTAGGGCCTTCTGGGAGGCCCTCGTCGCCACGGTTGAATCCGCCTCGAGATTCTGGCCGGATCGCGCCCCAGGAGAGGTCCGGGGGCCGGTATCGGTATCCTTCGGATGGGATCCGAGTACAGTCGAGATTGATGATTAGGTCGACTTTGCCCCTTCAAGGGTACCCTTTTGTCGTGTGTTTAGCGACTGATGCCTTCTACATTCCCATGGCAATGTGGCCCTCGGAAGGGTTTTGTACCTTCTCGCGTGTCCTCTCCGATCAAGCTCGCCTGTGGATGCGGCCAGAGGGTCGCGCCGCATCGCCACCACCGGCCCCCAGTCTGGGCCGTCCTGGCCCCAGGTCGGCTTGGCATCGCTCGGATGTGTGCATTTTTTCTTGGCGAGGACCCTCGAGGAGCATCTGGGATCCCCTCGCGAAGAGAACATCGCACGGCACCGAGGCATGCACGGGGCGTGGACGTCCGAGCCATGGCAGGGTTCTCCAATGACACGCCACCGCCAGCCCCTGGGCTCCTCGAGGGTTGAGGATCCAGGAAGAGGAGGAGGCGGAGTCGGGGGGAGGCGACGCGACACCATCACCCTCAGGGGGGCCACCTCCAGCGAGGAGGTCCACGATGCCTCCCCGAACTGGGGATGAGGGACGTTTCGAGCGAGAGGGGGGGGGGGGGCGTACCACCAGGGGGACCTTCTCTGACTGCTCCCGGCTGGTGGTCCTTTGTGGTGTTGGTATCGTTTTTCCGTGTACCTGCGGAAGAGGAGGAGGAGGAGGAGGAGGAGGAGCAGGAGGAGGAGGAGAAGGAGTATCGAGGAGGAGGAGGAGGAGGATCGAGGAGGATCGAGGAGGAGGATGAGAAGGAGGAGGAAAGACTCGTTTCCCGTACTCAGCAGCAGCACGGCCGCGAGCCCAGCCCTCAACCCGCGCTTCCCGGCATTGCCTCCTGGAGGGTCTAGCGACGCTGGTGAACGATGGGGGGCCCCACAGGGGCGATCAATGCGGGGGCGATAAATGCCAGGAGGGAGAAAAAAACACAGACACGATGAATCGTCCATCCCCAGGGAATCATGGGAAGGTATGGGAAGTAAGTGGGAGGGAACACGAGAACCCAGAAAATATCGGAAACTACGGGTGAGCCTGGGCTTTGTGTGTATTTCTGTGTGTGTGTCCCTGGGCCCCCATCAAAATGTCGAAGAAGAAGAAAAAAACACCATAAACATAAACCTTGGCGCTCCGCACGGATTTCTCGGGTTCGCGCTGGGCCTCCCCGGCGGCGCCTCCAGCACCGCCCCTGGCGCGCTGCGCGCGCCAGGGCTGCAGAAAAGGGGCCCTCATGTGGACCCCTGAAGGCGCCCTTTAGGGTCCAAGAGAGGGCCGTTTAGGGGCCCGAAATGTGCCCTTTCTGTCCCCCCCATTCGTCGCCCCCCACCCCCCTTAGCGACGCCCAAGGCTAGCGAAGCTGGTGATCAATAGGGGGCCCCTGACGATCGGTGGGGATTCGAAGTTTTCGAACCTTTTCGTCGCTTCCTCGGGGTCTTCCTGCCTCGGGATGTACTCTGCAGTTGCGCCTCGCCGAGATCGTTCCGGTGCCCGAGTAGCGGCCTGGAGTCGGGGCTCAAGAGACGGGGGTCAATGCAAACGGGGGTCAGCCAGAGAGCCAGATCTTGCAGGATCTTGCAGATCCTGCAAGGTCCGACTGACCCGGGTCTGCATTGACCAAGGTCAGCAGATCTCCGATGGAAACCAGACATCCAGTGGAGTGCCAGTGTGGTGAGTCAGTGGGGAGTCGGGGTCACCGCACGGTGTTGGGCTCTCGCACTCGGGTGGCTCTCCGAGGACGCCTCGGGCGATGGGGACCCCCAAACGGGGCTGGACCTGAACGCCGTTTTGCTGGACTTCGGCTGTGTTTGGTCTCTCGTTGCGGGAGGGAGGTGCACAGAGGGCAGAACCAACAGCAAAACGAACGCAAGACGACAAACAACGTCTGGGGCCCCCACAGCACCGAAGTGGGACCGACCCGTGCGGGGAGGTCGCCGCGGGTTCCGAGGTCCCCGCACGCTCCGTCGCCACATGGTTCAGGAGGGGAAAAAACACACAGACACAATTCATCGGCGACTCCCAGAAAATGTGGGAAGACATGGGAAGTGGGGGGGAAGACAAAAACCCAGAAAATATGGGAGAATATGGGGGATCATTTTAGTTGTGTGTATTTATTTGTGTGTCCCAGTTCCCCTTCAATGGTGCCTCTGGGCCCCCGGGGAGCGAGCCGCCGACGGCCGCCGACGGGCGCCGCCGCACGTGTCGGGCCCTCGAGGAGTCGGCTCCGCGGGCCGCCCCTCCCGGGAGGGCACCAGCGGGGGTCGTAATTCACCACCCACCAAACCACCCCAACCCAACCCGAAGGCTCCAAATTGCCCTCCATTTCCAGTGGGGGGGGGGTCGGGGAATGTTGAGAAAACACATGTGAAACCCTTACCCCCCCCAACCCGAAATTCGGGTCTTCGGGTTGGGTTGGGGTGGTCTGGTAGGTAGTCAGTAATGTCCCAGCCTGTACTTTTTACGGTAGGTTTGCGTCGTGTCGACCAGCGGCGACCCCAGCGCGGGCGTTCAAGGTTGAACGCCGCCGGCGACCCAGAATCGATCGATGTTGAACGGTCGGACGTGGCGGCAGCGGCCGATCGTTCAAGGTTGAACGATCCCTGCGGTGTCAAAAACCAACGCTGGGGTCGGCACGACACGAACCTGCCGTAGCCTTGCTCGCCAGACAGAATGTTTCGAGTGCCAGGAAATGCTGCCCCCAAAAACTCGGGGGTTTTCACGTGCCGGGCCCTGCGAGACGCTCGTCCGACACTGCTGCGACACTCTTTCGACACCTTTCAGGGTGCTCGACATCATGTCTGGGATGTGGTCATTAAGTACGATGGGAGCAACATAAAGCGGGGGGCGATCGCAAACGTGGGTCAATGGGGGCGTCGATTATAGCGACGGGCCCGAGCGAGGCGGCACCAGCAGCGCTTTGGGGAGGGCGCCTCCCCCAAGTCTTGCATGGATCTGACGACCCTGCGCCAAATCCATGGATCGCCAATCCATGTTTGCGCGCCCCGAGGGGATGGGGGACGGGGGCTGGGAGGGTCGGCGGCGAGCGAGGGGAGGAAGCGAGAAGGGGCTGGCCCCCACAGAAGGCTCGGAAGCCCCCCCCGGCCTTCGGAGCAGGTTTGGGAGCCCCTGCCGCAGACACAGAGAGAGCACTTCTCAGCAGGCGCCAGGGCTTCTGACATGTCCCGTCGCCTTCTGAGAAGGCCTTCTCCTTCTCAGTTCCCCCCCTCGCTCGCCACCAAGAAGGGGGCAGTCGAAGCCGGAGCCGCCGCGCAGCGCAGGGAAGGTCTGCTCGAGAGCTCGCGCGGCGAGCACGGCGTGCCCACCCTTCGCGGCTCCACTGCAGCGGGCGAAGATCGGGAAAGCATGCGTACGTGCTCCGCCGTGGGGGGCGCTCGCCCCAGGGCGGCTGGAAAGTTGGCCCCATACCAAGAAGCGCCCTGCTTGCCTCCAGGGTGCCCTGGGTGTTTTGGGCTTCGATGGCTCTTTGCTGTAGAAAGCGTGACGCTCCCGCACCAAAGAATCGATGGGCGTGCTGGGGTCTCACGGTGGGGGTTCTCGTGGAAGGTTTCTGGTGGTCGAGCTTCTGCTGCGCGTCGACGTGCCGCAGGGGAAATCCACTTCCAAGCCGCCCTGGGACAGGCGTCCCCGATGGGTCGGAGGCGTGCAGTTATGCCCATCTTCGCCCGCCAACCAACCCGCGTTTACATCACACGAGGGCCGCGCCGAGCCTGACCTGAACGCCCCGCCCCGCCCCCCCCACGTGCACCCCGCGGCGCGTCGAGCGTCCGTTCTTCTCCACGCCCGGCCACTGCAGAGAAGGAAGCCAGACAAGCGCTCCTTAATCGGTTGCCGTCTCGCCTCTCCTCCGCCCGCGAAGGTGCCCGCTTGCGGCCGCTGCTGCTGCTCCTCCCCCTCTTCCCATCGGGCAGGGCCAGAGAGGAGGGGGAAGCGAGAACGAGGAGGCCTTCTCGGAAGGCGACGGGGCTTCTCAGAAGCCCTGGCGCATTCTGAGAATTGTTCGGCGTCTTCGGGGAAGGCTTCAGACACCTCCGAGCCTCCTGAGAAGGCCCGCCCCTTCTCGCTTCCCCCCCTCGCTCGCCGCCGACTGGAGGAAAGGGGCGGAAGGCGATCTGTTCGTCTACATCCTAGAGTACCTGCGGTCAGGCGCACGCGCGCGCGCCCCCCGCCCAAGGGGGAGCAGGAGCAGCGGGAGCGGCAGCAACGGCACGAGGGTCGAGCAGGCAAATGGAGGGCGAGGGGAATCCCATGGACCTTGCAGGCGGCGGCGGCCTCCTCCTCCTCCTCCCCCTCCTCGTCGGCGTCGTCGTGGTCGTGGTGCGTGTTGCTCTGCTCGGGATTCTGTTTCCCTTATGCAGTGACCACCCACTTGGCTTGCCAGGCATTGCACGCCGCCTGGCTGTCCGTCCGTCCGTCTGTCTGTCTGTCTTCCCGGCTCTCTGAGCCGCGTCGTTTTGAGCTTTTTAGCTCGGGGACGCGTCGGCCACCGCCGCCCTCTCCCTTGTCGGTGGCCCTGACGAGGTTGGGGGAGAGGGTGCCGAAACGCGCCCAGAGTCCAGCAAGGCATGAGGGTGCAAACCCGACTTGTCTGGCTGATGCTTTGGGGGGGCCTGTGCTCAGGGAGGCTGCAGCACCGCTCAACGATGTGCTGTTTAACCGAACCTGCAGGGTGGGCCCTTTCCCAAATCCGTGCTTCGGTGCGGATCGTAAGCGCGCCTCGTCTCCGTCGTCGTCGTCGTCGTCGGCGTCGTCGTGGTCGTGGTGCGTGTTGCTCTGCTCGGGATTCTGTTTCCCTTATGCAGTAGTGACCACCACCACCACCACCCCTCCTCCTCCTCCTCCTCCGCCTCCTCCTCCTCCTCGGAACAGGATGCAGCAAGTACAGGCAGTACGACGAAAAGGACGCAGGACACGGCACGCGCTGAGGTGAACGAGCCCCTTGACGCAGGGGTACCCATAAGCAGCGATGACAAAAGTGGCAGACCCAAAGATGAACCGCAACCAGAAGCTGGGAGGAAAGCGGCAAGGACTGGTAGCACGGCGAAAAAGACTGAAGCTGAACAAAGAGAAGGTACACCACGCACGTCACGCACGCAGAAGAACATAAGACAAAGAGCTGCAGGGGCCTCAGGTCACAGATGCGAATGAGAAAGAGCCCCTTGACGCAGGGAACCCTAGCAGCAGAGAAGACAAAGTGGTAATCCCAAAGCAGAACCAGAAGCAGGAAAGAAAGCGGCAAGGACTGGGAGTACGGCGAAAAGGGCGGAAGAAGAACAAAGAGCAGGTACACCAGGTACGACACGCACGCAGAAGAGTAACGCAAGACAAAGAGCTGAAAAAGAACCCCGTGACACAGGGGCAAGAGTGAACCCCTTGACGCAGGGGCAGAAGGAAAGCAACTAGTCACCAAAGCGGCAAGATCTGGAAGTACGGCGAACAGGACAGAAGCACCCAGAAAAGAGGCAGCACCAAGCACAGCGGTAAGCAGCAAAGAAGGGTACCAAAGAAGAACAGCCAGACAAAGCGAGACCGCGGCAACGAGAGGTGAGCCCCTTGACGCAGGGGAAATGAAGCTACCCCTTGATGTCGGGGAAAGAAAAACAGCGAGAAGAGGAGCCATACCAAAAGAAGAAGATCCGCAAAAGCTGGAAGAACATGAACTTGACCCTGAAGAACGAGCTGAAAGGGAAACTATGCCCCCGCTCTTCCGCATGCTAAAAGCAGCTAAAGAACGAAAGCTAGAGAAACTGAGTCTGGAAAGAAGAGAAGGAAGCGATGATGATAGCAAATCAGCAAAGATCAGCATGATAAAGACGAACAAGGACGAGAGAATGAAATACCAAAGGCATTTCGGAGTACCAGGTCCACAAGTGTTACCTGGACTCTGAGGTGGCGGCGGCCCAGCCCCGCCCCAACCTCACCACGTGAGAAATGAAACTGCTGGAAACAAACTCCTCTTCCTCCTCCTCCTCCTCCTCCCTCTCCTCCTCCTCCTCCTCCCTCTCCTCCTCCTCCTCTCCCTCCTCCTCCTCCTCCTTGTCCTCCTCCTCCTCCTCCTCCTCCTCCTCCTCCTCCTCCTCCTCCTCCTCCTCCTCCTCCTTCCCCCCAGCCTGCGCCATGGGGGTCCCACGTGCTTTCCCGGTGTTTGGTGGCAGGGGGGCAATGCGCGCGGGGTGAAGAGGCGTGCGCCCTTGCTGCACATTCCTGGGCCCGCGGTGGCAAGTTCGGGGCCGTTCAAGGACCCCTCCAGGGCCACTTGTCTGCAATCCTCCACCCCCCTAGGTTTTTTATTGCCCCCACCGCTGCCGTGCGCCCGAGTTTCGCGAATTCCCCCATCTGCCACCAACCTCTTCCGAAGAGATGCTCAGCTCCTCCTCCTCCTCCTCCTCCTCCTCCTCATCCTCCTCTCATCATCATCATCATCATCATCATCATCATCATCATCATCATCATCATCATCATCATCATCCTCTCCTCCTCCTCCTCCTCCTCCTCCTCCTCCTCCTCCTCCTCCTCCTCCCCCTCCTCCTCCTCCTCCTCCCCCTCCTCCTCCTCCCTCCTCCTCCTCCTCCTCCTCCTCCTCCTCCTCCTCCTTCTCCTCCTCCTTCTCCTCCTCCTCCTCCTCCTCCTCCTCCTCCTCTCTCTCCTCTCCGTAGCCGTTTTGGTTCAAGATCTCATGCCGAGGATGCACTCCGCCCCCAGGCCAAAATTGATACCGCTGTCACCGCGGCTCGCTTTCATTTTCTTGCGACGTCTGGTCCGCCCCAGGCCTCGTCTGTCCTCTGCGCCCGCAGGTGAGCAGGTGCTGTGTTGTACGGATAGATCATGGGGGCACGAGAGCAGGCCGCTTGCAAGTGGCATTACAAGAGTTGCAAGGATGCACGGGCAAACAAACGTGGCATATGGCACACGCGAAAAAGTGTGTGCTGTGTGGATTGGCGAAAGGTGCCACGTTCGGGGGAACGCCCAGCCCTCGGAGCCTTCAATCCGCACCAGGCAGTCCAAGCCGTTCCCATGGAGACAAGGGTCTGAGGCGTCACAGGTGCAGGCCAAACGCATTCGAGAACTTGAGGCGCAGGTCCGTGCTCTTCAGTCGGAGGCCCTTCGTGGTGGAGCCCCGCTCGGCGAAGCCATGCTGGTCGACGATGGCACCAAGGAGGACGAGGCTGAGTCACGCCGTCGGCTCAAAGACGTGCAGGCCCTGGGCGAGATGCTGGAGCAGGCCTGGGGGCTGAGCAGGCGCCTGTCTTGGCGAAGGCGTTGGCGTCCAGCGCGGGGCAAGTCTTGCAGTCGGAGCCGAAGGAGGCCGTCAAGCCCGAGGAGATGCCTGCTGCTGTTGCGCCGAAGTCGCTTGTGGGCGTCGGGGGCGAGGCGCCTGCCACAGCCGCGGCCGTGGCCGAGGCGAGCGCTAACACCGCGCTCATGTCCTTGGGTTCCATCGTCGCGGATGCCAAGGAGGAGGAGAAGCTGCGAGCGTCTTTGGAGGCGCTCTACCCGTCGGACATGGTTGACAAGGTGCCTACCGATCTGGAGGGTCTTCGCGCGGCTGCTGGTTGTCTGGTCCTCCTGCGTTCACTTAGAGCTGAGCACCTCTTCGGAAGAGGCGAGTGGCAGATGGGATAATTCGCTAAGCTCGGGCGTACGGCAGCGGGGGGGGCAATAAAACCTAGGGGGGTTGAGGATTGCAGACAAGTGGCCTTGGAGGGGTCCTTGAACGGCCCCGAACTTGCCACCGCGGGCCCCAAAGGTGCAGCAAAGGTGCACGCCTCTTCGCCCCACGCGGACTGCCCTCCTGCCACCGAACATCGGGGAAGCACGCGTGAACCCCACGGCACAGGCTGGGGGGGAGGAGGAGGAGGAGGAGGAGGAGGAGGAGGAGGAGGAGGAGGAGGAGGAGGAGGAGGAGGAGGAGGAGGAGGAGGAGGAGGAGGAGGAGGAGAGGAGGAGGAGGGAGGAGGAGGAGGAGGAGGAGAGGAGGAGGAGGAGGAGCAGGAGGAGGAGGGAGGGAGGGGGAGGGGGAGGGGGAGGGGAGGAAGAGGAGCATGAGGGGGCGGACGGAGGAGGAGGAGGAGGAGGAGGAGGAGGAGGAGGAGGAGGAGGAGGAGGAGGAGGAGGAGGAGGAGGAAGGCGGAGGAGGAGGAAGGCGGAGGGGGGCGCGTTTGGAAATGGACGCGAGGAACCGTATAGTTCCCTTCGCAGGGCTTGCCCGAGCGCGTGTGGGTCTTGCGCGTGTTGCGCCGCAGGCCATTGGATACTGCGAGACCGCGCGGGTGATTTGGAGTTCGTCGACGCGCTGCGGGAGGAGGCGCGGGAGAGAGCGAGGGAGCCCGGGGGGATGGAGCGCAGGAGAGGGCAGCGGGGAGCAGGGACGGCAGAGGGGTGCAGAAGGGCAGGAGGATGCCTGAGGATGGGAGGGAGCATCGGGAGAACAAGGAGCAGGACATCAGAAGACATGGGGATACTTGATACTTGGCGGGTAGCATATACGTATGCGTGTGTATACGCATGTGCGTATATGTGCATATAGACGTGTATATATATGTATATATATATATGTATATATATATGTATATATGTATGTATACCCTGTAACGCCCCTCACGGGGGTAGAAACCAACTGGGTGCAGTTTACTCCGTGGAGCGTCCTGGTGTCTCCTCCTCCACTCGTGTGCTTGCGCCAGGCTCGCAGGTGGTCAGAAAAATGCCCCGAACATCGTGTCGGGACCCTGGTTGTCGTGAAATTCTCCTCGGAAGGGCCTCTTTGTGACGCTCCCGAGAGAGGGGAGGAGGGAGGAGGGAAGGAGGAGGAGGGAGGAGGGAGGAGGACGGATGGGGAGGAGGCGGATCTCGCGCACGGCGCTATCGGAGCCATCGAGGCTACGGATGAGGTAGGCGGAGGAGGAGGAAGAGGCGGAGGAGGAGGAAGAGGGGGAGGTAGGATTAAAAGCAGGACGGATGAGGAGAAGGATGACGACGACGAGCAGGAGGAGGAGAGGGAATGACGCCCGTCCTGGAGCCTCTTGGTGTCGCCTTGGCTCTCCTAGAGCGTGCTGGGGGTCCTGTGGCCTGTTTGGGCTCTTCGGGGCCTCTTGGGGCCTCTTGGAGCCTCCTGGGCCTTCTGGAGCTCCCTGAGTGTAATTCAAAATGGGTCCTCCGGGGGGCTCTTGACATTTCGTGGGCCCTCCCAGGGCCGCCATGGGCCCTCCTGGAGCCTCCGTGGGCCCTCTCAGAACCCTCTCGCGGGGGCGGAATGATGAAAACAATTTCACGCACGGGGGCCTTTCCGTTGAGAAGGGGGGCGCGGTGCAGAGTGGGTCCTCCTGGGGCCCTCCAGAGATCTCCTAGGCACTCCCGAGGCCGCCATGGGCCCTCCTGGAGCCTCTGGGGGCCTCTAAGAAGCCTCTCGCGGGAGCTGAAAAATGACGACAGTTTCACGGATGGGAGCCTTTCCGTTGAGAAGGGGAGCGCGGTGAAGGTAATAAATGACGACAGTGTCGCACTTGAGGCCCCAAATCGTCCCCGGGCACCCGGGCGAGAAACCCCTTCCCGCATAGTACGGTGCGATTTCCCCTCCCCCCGCTGACCCGCCGGACCCCGGGAGGGTGATTTTTGTGGTTTTCGCTTGTAAGAAACACTTCCCCCCCCCTCTCGACGGTGACGGAGGGCAGGCGGCGGGGGGAGGCGGGGTGGCGGGTTGGCTGGGGTTGCGGGGTGGCTGGTTGGGCTGGTTGAGCCGGTTGAGTTGTTTGGGTGGCTGGTTGGTTGGGCTGGCTGGTTGGGCTGGCTAGGGCAATTGGTTTCGAGATATATATATATATATACATATCATATATCATATATCATATACTGGGGTACCGGGGGCCAGGGCCCCGGGCCGGGACACCCTCCCGAATTTCCCCCCCCCCCCCGTAACCCACTTTGCCCCCGAGCGTCCGGAGGCACTTTTGCGCCCCCAGAGGCGTCCACCACGGCTTCAGGGGACGGCAAGAAGCCGCCAAGACGGCCCAAGAGCGCTCCAAGACTCTCAAGATAGCCCCATCAAGGCCCAAGGGGCCCACATGAAGCCCCAGGGGCGCTCCGAGAGGCTTTCCAAGAGAGCACCAAGAGGCTAAAATCATAGATGTTCATTGTGTTTTTCAATGTTTTTTGCTTGCCCGCGTTTTCGGGCTTCTGACCTCCCAAGATTGCCGAGGAAGCCTCGAACATCGCCCCAAGACGGCCCAAAAGGCCCCCGAGAGGCCCCCAAGACAGCCCAAGAGGGCGCCCAAACGGTCCAAGGGGCGCCCAAGACGGCCCAAGAGGGCTTCAAGACGGCCCCAAGAGGTGCCAAACAGGGGGAACACGAACCGACAATGGAGATTTCCGCCCCAATAGGCCCCCAAGAGTCCCCAAGAGGCTTAAAAATGCCCCCATCAGAGACCCCAAAGAGGCCCCAAGATGCCCCAAAACGGCCCAGAAGGGTCGGCCTGTGGGGCTCATCGAACCCCCCGAAGCCGGCCCAGGAGGCCCCGAAGCCGGCCCAGGAGGCCCAACCAGACGGCCTCAGGGAGGCCCAAGAGGGCCCCGTTCGAAATCATGTTCCCGGAAGCCTCTCCGGGAACATGACTTCCAGGTTCCGAGGACGCCCTAGAGGGCCCCAGGACAGCCTCAGCGAGGCCCAAGAGGGCCCGCGATGGCTTCAAGATGGCCGAAGGGGGCCCCAAGAGGGCCTTCAAGAGGCAAAAATCAGCCCGTCACCGTAGTAAAACGTACGAACTCGGCGCGAGACAACTGGCTACCGCAGCTGCCGTCCCTTCGTGCTGGGCGAGTGCGAACCTGGCGTTCAGTTTGGACGGGACGTGTCGGGTCTGTTGCCAATCGGGGCTGCGCCAGGTTAGGCCACCCCCAAGGTCAGGTTCGGGAATGGGTCGTAGCAACACGACGACGACGACGACGACGGCACGCCCCACAGGCTCCCCAAGACGCCCCAAACCCATGCTCCCAGAAGGCCTTCTGGGAACCTGATTCATACGGCCTCCGCCCCCTACACAACAATTTTCCTCGAAGGCCTTTCGGAATGCAGATTGGTATGCGTGGACTGTGGTCCACTACTTTAGTGGAGCAGTGAATTCGTCAAGGCCTGCAGGGGCCTGCTAGAACCTGAGTGCGCGCGAAGCGCGCGCGATGGTTCTAGTGTAGGATATGGCATAGCACACATAAGTAGACATATAGACATGTATAGAGGGATGGCCAGGGATTCAGAGAGAGAGAGAAAGAGAGAGAGAGAGAGAGAGCGAGACAGACAGTGCAACAGAGATAGAGAGAGTGCGAGAGCGTGTGCGAGAGAGGCAGGGGAATGTTGAGAGGGAAAGATCTGGGTAAAAATGTAGCGCAAGGGCATTCACCTGTGTGTTTAAGTTTACGTGGCGGTGCGTCACAAAAGATGGAGAGAGAGAGAGAGAGCGCGAGAAAGAGAGAGAGAGAGACAGATAGAGTCAGTGATAGAGCGAGCGATAGCCCAGAAGGCCCAGAAAGCCTAGGCACCGTAAGGGCTCAGGGCACAGACGAGTATATACAGAGGGAAGGGGAATTGGGGAGAAGAGTTGGCATCAGAGGTCAGCGTTGATAGGTATTGCAACTAGCGAGAAAAGGCCCTCGACTCTTAGGGCTACAAGGCATTTTCGGGGCCATGATGAGGGATCGGGCTGGTCCACTTTCGAATTCGCCATAGGGGGGTGGAAGCGGCATGGAAAATTTAGGACTGTCACATATCATGTCTGCAACCCCGTGAGAGATCGGTGGTCCAGTCTGTGTTGCCACACATCGTTTCACCTCTTCCTGCAAACTTGGACGGGCGCGGGCAGAACACCCGTCTGCAGCGCGCGCGGCGATGCGACACCCGACCAGAGCGTTGACAGCGATGGCAAGCGCGGTGAGATTGAGAGGGATTCACGTGGCACTGGATTCATCAATGTATGGTTTAGCACGTCAAGGGTCGCAGTTTAAGCAAGCACACCTTTGCGATTGCGATCGTTTGGTCGCGCTATCGGCCGAGCTCCTACTTGTCATCTCCTTCTGCCCTCATCCGCGCCCCTCCCCCCCGGGGTGAGTCTCCCTGCTCGCCTGGGTCCAGCTGGGCCGGTTTCTGCGCGCACTCATCGGAGTTGCGGTCTTTTCGGTTCGTATGTTTTCCGTTCGTTGTGGTTTGGGTTCCATTTCTTCTTGTCTCTCGTGTATTGTTTTTTTGTTTCTCTCTCTCTCTCTCTTTCTCTCCCTCTCTCTTTCTGTCTGTCTCCCTTCATTCCTTCCACCCGGCCGCCTGGAGGACGAGGAGGCGGAGGAATGGAGGACGTCGGCGCCAGGGCCCCATGTTCCGTCTGCCCGCTGGCTTCGCAGGCGCAGCCGGCTGGAAAGGCCACGGAAGCTGCGCTTCAGTGGTTGGTCGATGGCTACTTCCGCGGTGTGGCTGAGCGGCGGCAAGCGTCTGTCCGCGGCGGCGGCCGCCCCTCCCAATTGTACCGTCCTGTCGTCGGGCGGTGGTTGCACCGCCAGGAGCCGTTAGGGGACGGTCTGCCACACCCTGCCCTCTGATGAGTCCTCGCATCTCCTCCTCCTCTTCCCCCTTCCTCCTCCTCGTCCTTCCCCTCCTCCTCCTCCTCCTCCTCCTCCTCCTCCTCCTGTTCCTCTTCCTCCCCCTCCTCCCCCCTTCTCTCTCCCACTCCCGCTCCTGCCCCTTCCCCACCCCCTCCTCCATCTCCTCCTCCTCCTCCTCCTCCTCCTCCTCATCCTCATCCTCATCCTCATCCTCATCCTCATCCTCCTCATCCTCCTCATCCTCCTCCTCGTCCTCCTCCTCCTCCGTCTCCATCTCCTCCTCCTCCTCCTCTTCCTCCTCCTCCTCCTCCTCCTCGTCCCCCTCCTGCCCCTCCCCCTCGGCCGTCGCGCTGTGCAGCTGTTCAGTTCGCAGCGACAGGGCCTGATCTGGGCGCGCGGGTGCGTGACGCGTCGCTCCAAGGGGAAGGCGACCTTCGGGCGGCAAAGCTGGCACGCACGCCTCGGGCGTCGTCGCCCCGAGTGGGACGTGCAGCCCGTGGTCTCCGAGCCGCTCTGGACGTGCAGGTTGCTCGCGGGGTCGACTGCGAAGCGCTCTTTGAGGTGTGTATGTGTGTGAGAGAGAGAGAGAGAGAGAGAGAGAGAGGCAGAGGCTGGTCGCGCCATGATTGCGGACGCTGTGCAGACTGCGTTGCGTGCGCATGCTCTGCGCTGATGATCCACCCTTCGTCAAACCAGATGGACAGTAGGAGAGAGACAGAGAGAGAGAGAGAGAACGACATATAGAGAGAGCACTAAGTGCCTGACAGATTTGCAAATTGCGACATTCGCCCGTGGATACGGAATTTAGTAAGCCGCCTTAACACACGCGCCACCTGCTTCACAGGACTGGTGCGTACGTACAGTACGTTGCGGGGCTGGATGCGGGTACTCCGCTACTCCGCCGTGCATCCCAGGAGCCCACGAGAGTGGCGACACGAATTGCACAGTTTGCAGCCACCCGAGGAGATGCGAGGTCTCGGGTACTTTGCTAATTACTCCGCCGTGCCTCCCAGGAGCCCACGGAAGTGGCGACAGTTGCACAGGTCGCATCCACCCTAAGGAGGTGCGAGGTCCCATCTGGATGCGCGTACTCCGCTACTCCGCCATGCCTTCCGAGAGCCCACGGAAGTGTCAACAGTTTCGTATTTCGCAGCCACCCAGAAGTGGCGACAGTTGCACAGTTCGCAGCCACCCAAGGAGCTACGATGTCCCGTCTGTGATTTCTGAGCTCCTGAGGCCTGGAAAAAGTTTAGAGGCCTAAGTTGGCCACAGTCGTTTCAGTCGCTTCGGCTTGCGATCGCGTTTCGTTCCGCAGCCGGCTTGGGTCAGATGTGCGCGCAGCGGAAAAGAGTCCGCGATTTTTATTTCCATTGTTCTTGTTGTCTCAGTTGGCAGCGGCGCCGTGGTTTTCCCCACGGTAGCTGCGCACCCGCTACAGTTTCAGATCGTTGCCGACATGCCAGCGTTTCCACAAGGGGTTCGAGGAGAGCCAGACGAGAGTGATGATGGAGAGCCGCCCCGAGTTCGAACACGAGTTGATCGAGACCCGCCGCCGCTCTTCACGGAACCGACGGATGACTACTTGCACCGCCATTTCAAGACAGACCTGCTGTTCTGGGAGGCCAACACCACCATCGAAGACAAAAAAATTGGCTGTGTGGTTCTTAGGAACCTGCGGGGCCAGGCTCGACCCGCGTGTGAGGAGATTGTTAACGAGGCCCTGGCGGGCGAGAGCGCGGTCGAGCTGATTCAACAGACCCTGGACAACGCGCTTCAGTATCCCAAAGAGGAAGAGGTTCCCCAGGCGCTCGAGAAAGTTGTCTACACGTGTGTGCGCGAGCCCAAGAAGGAGAGGTTCACATGTTTCGTGAATAAACAACGGTTCGAGTTCATCGCGCTAGAGAGGCTGAAGGTCGCACTGCCAGACATGCTCAGGGGTGAGACTACGTTGCGCTTCGCGAGGCTCGGCGAGAGGTCCTACGACAAGGTGGTCAGCTGGACCGAGCTGGACCGACGGCGGCTGCAGCTTCGAACAGGTCGCGAAGGCGTTCGTTTGACTGGGTCGACAAGACCGGCGAGCTGGACTACCGCGACCAATTGCAGGGTTGGCATCGCTATCTTTCTCCGGGGATTACGGCGACAAAAACACAGCACCCCCGCCGCCGCCGCCGATCGACCTGGCCACAACGAACACGACAGACGAGCTCGGCTCGTTCGCAATAGAGGCGATCGGCAACGAGGACGACGGCTGCGAGGACGGCGAAGGCACGCTGCAGCCTCCATCTTCGGAGGCGGCCGAGGGCGTGCACTACCTCAACGCGGAGTGGCTCGACGGCGCGATCGAGGAGGAGGAGGACCTGTTGCTGTGGGTATTGTTGGACATGCGGCCGAGGATGAGCTACCCGGTCGACTACAAGTAGGTCCGCAACCAGCTGAACGAGGCGCAGGAGGCCAGAGGTTTCTTCAAGTCGACCGGCAAGCACGGCTACGACAGGCGGGACAAAGGTAACGGCAGGGGCAAGGGCGAGCAGAGTCAACGGAGGCGCATCTCGATAGACCAGATCAAGCTTAGGACGAAGTGCGCGAAGTGCAAGCAGGTTGGCCATCGGGCGCGTGAGCGCCCGCAGAATTGACAGCAGCAACGGCCCGACCTTGAAGGATTCACTATGCATGCGGCAGGCGGCATCAGCAACAACCAGACGTTCAACATCAACGAGCCGACGCCAGCTGCCTCGACTATTGGAGGTGCCGTGAAGCTCTTCGCCGAGGTGATCGCTATGTTCATCGGGATCGCCATCAATGCGCGGGGGGTTCTTTTGGGCACAGGCGCCCAGGAGGGCACCCTCGGCGTGGAGCAGCTAAAAGTCGGAGGTGAGGGGGTGAGATCGAAGTGGAACGGAGAGCCCCCCTACCGGGAAATCGATTTCGGTTTCGTGTTCGTGCGTGCCGCGCGCGCGGGCGAGGCGAAGCTGCGTGGGCGGGCGAGAGGAAAGTCCCCTGTGGCTGAGGCGCGGCCGGACCAAATGATTCTCCACCGGGCGGCCGGTGGCGCGCGGTGCCCCGCCGGCGCCCCGGTGGCGCCCTCTGTGGCTGAGGCGCGGCCGGACCACATGATTCTCCACCGGGCGGCCGGTGGCGCGCGGTGCCCCGCAAGCGTCAAGTCGGTGTCCCGCCGGTGTCCCGATCATGATGTTGATGATGATTATGATGATGATGGCGATGATGATGGCAATGATGATGATGATGTTGATGATGGCGATGATGGTGACGTTGATGATGCTGATGTTATGATGATGACGTCGATTGCGAGATCGATTGTGATCGGTAGTGAGACCGAATGTGAGACCGAATGTGAGATCGATTGTGAGATCGATTGTGAGATCGATAGTGAAATCGATAGTGAGACCGAATGTGAGATTGATGCTGAGATCGATTGCGAGAGCGATAGTGAGATCGATAGTGATATCGATAGTCATATCGATTGTGAGATCGATCGAATGAGACCGATAGTGATATCGATAGTGATATCGATAGTGAGACCGAATGTGGGGTCGATTGTGATATCGATTGAGATATCGATAGTAAATTCGATAGTGAGACCGAATGTGAGATTGATTGCGAGATCGATTGCGAGATCGATGGTGCGATCGATAGTGAGACCGAATGTGAGATAGATTGTGAGATCGATTGTGATATTGATAGTTAGATCGATGGTGAGACCGATTTTGAGATCGATTGTGAGATCGATAGTGAGAGCGATAGTGAGATCGATAGTGAGATCGATAGTCATATCGATTGTGAGATTGATCGACTGACCGAATGGGAGATCGATAGTGAGATCGATAGTGAGTCCGAATGTGAGACCGATTGTGATATCGATTGTGAGATCGATAGTGAGATCGATAGTGAGACCGAATGTGAGATCGATTGCGAGATCGATAGTGAGATCGATGGTGAGACCGAATGTGAGATCGATTGTGAGATCGATAGTGAAATCGATGGTGAGACCGAATGGGAGATCGATAGTGAGATCGATAGTGAGACCATATGTGAGATCGATTGTGAGCTCGATTGTGATATCGATAGTGAGATCGATAGTGGGACCGAATGTGAGATCGATTGTTAGATCGATAGTGAGATCGATAGTGAGACCGAATGTGAGATCGTTTGTGATATCGATGGTGAAATCGATAGTGAGACCGAATGGGAGATCGATGGTGCGATCGATAGTGAGACCGAATGTGAGATAGATTGTGAGATCGATTGTGATATTGATAGTTAGATCGATGGTGAGACCGATTTTGAGATCGATTGTGAGATCGATAGTGAGAGCGATAGTGAGATCGATAGTGAGATCGATAGTCATATCGATTGTGAGATTGATCGACTGACCGAATGGGAGATCGATAGTGAGATCGATAGTGAGTCCGAATGTGAGACCGATTGTGATATCGATTGTGAGATCGATAGTGAGATCGATAGTGAGACCGAATGTGAGATCGATTGCGAGATCGATAGTGAGATCGATGGTGAGACCGAATGTGAGATCGATTGTGAGATCGATAGTGAAATCGATAGTGAGACCGAATGTGAGATCGATTGTGAGATCGATTGTGATATCGATAGTGAAATCGATGGTGAGACCGAATGGGAGATCGATAGTGAGATCGATAGTGAGACCATATGTGAGATCGATTGTGAGCTCGATTGTGATATCGATAGTGAGATCGATAGTGGGACCGAATGTGAGATCGATTGTTAGATCGATAGTGAGATCGATAGTGAGACCGAATGTGAGATCGTTTGTGATATCGATGGTGAAATCGATAGTGAGACCGAATGGGAGATCGATAGTTAGATCGATAGTGAGACCGAATGTGAGATCGATTGTGAGATCGATTGTGATATCGATAGTGAGATCGATCGTGAGACCGAATGTGAGACCGATTGTGAGATCGATGGTGAGATCGATAGTGAGACCGAATGTGAGAACGATTGTGATATCGATAGTGAAATCGATACTGAGACCGAATGGGAGTTCGACCGTGAGATCGATAGTGTAACCGAATGTGAGATCGATACTGATATCGATAGTGATATCGAGAGTGAGATCGATCGAGTGCGACGTTGGTCCCTCCCCCCCCTCACCTCCTTATCACCCGAAGGGTGGTCGTATAGGTACGAAAGGATCGGCTCGATTCGTTTCGGTCCGGTTCTGCAGCCAGTTCGGTTTTTTGGTCGGTTCGGCTTGACGTCGGTTCAGTTTCGGCCGGCTCGGCCTGGGTCTGCCGCCGGTTCGGTTCGGTTCGGGGGAGGGGGGGGGGGTTGGACCAGGAGGGTCCAGACCTGGGGGGCGGGCCCTGACCGAAGGGGTCTGGACCAGGGGGGGTCCGGACCAGGGGAGGTCCTGACCGGGGGGGCCCCTGGACAGGGGGGGTCCGGACAGGAGGGGTCCGGACTGGGGAAGGCCTGTCCGGGCGACCAGTTGTTATTGTGGCCTGTTGGACGTTATTAGCGTGGCCCGTTTGGTGTTAACGCGGCCCGTCGCGAGGCCGGGTGGGAGTTGCTGTGGCCCGCGTTGGCAGTTAAATGAAAAGTCATATGTAAAGAGATCTCATGTTAGACCTGGAGAGATTCGCAACCATTAAGGGACTGCATTTCTGCGCGGGCAAACGTGGCCACAGTAGCTCCCGCCTGGAAGTAACGTAGTACTAGTAGTATAGTAGTAGTAGTAAAAGTAGTAGTAGTAAAAGTAGTAGTAGTAGTCGTAGTAGTAGTAGTAGTAGTAGTAGTAGTAGTAGTAGTAGTAGTAGTCGTAGTAGTAGTAGTAGTAGTAGTAGTAGTAGTAGTAGTAGTAATAGTAGTAGTAGTAGTAGTAGTAGTAGTAGTAGTAGTAGTAGTAGTAGTAGTAGTAGTAGTAGTAGTAGTAGTAGTTGTAGAAGTAGTAGTAGTAGTAGTAGTAGTAGTAGTAGTAGTAGTAGTAGTAGTAGTAGTAGTAGTAGTAGTAGTAGTAGTAGCAGTACAGTAGTAGTCGTAGTAGTAGTAGCAGTAGTTGTAGTAGCAGTAGTAGTAGTAGTAGTAGTAGTAGTAGTAGTAACTGTAACAGTAGTAGTATTAGTCGCCGTCGTAGTAGTAGTAGTAGTAGTATCCATAGTAGTAGTAGTAGTAGTAGTAGTAGTAGTAGTAGTAATATCGGTAGTAGTAGTAGTAATAGTAGTAGTAGTAGTAGTAGTAGTCGTAGTAGTGGTAGAAGTAGCAGTAGTAGTAGTAGTAGTAGTAGTAGTCGTAGTCGTAGTAGTAGTAGTAGTAG